>CM061142.1:527078611-527633384 GCA_030789695.1 Scilla litardierei
AAATATGATTTCAATCCATTTCATTTTTAGGTAACTGAAGGGGAGGCCAGATTATAAAGTTTCCATTTAACTACTAAATATATGGCTCATTCTATATTAAGAAACTATGGCCATCTTTCTGTCAACAGATTAAAAAGGTACTCAACATTCTCTCAACCTCCTTAAAGTTCAATATAATAATAGTCCCTTTGGAAATCCATCAGGTTCTCTGAAAAGTGCCATTTGGAACGCAATCAGAAAAAATATGAAACCCAATCTGCCATTTGAAACAAAAATTGCAAAAGTATGTGTAGTAACTCATGCACGGTCCTAATGCTAATGCTAATGATAAACATGTGCTTATTAAATTAATGAAGATCCAATTGGACCGCGTTCAACTGGAATAAATAATTCAAACAAATGATAAACAGAGTAAAATGGAATAAAATTTTTATATCAGCACTGTGCATGGGGCTAATTGGATCTGAAGGGCACTGCCACAGGGAATTTTATTAGTATCTGAAGGGCACTGTCACATGGTGCTTATTATTAGTATCTGTATACTATTTACACTTTAATAGTATCTGTACATGGACTCAAGATGTATGAGTATGACCTTGCAAGATAAGAGTCGGTGAAGGACAGGATATCACGGTTTGGGAAGATAATTGAGCCAAAATTGAAACTTAAAATGATATGTAAATCTGCCAAGTTTATGAAACTTAAAATGATATTTTTTCAAGATAGAATCATTTCAAAAGTAAATTTTGTAGGATAATAAATTTTATGAAGGATATCAAGTGTGAATTTTGTTAGGAAATTTAGTATCCTAGAGTGAAACAAAATGTTGCAGGATTCTAAATTTCAAAAATTAATTTTGTAGGGTACTAAATTTTTGCCAATTTTATGAAACGATTCTATCCTTCAAAATTAGTAATTTGCCAAGTCTATGAAATTTCAAATTTAGTAATCTGTCAAAAATTAAATTTTGGCAAGAATTTTGGCATGAATCATGCAATGAACAGATTTTTGGTATTCTAAATCTACCAAGATAATTTTGGCTAGAAGCATGCCAAGTTTTTGAAAATAAATCTGCAAAGTTTATGAAACTTAATATGACAAAATTGAAATGTAACTAAATCTGCCAAAATTGCAATTAACATGATATCAAGTTTATGAAACTAAATCTGCCAAAACTGAAATGTAAATGTGAGGTGAAATGGAAATAGAATGGGAAAATGAAACTAACCCCGAAAATTGTTAAATTGAAATGTGAATTTGAAACTTTACATGGAAACTGTGTAATTGAAACTATTTACACAGATTGCTAAATTGTTTTCAAAAATTGCTAAATCAAATATAATGTGAAAATTAGCAATATGTAAAAGATTTCGAGGGTGTGAAGGAATGGTTGGTTGTAATCTTCCAGTTTCTGTATATTGGTAGTCCAATTTTAATCTAGTTTATGTTTGCACTCCTCTTGGTTGCTTATAATCTTCCTTAACTTTAATGGACAAATGAAATCAAATAGAATGGGAAAATTGAAACATTGTTGGCGCCAGAATTTTGAAATGCAAACCAGTTGAAAATGGAAGGATTTCATGCAGTTGAAAATTTTGGCAAGAATTTTGGTTAGAATCATGCAATGACAGGATATCAAGTTTAGGGAAGATAATTTTGGCAGTATATCAAATTGAAATTGACAGGATATAATGCAATTGAGAATTCTGGGAAGAATTTAGGCCAGAATCACGAAATGACAGGATATTATGAAAGCAGAAATGTAAGCAGAAATGGGAAAATTGAATCTTTAAATGTCACTTATGATTCCAAATACTTCTCACAAAACTCTAAACATGACGGTGTAATCTAGCCCATATGTGATCTACAGTTTAAAATATGTGAATCAATACGTATATGCATGTGACAAAAAGTCTCTTGTAATAAATTAATTCTTGGCCGGGGTTCAATTAATTCCTCTTCAAATCACCGCTAACAACGGAGGGGATAAATTAAAAACTTTATAATTCAAGAGATAATCAAAAGATAATCAATACGTATGAATAAAATCATTCACGGATTGAACCCACAGGAAAATGAAAATTATAAACATAGGACAAAATTAAAAACTTTCTAATTCAATAGAGATTCCAATGAAGAACATCAAATCATACTACCAGACGTAATGAATAAAATATGCTTTGAAAAGGAAAGAATTAGAAAGTTATGATCAAAATCAAAGATAACATAACATACACAGATATGGGAAAGGATTTAACAGATTGAAAATAGACTTGGTATGTGAATGACTGCTAAAAAATTTAACAGGTAGATAAATTAGTTTTTTTTGTACCAGAGGGGGTGAAGGACTGTGAATTCAGAGGCCCTGCGGTCAGGTTCGAGGACGTGGGCTGAGCAATGAATTAAGTTTGGCGGGGGGAAGATGAAAGACGAACTGATGTCCTGCGCAAAATTCAGGTAATGAGATGTTAGTGATGCATTATGAGATAGAGGAGATGGGAGATAATAGATAATCCAGAATCAATCATAAACACGTCTGGGGAAATTGAATGATAAATAATGAATGATAAATAATGAAATCATTAACATGCCTACAAAATTAGGAGGGCAATTTGAATGGTAAATGATGAACTCATTTTCCATGTACATGGCAATCGACCAGTAAGTGAATGTCAACATTTCGATATTTAGCTTTAAAAAACAGATTCTTACAAAGCAACGATGCCAAATGTGACATTATCCATGCATACGAGATTGTTAACCATGTATATAAAGAGTGAGAGCTGTGTAACAATCCTTCACTTGCTGCAAAAAAATCGATGAGAAGTACTTACATGTCTGGCCAACGCAAGTTAAGAGATGCCCATGTTTGATAAAGGATTATGGGGAAGGGTCTGTTCAAAGAACAAAGAAAGAAAAAACAACAGAGAATGAGACATCTTCGCATTAAAGTGAAATCAACAGACGCATCACAAACAAATTCTGTTGATTCATGAAATAAGTATTTAACCTCATAACAACTCAGCTTGGCATCGAAAAAGAAATTAATCTATGAGAACTACCAAGTTTCCATCATTTTGTGAAATATGAATTCTTTCATAGGCTCAGGCATATCTGTAAAGAACCATGAAGAACTTCAACTCAATAGACATCCACACGGATACGCGGAAGTTAATCGAAAATATTGAGTAAAAAATGATTTGGGATAAAGCCTAATGACATGAAAATGATTACATCACCCTTATCCACTTGCTTGAACTTTTGTTCAAATAAAATTAAAAATTAACTATATGATTGGGTGAATGAGTTTGCAAAATTCTCTGCTACTTGCAGGGTCTGTGAACAATTGGGTTGAATTCTGTAAGAAACAGTGTGTTATGTCAGTTATAAGAAGGTATTGATCCAGTAGCTGAATATAGTGGATTATGGAGAATGATAAATTCAAAATCCATTTGGATTTTCCAGAATGTGTGCGAAATTGCTCAGAATTTTTTCTTGATCACCGCGCACATAAAATCAAATCTTACCCAGAATTTTACAATTCTAGATAGTCAAAACACATTCTGTATCTTACACATAAACACTGTATCTTACACATAGTCTCTTATACAATGTGTAAGAAATATGGGTTTACATAAGTTTTACTTTATAACCACAAATATAAACAATTTCTGGAAAGGTAAAGCCCATTTGCAATTAGTGAAAAACAATGTATCTTACTCAAAGTGGATTCTAAAGAATGATACAGTCAAAACCCATTTGGAAAAAACAATGTATCCAAATGAGTGCAGTGGGCAATCCACTAAAAAAATGTGTCAAAATTTTAAAGAACTTACCTACAAATGCCAAAAAAAGGAAACACAACCACTCAAAATTCTCTTCAGTTAAAGTAGCGAATGAAATTAATTGGGTAAGTACCGAACTTAAATAAAAAATTGCTTTAATGAAATTTAAACAAAGCTCGAAGGAACTACTCAATTAATTTCTACAGCCAAATATTTGTTCCCCCTGCGTCATTTACGAATGAAATTGAGGGATCAGAAATTGGGTGGAAGCTTGATTCTTTTGATGCGAAGTTTGATTCTTCTGATGTTTATGTTCCTGATCCATCATTTTCTGTGGGGAAATCACCAATACATAATGGAGCCTTAACTACTGAGAGGAAAGGTGGTGCTGGGGGACTTGGTGAGGGTACTCCGAAGGTCTGTTAATAATCACCAATACATAATTCTAGTTGGAGTTTAATATTATAAGCACAACTTGTTATTTACTTGACAGATGTGATAGATAATGACTTGTTTCTATATTTGTTCTTTTTTTCTTACAGAGTGAGGGATCAACGGATACAACAGATATATTTTGTGATGATATCTGTTACATATCTATTGTGATGATATCTGATACAAAGTGAGAACATATCTGTTGTGATGATATCTAACAGACTTATTTTTATTACGGACTTATTTTTTGTGATGATATCTGTGGGGTGCAAAACCTGTTTTATGATAGATACTCACATGTTCGCATATGGAAGATGGTAAACACTGCATATTTTCAAACCTTTGTGCAATTTCTTGGTAATGTAATTCTTAGGGGCTACTTTAAGAGTAATCTCAGAAAGTGCAATTTTCTTTGGTAGAATATAAAATCTTAATAAAATAGGATAAATATTTATGTTTTCTTGCATATTATGTTCCTGATTCGATTAACTTATTTAGGATAGGCTGGGGGACAGAATGTTTGAATTTTATGAACTCCTTGTATCCCTGGCCCTAACAGAATCCCACGAGCACAGATCGATGTAAGCACAATAAACATTTTCTATCATTAATTTTACATCAAGTAAAGTTTGTAGACATTAAGTTTACATCTTTAATAAATACATCAAGTTAACAATTTATTTCGGCACAAATAAACATTTTCCTTCTGCACAATAAGCACAATAAGCACAAGACGCTTGGAATTAATAAATCCCACGAGCACAAAATTATATTGCTTCTCTTCTAAGCAGACTACTACCCAGTTTCTGAATAATAAAGACGCACAAGAAATGTCCTGAAATAAACCGATGATGAGGGCTCTATTATTATTATTGCAGTCTCAGGGCTCTCTCCGCCTCTCTGGATGGACGTGATCAGATTAATTCCCCAACTGATCAGAGAACGGGATATTACCAAGTCACTGGGGAAGTGCTGAATGTAAATCAACGAATCAATTACATCAAATTCTGAAATTGAATTAGTGAGAACCTGGCAATTAGTGAGAAAGCACAGACGAAATTAACGAAGCCAGAGAGAGAGAGAGAGAGAGAGAGAGAGAGAGAGAGAGAGAGCCTAGGGACTACCTTAGGCCGTCGTCAGTTGAGCACGTCAAATATAACCAGTAGGCAGTACGTTAATTTTGTAGAGTACGGCATGTTATGATGTTAATTAGTGTAGGCTAATCTTATAATACCGCATGTTAATCTGTTTGCATTAGCAGTTAGTTGATGAATATTAAAACACATCAAATGTAAAATATTAGCATGTTATTAATATAACAATAATAATGCATTGAACTATATAACTGATTACCTATTAAAACCTAATGACGTGATTAATTTAATTAAGAATCATTTAACTGATACCTAAAATCCAACTTCGTTGAATAATCGCGCCTCCTGTTACGACAGTATGGACACCCAACAACCCCAAGGCAAGTATTTTATTGTGAATGAATTGCGAATCAAACTGCTCTATTAATATATGCTGAAATCTGTTATTGTTACGCATGTGGACTTTAAAATTGAATCATGTGCTTTCTCTTAGTAGTTGCTTTTGGATGAATGGACACGTAAACATAAAGTCGTTGCAGAGAACAAATTACTATCTGTCTGCTAACAAAACGAACCAAACTGGACAGAGAGTAGGACACAACCGTAGAACGAACGTATGTAACACCATGAATACAGATCGGATAAACCTAGTCGAACGACTAGACAAACACTTGGGTGGGGTTGGTTCATGTAGTAGAGTCTGTAAGAGTGTCTTGTACATCTTACGACTACTTCCATACCACACTAATGGAAGTAATCATCTTGGCCATTTTCTAGGTGGGATGGCAAGAAGCGTCACGGTAAACCCCCGTTGATAGGGTGTATCGAGAACACTATACCTACTCAAACATGAACTTACATGAGCACAAATAACTGAGAATATTCCATTTTGCAAATGTGTTAACTTCTTTAAAATGCAACTCACCTGTCAAATTATTTCAGCATGCCCGAACTTTACTTTAAGCACTTGCTTATCATATCTGGGTCTGACGTTTCATTTTTGTTGCTAAGTTATTGCTTTCATTTACTATAAAATATTGCCGAGTCATTTCACTGACATATATTTCAATGAAACTATAAAATATATGTTAGGTTTAGAGGCAGAGTATAGCAAGGACCCAACTTACGAGGATCCAAATCGTGTAGCAGATCCCGCGGACAAGAGCAACGAAGACGCTGAAATTCTTCTTGCCAAAGACTAGATTATTGCTGATGTCTCCATTTGTTTAGTTTCATTCAATATTGCAGGTGTGTTGCTCATGTAATAAAATATACGGCCATGCTAGGCCTAACTTGTTTGTGTACTTGCTTTTGAACTCTGGGCAAAGTTGTAATAAATATCTGTGATGTTTCTGAACATTACGGTTGCAAGAACCTGGTTGCTGTATACACAAAATGTTTATTGTGCTTAAGTCAAAGAAGAAAGAAAAAAGTACTTCTTCTTTGCTTTAAGCACATGAGGACCCGCTCATGTTTTCGCTCCCAAGTACAATGGAAAGTGGGGTGTGACAGGTTTTAGTGGTGGCCCTTGTAGGTCCATCTTGTAACCTGTAAGACATTTTCGGGAACAATACAAGTATTATTACTAACCAGATCATTTGGACGAATTTGTACACAAATGTTTACCTTATTTTGGTTGCAGCATGGCAAGACGACCCAATACTCGCAACGGAAATGGAATCAACAGAAACGGAACTCCCGACATCCACAAGCTCATGGGAGTCATGAGAGGCATGTTGGAGATCCAACAACAGCTCATTCAGCAAGGTCAACAACAGCAAGCTGTACAACCTGCACCACCGCCTTCGCGAGCTACAACGAGAGCTAAGCAATTTCAAGAGCTGAACCTAAAAAGCTTCTCTGGAAGAGAAGGGCCACTAGAAGCTGAAGAATGTGCCCGGAGTACGGAAGATGATCTAAGTCTTTCCCGTATTGATCAAGCTAGATGGGTGGAAGTGGCCAAGAAGCAACTGTCTGGCAATGCACGGAACTGGTGGGATAATTAAGAAGCTCATCTAGTCAAGCCCATCAACTGGATCATGTTTCGAGAGTGTTTCGATGCTCAGTATTTTTGCGATCAACAAAGAGGGAACTACAATAACGATTCATCAACCTGAAGCAATGCAATCGTACCGTTCACGAATACAAGGCAGAGTTCTCGATGCTTAGACGATTCACTCCACACCTGGTGGAGGCCCAAGGACTGTGCATATCAGTTTCGTCAGGGTCTAGACCTAGACTTTTAGGCTTCGATGTCTTCGGTGAATCTGACTACACACCAGGACGTACTGGATGCTGCTAGGAAGCACGAACTCATTATGAATCAGAAGAAGGTGCTTCAGATTGGAGGAAGCAAACGTCCAACAGAGCCATCCAGGGGCAATCTCAGGCTTACTCAGACTTCTCAATTCAAGAGGCATGCTGCTTTTGCCAACAATCGACCTCAGTAGGTGTGCTTCCACTACAAGCGCATTGTCCATCTTAAGAAGGACTGTCGGGAACTGCTAAACCAGTATTTGGTATATGGAGCATCATCGCATATTACCAGATACTACCCTCACCGCACCAACAAACCGATGACTGTTGGACCATCTGGATTGTCTGAACCGATTCAGTGTGGACCTCCTGGACATACTCAGCATGGACCACCTCTAGCTCCGTAGCAGAAAGCTTATGAACAGGCAAGGCAGAACCAGCCGAGATGACAAGCATTTACCATGACAACCGCTGAGGCCGAGACTGATGAGCAAGTGATCTCGGGTATTACTTAAACTTTTCTTTTATATGCTTATAGTATACATATATGTGTGTTTGATTGTTTGCCATTAGCTAAGGTGTTTCCCTATATTCTAGGTGTTGTATTAGTAGCCACTCACCCGGCTCTATCTCTATTTGATTCTGGAGCCTCTCATTACTTCATATCCAGAGGATTCGTAGAGAAGCACGCTATTCGTGTTGACCCTCTACCTAATTGTTGGAGCATCACTACCGGGAGTGGACTAGTGAAAACTTCCTCTGGCTATCGATCTTGCCCTATAGTGATCTGTGGACATGAGTGTTTGCAAATTTTGTGATAGTCGACATGCCAAACTTCGATGCAATATTCGGCATGGATTGGTTAGAAAATTCCAATGCTACCATCGAGTGTTACAAGAATAAGGTAGTGTTCGAAATCCCAAACCATCCGGTGTTTGAATTCGCTAGTGGAGACTGTTCACTTGGAACGATCAAGTTTCGAGTCAAGCCGAATGATATGATCATTGCATCGATGTTAGTCGAGCCCGAGAAGCCTAGAGTGGTTCGAGATTTTGCAGATGTATTCCCTGAGGATATTTCGGGACTACCGCCCAATCGAGCTTTGGAGTTTACTAACGACCTTCTGCCCAACACTTGACCAATTTCGAAGGCACCGTATCACATGGCTCTTGCTGAATTGGAAGAACTTCGGAACAGCTAGACAATCCGTTGCAGAAAGGATTGATACATCCTAGTGTATCTCCTTGGGGTGCGCATGTTCTATTGGTTAAGAAGAAGGATGGATCGAGAAGGAAGTGTGTAGATTATCGAGAGCTGAATAAGGTAACCATTAAGAACAAATATCCATTGCCGCGTATTGACAACATTTTTGATCACCTCGGTGGATCGCGAGTCTTCTCGAAGCTGGACCTCAGAAGTGGTTATCATCTTGTGAAGCTCAGAATTGAAGATATTCCGAAGACATCATTTCGGACCAAGTATGGACACTACGAATTCGTAGTCATACCATTTGGTGTGACTAACGCTCCAGCTATATTCATGAATCTCACGAATCTGATTTTCTATGAATACTTGGATAAGTTCGTAGTGATCTTCATCGATGATATTCTAGTCTACTCGAGGAATGAAGAAGAACATGTCGAGCATCTGTAGATTGTATTAGAGACTTTGTGACAACATCGATTATATGCCAAGTACAGCAAGTGTGAATTCTAGCTAGATCGAGTCGCATTCCTTGGGTATGTGGTATCAGGCAATGGTATTCCTGTTGATCCGGAGAAAGTCACATCAGTTAGAAATTGGCGGACTCCTCAGTCAGCTTCAGATATCTGGAGTTTTCTCGGGTTGGCTGGCTACTACCGTCGATTTATCAAGGACTTCTCGAAGATTGCTGAGCCGATGACTTGCCTGACAAAGAAAGATATCAAGTTCATCTGGTCTGAGGCTTGTGAGTAAGCATTTGAAGAGTTGAAGAAGAAGTTGACGACTACACCAGTGTTAGCTATACCAGATAGGACCGAAGGGTTCGAAGTTTTTTGTAACACATCTGCAAAGGTCTCAGATGTGTCCTACATCAGCATGGACATGTGGTTGTGTATGCATCTCGACAGCTAAAGACTCATGAGAAGAATTATCCGACTCATGATCTGGAGTTGGCTACTGTCATATTTGCCCTGAAGATTTGGAGGCATTTTCTGTTGAGCGAGAAAGCTAAGATCTCTACCGACCACAAGAGCCTAAAGTATATTTTCTCTCAGAAGGAGCTCAATATGAGGCATTGCAGATGGTTAGTGTTTATGGATGATTACGACATCGATCTTCAGTATCATCCGAGAAAAGTGAATGTCGTAACATATGCATTGAGCAGATTACCAGCGATCATGACTCTCTCGGCTCAATGGAGACTTCAGCAGGCAAGACGCGAGATGGAGGTTGAAGTTATTTTACCCGGGACTTCTGTATCATTGATGAATATGCAAGTTCAGTCTACTATCGTGGATCGAATTAAAGCGGCTCAGACTGGGGATGCAAAGTTACGGAAGATCAAGGAGCAAGTCGAAGCTGGACTTCAGACGGATTTCCTTATTCATGGTGATGGTTCTTTGAGATATGGTAGTAGGATTTGTGTGCCTTCCGGTGATATCCATGATGAGCTATTGAATGAAGTGCACATCTCCTTACTCTATTCATCCTGGTGGCACCAAGATGTACAAGGATCTGCGTCTGAATTTTTGGTGATAGGGGATGAAGAGAAGCGTAGTGATCACTCCATATTTTACACCTTTTTCCGCATGATTGCATGCCATTTAGATCGCTCAAATCACGCTTTTCACGATTTATCGACAATATTTCGATACTTTTCACGATTTGTTGTTTTTGTCGTATTTCAGGAGATTTGAAGTGATTTGGAGTGATCCCGAGATACACCTACTCCAGAGTGTCACCGATGACTTCCCTGAGGGGTATTTCGCTATTAGAGATGAGAGAAAGAAGAAAGAACGTCGTAGGAGCGACGAGGATGCAAAAACAATCAGAATGGGCATTTTTGGTGTCTCACTCGGCCGAGTGAAGGAGTCACTCGGCCGACCAGCGAGACCCCGCTCAGCCGACCAGATCGGACATGCTTCATGTGTGCACTCGGCCGAGCATCAGAAGCCACATCGGCCGAGTGACGAAACTCCGTCCGCCCGAGTGGCGCTCAGACGACGCTCATCAAAAACTCCGAACTTACTGTTTTTCGTCTGCCTGAGCTTCAGAAGACCCACTCGGCCGAGTGGAAATTGCCGACCGCCCGAGTGAATAGAAGCCATCGGCCGAGTGACGACAACTCACTCGGCCGAGCGACGCCCGAAGCGAAGAGTCCCAAGACCCCAGACTTACTGGAAATTATCAGGGTTTCTCACTCAGCCGAGCAACTTTTGTCACTCGACCGAGTGAGCCGCGCTGCCTGTATCGTAAATTGCGATTTTCAGGCTGCGCAGGGGCATTTTGGTCACAGTTTTTTGGACGATTTTGGGGGGTATTTAACCCCAGTTTTTGACCTAGGTTAGAGAGCTTTTTCCTTTGCTTTTTGCAGCTTTTTAGATTAAACTTTTTAGCTTTTGATTCTTGTGATTGGAGAGGAGAGAAAAGTTTATTTTTGTTGGATTCTTGGAGAACTCTATTCGTTTGTCTCCCTCTCCATTAAAAATCTCATTTTTATTGCTTATTTGAATATTGTGATGAATTCTATTGTTATTTCAATTGATTATTTTTGCAATTGTGATATGAATTGTGAGTAGTCCTAACGTCTTGGGGCGTGGGGATGAACCATACGAGCCCAATTTCCGATTTGTGATGATTTGGTAGAAATATTGCTAGAATTTCTATTAGGGTTAGTTTGGGATCGATATACTACGGATAGCTAGGTGTTCATATCGATTGGGATTTGCAAGAGATTGGATCCCAATTCGATAGGAAACCCTAGAAATCTGAATTGGGTTGAAATTGAGTTTCTGTAGTATCGGTTTGCAAGAGATTGGACCGATACTAGGGTTCTCATTCGCAATTCCATACCGATACTCGTTTGCAAGAGATTGGACGGGTAGGAACTATCCCAACCTAGGTTGTGGCCCGAGTTTGCACGAGAGTGGGCTCGGGACGCAATTGAACAATGATGTTGATCCTAATGCTAGCTTGCCTAGGCTAGGGTTTGCAAGAGATTGGACCCAAACCTAGGTTAGCTATAGACCGGCAACAGCGCGAGAGCGTGAGCTAGGTTTTACATTCAGTTGCAACTAGTTCATCCGAAATTCTACCCTAGCAATTTTGATATCAATGAATCACATTGATGAGATACGGTGAGTAGTGGGGATTCCCTATTTCCTAGGCGTCTTTATTTGATTTTATATCTCCATACTTTGTCTGACGATTATGACAGGATCGCCAAAAGGCAAATTCCCTATTTTCTGTTCATATAGCCAGGTTGTCTGGAGAAGGCACTGTCATTCGTCCTCCCTGTGTTCGATAACCCGCTCGCCGCTACACCGTGCGCTTGCGGTAAAACTACACGGTCGCCCCTTTTGGGTTACATTCCGGAGCGATCAAGTTTTTGGCGCCGTTGTCGGGGAGGCCATTTTGACGGTGTTCGGCATCGACCACCCGGTTATTTTTCTTTCTTTCTTTACTATCTTCTATATCCTGTTCTAACTCTGTTTGCAGCCCTATTTGCATACTCTCCCCGTATTTTGCAAAAGATCTTAACAGGAAGAATGGAGGATGCAATGTCGACAACGGAACTCAGTCAGGAAGATTATGACTCCTTCACAGACCTCCTTAAGGAGTTTGTCGATGAGGTCCACGCTACCGGAGCTTTTGCTATAGATATCAAGGACCCCGACGAACAACTGTTTGCTAGTTTTGTGATGGATCAAGTCTCCCCAGATGGGACTATCGGGGGCAATGTCAGAGTTGATGTGATAGACGACAAGTTATATTTCGAAGACGGTAGAACAAGTGTCGAAGAGCACTATACTCCCGAAGAATCTTTCGAGCAAACCGATGTTCAGGGAGTTACACTCTATGACACTCACTCTTGCTTTTATGAATCGTCTGATGTGTTTCTTGATTCTAGGAACGAACCGGAGCAGAGTGAAAGTTTTGACGATGCTAGCACAGAATCAGAGAGCGCCTATTTCGATGCATCGTCCTCACTAAGTAGTGAGTCTGAGTCTTCGCATGAGAGCACGCCACCTGAACATGAGCTAAACTCGGATGACAAGGAGGAAGCCAAACTCATGCGAGCTGATGAAGTAGAAGGAGCGGCACCTCTTGAGGTAGAACTTAAACAATTACCACCGAATCTAAGGTATGCCTTTTTGGGTAGTAAATTAACTTTTCTGGTGATAGTTAACTCTCACCTCACGCATGATCAACTTGAGAGACTCCTAGACGTTCTTAGGAGCCACAAAGATGTCCTTGGCTACACTATCTCCGATCTAAAAGGGATAAGCCCTAGGCTTTGCACACATAGGATCCATTTGGAGGATACCGACGCCACCTCCATAGAGCCTCAAAGGCGGTTAAACCCGAACATGAAAGAGGTGGTTAAAAAGGAAATCCTAAAATTGCTCGACGCCAGTATTATTTATCCTATCTCCGACAGTAGATGGGTTAGCCCCGTTCACGTCGTCCCCAAGAAAGGGGGGATGACAGTTATAAAAAATGATAAAGTTGAGCCCATTTCTACACGCACCGTCACGGGATGGCGAATGTGCATTGATTATAGGAAACTAAATAAAGCTACCCGAAAGGACCATTACCCATTGCCCTTCATTGATCAAATGCTTGAACGCCTAGCTAAACATAAATACTTTTGTTATCTAGATGGGTATTCGGGATTCTTCCAAATCCCTTTGCACGAAGATGACCAAGAAAAGACCACTTTTACTTGTCCCTATGGTACCTATGCCTACCGTAGGATGCTGTTTGGTCTTTGTAATGCTCCCGCCACCTTTCAGAGGTGTATGACATCCATATTTTCCGATTATATTGAAAATATTATGGAAGTTTTTATGGATGATTTTTCGGTTTATGGAAGTGAGTTTGACTCTTATTTGGCCAATCTTACTAAAGTCCTTAAAAGGTGCCAACAAAACAATCTCACTCTAAATTGGGAGAAGTGTCACTTCATGGTCACGGAAGGTATAGTTCTCAGGCACCTTGTCTCCTCGAGAGGAATTGAGGTAGATAAAGCAAAGATTGAGGTAATCGAGAAACTCCCTCCTCCTATTAATGTCAAGGGCATTAGAGGCTTTCTTGGTCATGCGGGGTTTTACCGCCGCTTCATCAAGGATTCGCCTCGATTGCCCGACCGCTTAATTCCTTGCTCGCTAAAGATACTCCTTTTATTTTTTTCAGGGGAATGCTTGCAAGCCTTCAATACCTTGAAGGAAGCACTGGTTTCCGCGCCCATCATACAACCACCGGATTGGAGCCTTCCCTTTGAGCTAATGTGTGATGCTAGCGACCAAGCCATTGGAGAGGTATTGGGACAAAGGAAAGATAGGAAGCTTCATGCGATATTCTATGCGAGCAAGACATTGGATGATGCGCAGAAAAACTATACAACTACCGAAAAAGAGCTTCTAGTGGTCGTCTATTCCATCGAGAAGTTTCGCTCCTACCTCCTTGGTTCCAAGGTGATTGTCCACACCGACCATGCGGCGTTGAAGTATCTTTTAAACAAGAAGGAGGCCAAACCTCGGTTAATTAGGTGGATACTCTTGTTGCAAGAATTCGATTTGGAGATCAGAGACAAGAAAGGTACGGACAATGTCGTGGCGGATCATTTGTCTAGGCTTATTCGTGACAAGGAGGATGAGAGTTTACCTATCGACGACACATTCGTGGATGAGAGGCTATACGCCATAAGGCCCGGAGAAGTACCTTGGTACGCGGACTTCGTCAACTACTTGGCTTGTGGAATTAAACCGCATGGGATGCCCACACATCAAAAGAGGAGATTTTTGCATGAGGTCCGTAGCTATTTTTGGGAAGATCCATACCTCTTCAAGATATGCAAAGATAGTGTTATTCGGAGGTGTGTTTCTAAAGAGGAGGCAACGTCTATCATTTTGCATTGCCACGGTCTGCCATGCGGGGGACATCATGCCGCCTCTAAGACAACCGCTAAGATTTTGCAGAGCGGATTCTTCTGGCCAACAATGTTTAGAGACACCCGCGACTTTGTAAAGGGGTGCCATAGATGCCAACGGACCGGGAATATCTCCAAACGCAATGAGATGCCGATGAGGCCCATCCAAGAAATTGAGCTTTTTGATTGTTGGGGAGTAGACTTCATGGGACCATTTCCGTCGAGCAATGGTAACAAATACATCCTATAGGCCGTTGACTATGTCTCCAAATGGGTGGAAGCAATCGCTAACCCTACTAATGATGCAAGGGTCGTCTCTAAGTTTTTCAAGCAGAACATCTTCCCACGCTTCGGAGTGCCTCGTACCTTGATAAGCGACGGGGGGAGCCACTTCATAGAAAACAAGTTTGAAGCCATGCTGAAGAAGTACGTGGTAAACCATAGAGTTGGCATGGCGTATCACCCCCAGACAAGCGGCCAAGTGGAAGTCTCAAATAGAGAGATCAAGCAAATTCTTGAGAAGACCGTGGATCGATCTAGAAAGGATTGGTCAATGAAGTTAAACGATGCTCTATGGGCATATCGTATGGCCTTTCGCACTCCCATCGGCACCACACCGTTCCGACTTGTTTATGGGAAAGCTTGCCACTTGCCGGTAGAATTGGAACACCGCGCGTATTGGGCCATCAAGACCCTTAATTATGATTACAAGAGTGCGGCGGTGAGGCGACTCTTAGACATCAACGAGCTTGATGAGATAAGGAGAGACGCCTACGAGAGCTCAAGAATTTACAAAGAAAGGACCAAGATTCTCCACGATGCACGCATAACCGTTACAGACTTCAAAGTAGGAGACAAGGTCTTGCTATATAATTCCCGGCTCCGACTATTTCCCGGTAAGTTGAGGTCACGATGGTCCGGACCTTTCACCATCAAGCACATACAACCGGGAGGGGCTTTCGAGTTGGAAAGCAAGGACGGAGCCACATTCAAAGTAAATGGTCAAAGGCTCAAGCATTATTCCGAGGGAGTCCCGATGGGAGAAATCAATAGAATATATCTCCTTAAGGGACGACCGGATGATCTTTCATACCTCCTTGACGAGGTTATTGAGGAGGCGATCCCCCATTCAATCGGCGCTCTATTCAAGGAAGATTTCGAGGAAGGGCCGGACTTAGGCCAAGAAGAAAAGATGGAGCATTCCCCCGACCTCTACATGGAAATTGATGAAGGCGACGCTGATGTCGTGAGGATACGAGAGCTCTGCAAGCTCTCAAAGATGAAGACTCCAAGGAAAGCCCTACCGATACAGAAATCGGTGTCACCGGTTAAGCCGAGGCCCGGAGCAAGCACTAGCTTGGGGGAGCCACCCCCCAACACTACCGGAGGCAAAGGAGTACCGAGGAAGAACGCCCCTCCACAACATCCGAATTTAAGCGTTTTTCCCAATAAATTTGACGGGTGCATCTCATATGCACCCAATATCCCGCATTGAATTGAAAATCAGAGGGGGTCGAGCTCAAGACCTTAAACGAGCGCTTGTCAGGAGGCAACCCGACGGTTATCGCTTTATTTTTACTTTTCTTTTGTTTTTGTTTTAGAAATTATTAGTGTTTTGAGTCGTTTGCCCAAAAATTTCGTGATAACTGGTCCTATTTTTCTTTGACAGGAGAGGAGAACGAGGTACCTATCATTAGGAGGATGAACAAGGTGACGAGGAGCGCTCCGGGAATGCGCTCGATGCTTAGGAGGAAGATGAAATCGACTGGAGGAAGAAAAACAGAGTTTAGAGCCCAAACAAAGCCAAACAGCAGAAAACAGGGTTCACTCGGCCGAGTATACTAGTCACTCGGCCGAGCACATAAGTTCGTCCGCCCGAGCGGCTCACGAACGAGGGAAGTCTGTTGTACCCAACTCTCTGTTTCTTTTCTTGATTTCAGTATAATTGCTACTCGGCCGAGTATATATATTCACTCGGCCGAGTAAAACTGATACGCTCCTAGGGCGAGTCTTGCCGAGTAGTTTGAGCCACTCGGCCGAATGGACTTACTCCACTCGGCCGAGGGTGGCAAGGCCACTCGGCCGAATCGTAAGCGGGGAGGAATTTTTCAAAATATTTCAGTTACGTTCGCTCGGCCGAGCGACTTAGTCACTCGGCCGAGTCGTAACTTTTTCTATAAAAGGGGGAGCGGGACGGCACGAATTTCGAAACGATTAAAACGCGAAAGCGCCCGACCCTTCGTCTCCCCAGCACCTGATCCTCCCTCACTCGCCCGACCACGCACCCACCGCCGGTGCTCGGCCACCCACCGCCGGCCGGGCCTCCTTCGCCTCCGCCCGAGTCGCCGCCGGCGACCACCTCGCCGGCCGAGCTCCGGTAGCTTTATTTCGCCTATTTTCTCCTCTTTTGCGTATTTTTCGACAATCCATGTGTTTAACGAGCCCCAAAACCAAATCAACTTCATTATCTCTCTATCATACCCCTAACCCCCCATACATTTTGAATATTACTCGCTGATATCTCCATTTGATGTGCATGGTATATTGGGGAGCTTAGGGGAGCCCAGGGGAGCTTCCGGGGAGCAATTTTGGCTTCGTGGAGGCGTCGTCTTCGCACGCATCCACTTCCTTGCTCTCGCGGCGTGTCGCGGTATACTCTTTCCTTTATTTTACGCACGCCGCATTTTTCACGTTTTTGGTGAGCACCCGGGGCCCACATGCCGCCCCGGACACGGCCACGCACCAGGAGAGCTTCCGCCAAGCGGAAGCGGTCGGATGAGCCCAGCCCCTCCCATGAGGTGGAAGACTCTCCTCCGCCTACACCACCACACCCCGTTCACCTCGCACAGCCTGCAGACCCCGCACACCCCGCACAGCCTGCAGAGCCCGTTCACCCCGCACAGCCACTCCCTGCCGTCCCATAGCCACCACCACCGGCTCCACTTATCGGGCCGCTGGGGATTACGTTCCGGGACGACGCACACCGCGTCGTTTTCGAGCGCATTTCCCAGCGCTCGATCGTACCCTCCAGGTTCACACACCTTGCAGACCTAGGACGCCTGGGGTTACTTGAGGGGATGCTCACGTTGTATGACAACGTGGGTTGGCGAGATTTCTTCCAGGTGTCGGCGGACACATTCGTCCGTCTGACACTTGAGGTGCTTAGTTCTATCGCACGGACCAACGAGGGATGCTCGTTTAGGTTCATGGACCGAGAGTGCCAGGTCACTCTCAGTATGATGAGAGCATTCTTTTCGTGGCCCGATGTCCCCGGGGCCGACCGTGGTTACGCCCCCACTCACATTCCCCCACCTTCCTTCGATTCCGGCGCTTTCTGGGCCCGGATCACGGGTTTACCTGTCGCCTTCGACCCTAGTAGGGCCAAGGCCTCGGCCATCGTCTACCCTTGCCTCTGCATAGCTCAGCGCCTTATGGCGACAACCTTTTTGGCGAGATATGAGCCTGGGACGGTGTCCACGCCGGAGCTTTATATGCTCTACACGATGACGCGCCCCAGAGCTCTATCTAGGGAGGGTGACGAGTTGGTCCCCGCCGTCGTGATTGATATCGCGAGCTGGTTTTTGGATCGCATCATCGTATCGGTGGGTGCTCGCTCACCGATATGTTGCGGCGGTCTGATCACCCTGCTCGCTCTTATGACCGGCGAGGACCTTCCAGCCGACCTGTGACGAGCCCCGGGCCCCACTTCACTGTCCATAGATGTCATGGCCCGGATGAAGATGCTTCGTCCGCATGGTCAACGGCACTGGGTTTGGTTGCACGGTCCATTCGGTGCGGATTACATGATCCTTCCGAGCCCAGCTCGGACGCAGATAGCACCAGCACAGGTGGACTGGCTTCCGGCGATGGATCTCCTGATCCCCGCCGCCTACGTGCGTGAGGCTGAGGAGGCCGAGCAGGCTGAGCAGGCCCATGCTGCACACGCTACACCCGCTGACCCCGCTGCTCCTGCTGACCCCATGGCCCCTCAGCAGCCTGATATTTCTGCTGCTCCCGACACCTCTGTCCACACTTCTGTCGGTGTCGGGAGTACCCTCGCTGAGCCCACCTCCACTACCTCCACGCCCACCACCACTCCCACCACAGCTGGCCCTCTGTCCGTTGAGCCCGTTTCCTCCGCCCTACCCGAGCGCCCACCGACTATAGTTGATAGCAGAGAGCCCTCTTTTGCTGCCGTCGTGGAGACCATGGTTTCCACCTCTGTCTCCACCGCAGCCGTTTTTTCTAAGAGTGTCGTGGCGTCTGTCCACACGTCTGTGTCACCGACCTCTCTGGCCGCCTCGTTGCCACTTTTATACTCCACTTTCATTGCTGCTGCCTCCACCTCTTACCAGCCTGCGTCCCGGCCTCACACTGAGGCTAGGCCACACTTGCGAGCACAGCACCTTTCCTCCACATGCCTGCTGAGCCTATCACCTATGCCACCCGAGTCCGCCAGCCCCGTCCTGCACAGCACAGACAGGTGCGTCCCTCTGCACCCCCTCCCCCCGACACTGTACTTTAGAGCATTCATGCTCTCGAGGGGGCGGTGAGTGCCCTCAGAGGCGACCTTAGGACCATGTCTTCCACTGTCACCGCTATGGCCGGTCGCTTCGACCTACTTCCGGGCATTCACTATTGCCTCACTCAGATTCTCGAGCGGCTTCCTCGCATGCCCACCCCCACCCAGCAGGTCCCCACCCCCACCCCCACCCCCACCCAGCCTGCTTCTACACCCACCCCCACCCCCACTCAGCAGATTGTTCCCCAGCCACCACCACCTCCTCCTCCGCCTCAGGACGGAGACGGCGCAGCCCCACCCTCTTAGGCACCCTTGATGCCATTGATCCTTTTTGCCGTCCTGCTGCCTGTCTCTGCTGGGTCCTGATGATTTTTGCCCACCCCCCCTCCCCTCACTGTTTTTGGGTACACATTTTGTTCATATCTTTATATATCGTTTTTGGGAGAGAGGGAGAGTTTTTGGTGTCACACTTTTATATCTGTTTCACTCCTATATCTGCATGCATCATGTCCGCATCATATTTTTCGTTTCGTTATGTTATTTTCTTTTTCCTCATGCATGCATCCTCACCTACCCCTCACTTTACACGTCTCTCGGTGTGCCACACTTCGCACATTGCGGACACTGTGCACTCTAGCTTGGGGGAGTGAGTTCTCACGTTCTTTTCGATTTACCACCTTTATTTTTAGTTTTTTCACGCCATTTTCCGCTTTTGCACTCACTTTCATCACTTTTTTCTTTTTTTACCATGCATCACGTTTTTCTTATTTTCTTCGTGTGCTGCATTGTAAATAGCATTATTTTCCCTCTTTATCTTTATTTCTTTTTCATCTCATGCTAAAGATGACTTTTCTGTGATGATGATGACGTGGAGTTAGCTTTCTCTGTATGCATGCTATATTTGTCATGTCTTAGATTTTATTTCTGATATCATATGCTATGATTTGCCTTGCATTTAGAGATAGTAACCCACACTTTTTCCGCATGAAAATGGATGAAATTTTATTATTAGCTGAGTCTGAATATTCATATGTATGCTATCGCAGAAGACACACCAAGATTCACGCATTGGATGCTTATATCTGGAGTACCGTTTTCCTTTCCTATATCACTTCTATTTGCATGATTTGTACATTTCACTTCAGGATGATTGAATGATGTTAGCTATGATAAATCTGGATTAGTTTAGCTTTTTTGTGATCAAAACTGAGTAGATTGGATTACCCTGCTGAAGTTGTCGTACACGTCTTATAGAGTGAACTGAGAGACATATTTATTTCTTTCTCCACATATCTTGAACATCAATTCTCTATTTTAAAATCATTGGTGAATCTCCCCTTAGCGATTCTAATATATGGCATTTCCCCCCGCTATTAAATCCTAGCTCCAAATTTCCCAAAACCAAAAAGAAAAAGAAAAATTCTTGTATATCCTTATTTCTCTTTGATTTGGGATCATTGTGTATATATTCTATTGAAAAAAAAGAGAAAAAGAAAAGAAAAAGAAAAGAAAAAAAAGAAAAGAACCTCAATAAACGATCCCATCTCATGTTCTCTCTTTCTTCTCTCTTTTTGTTTTTATTTTTTTTACTTTTGGAGCTTCATAAAAATGGGGATGTAAATATTGTTTTTTTGTGCCACCACGCTTATAAATAAGCTTGGGGAGAGAATCCAATGATGTGTGAGAGAGTGACTACTTGACGATGCATGACAACCTAGGCTAAGTAATATTCTATACTCGGTGAGATCGTTTTAGCTTCACGAAATCCAGAAATCTATGTCTAGCACTCATTTCATGAAATCCACACTTTTCTATTCTTTCTATTCTATTGCGTGATATTCTTATACTCCTCTTAGAAAGCATTCAATTGAAAAGTGTGTGATCTGCGATATTGTATACCGCTTTAAATGATTCAGACGATGTTAATTCTAAAATTATTCTGTTCTTCATGCTATATCAATATTCTCGGGTTTTCTATTTCTATTTGCACCATTATACTATGATATCGAAATAAAAGTCTTTGACATGTATTTTACGTTCGGAGCATGCTATATGATTAAGCAAAACCCACGTCCTGAGAAAAATGATCTAGCAGCTTCCCTCTTCGCTTTCTTCTTTCTTCTTCATTTTTCGTTTTTCGTTTTTCGTCGTTTTCGTTTTCTGAATCCACCGGGTTCGCCTTTTACTTATCTTCCTCAAGGACGAGTAAGAGGTAAGCTTGGGGGATTTTGATCACTCCATATTTTACACCTTTTTCCGCATGATTGCATGCCATTTAGATCGCTCAAATCACGCTTTTCATGATTTATCGACAATATTTCGATACTTTTCACGATTTGTTGTTTTTGTCGTATTTCAGGAGATTTGGAGTGATTTGGAGTGATCCCGAGAAACACCTACTCCAGAGTGTCACCGATGACTTCCCCGAGGGGTATTTCGCTATTGGAGAGGAGCGGAAGAAGAAAGAACGTCGTAGGAGCGACGAGGAGGCAAAAACAATCAGAATGGGCATTTTTGGTGTCTCACTCGGCCGAGTGAAGGAGTCACTCGGCCGACCAGCGAGACCCCGCTCGGCCGACCAGATCGGAAACGCTTCATGTGTGCACTCGGCTGAGCATCAGAAGCCACATCGGCCGAGTGACGAAACTCCGTCCGCCCGAGTGGCGCTCAGACGACGCTCATCAAAAACTCCGAACTTACTGTTTTTCGTCTGCCTGAGCTTCAGAAGACCCACTCGGCCGAGTGGAAATTACCGACCGCCCGAGTGAATAGAAGCCATCGGCCGAGTGACGACAACTCACTCAGCCGAGCGACGCCCGAAGTGAAGACTCCCAAGACCCCAGACTTACTGGAAATTCTCAGGGTTTCTCACTCGGCCGAGCGACTTTTGTCACTCGGCCGAGTGAGCCGCGCTGCCTGTAGCGTAAATTGCGATTTTCAGGCTGCGCAGGGGCATTTTGGTCACAGTTTTTTGGACGATTTTGGGGGGTATTTAACCCCAGTTTTTGACCTAGGTTAGAGAGCTTTTTCCTTTGCTTTTTGCAGCTTTTTAGATTAAACTTTTTAGCTTTTGATTCTTGTGATTGGAGAGGAGAGAAAAGTTTATTTTTGTTGGATTCTTGGAGAACTCTATTGGTTTGTCTCCCTCTCCATTAAAAATCTCATTTTTATTGCTTATTTGAATATTGTGATGAATTCTATTGTTATTTCAATTGAGTATTTTTGCAATTGTGATATGAATTGTGAGTATTCCTAACGTCTTGGGGCGTGGGGATGAACCCTACGAGCCCAATTTCCGATTTGTGATGATTTGGTAGAAATATTGCTACAATTGCTATTAGGGTTAGTTTGGGATCGATATACTACGGATAGCTAGGTGTTCATATCGATTGGGATTTGCAAGAGATTGGATCCCAATTCGATAGGAAACCCTAGAAATCCGAATTGGGTTGAAATTGAGTTTCCGTAGTATCGGTTTGCAAGAGAGTGGACCGATACTAGGGTTCTCGTTCGCAATTCCATACCGATACTCGTTTGCAAGAGATTGGACGGGTAGGAACTATCCCAACCTAGGTTGTGGCCCGAGTTTGCACGAGAGTGGGCTCGGGACGCGATTGAACAATGATGTTGATCCTAATGCTAGCTTGCCTAGGCTAGTGTTTGCAAGAGATTGGACCCAAACCTAGGTTAGCTATAGACCGGCAACAGCGCGAGAGCGTGAGCTAGGTTTTACATTCAGTTGCAACTAGTTCATCCGAAATTCTACCCCAGCAATTTTGATATCAATGAATCACATTGACGAGATACGGTGAGTAGTGGGGATTCCCTATTCCCTAGGCGTCTTTATTTGATTTTATATCTTCATACTTTGTCTGACGATTGTGACAGGATCGCCAAAAGGCAAATTCCCTCTTTTCTGTTCCTATAGCCAGGTTGTCTGGAGAAGGCACTGTCATTCGTCCTCCCTGTGTTCGATAACCCGCTCGCCGCTACACCGTGCGCTTGCGGTAAAACTACACGGTCGCCCCTTTTAGGTTACATTCCGGAGCGATCACGTAGCTCGCAGTGTTGCCAAGTGCTTGGTATGTTAGCAGGTGAAGGCTAAACATCATCGATTCAGTTGTTCTTGTTAAGGCAAAAAATGACCGATACAGTTATTGGGTCGCCGAGGACGCTTCCATTGGATCGATCCTTCATCGGCTGAGAGATGTGACCTGTGAACGAGGGTCTCCGAGTCGAAGGTGCTAGGATCAGACTCCACAGATGGATGGTTTTCTAACTTTGCGATATCTCCATAATCTTGCAACATGAGAAAATCGTTAGGGGATCGGGGCGGGGGCCTGACCGATCCCCCTTCGACGCTCAAGTTAGTTTCCATTAGATGAAAAACTATAGGGCCAGATGAAGAGAAAGATATAAGAGTGAGGGATGAGAGAGTATATTTTGTGGGGGTACATAGCCATTCTTGGAGATCTCCCGTAGGAGAATCTGGCCTCTTCTTCTACTTCTTTCTAGAGATATTTATTGTCTCCCCTTTTGCCTTATAACTTCCTCCCACATTAAGTGACAACTAATTGCCCCCATTAGTGGGCTTTGAATTAGTCCCCAAAAGGAGTACGCCCACATTTATTCTAGCCATTCATTCCTCTAATTAAGGTTATGAAAATGGGCCATTTAATTAGGAGATTTGACTTTGTCAAACCCATGAGTAATGGGCTATGAGGGAGGTTGGGTTGACTCATTCAACCCAAACGTTATGGGCCACAAGCTGTCTACGTCCAGCCGGTAGAATTTATTTACTTGTTTAATGGGCTGGGCACATGTATTCAACAGTTCTAAAACTGTGAAATTTTATAACGGTGGATCGATGATCAAATCTCCCTAGGAAATAAAATATTAAAATATTAAAAAAACTTTTCGCATAGTGATCAAGCGTGAAAGTTTCGCACAAAATCACCCATATATTTATGTATATATGCATGCAAACTAGCCTGAACTTGTGATCATAGATCCCAGGTATATTCAAAATATTACCCTAAATTTTTTTAAATCTCCCCCCCAAAAAAAATTGCAGCCTCATTCAAAATATATTACCCAAAATTCAACCCTATTCAAATTACCTCCTCCCAAAAAATCTGCAGTCACCTTCAAAATATTCCAACCCAGTAAAAATTCTAACATCATTCAAACAAAAATTTGGTTCACTCAGAGGAATTTAGTTACCCCAAAAATTTTAATACCCTAAAAATTCAGTTCCCTTTAGAGTTAATTCCTCCCAAATTTACAATTTTAGTTCCTCCCAATATTTACTTTTCTCTAGATTTAGTCCCACTAAAATTTTAGGGTTTCCCTCCAAATATTTTTACAAACTCTATTCTTACTCATTGATTCATCAAAATTCAGTTAAAGCCATCTTTTACCCACCATTTTGTCTTAGTCAGCAACCCCTTTCAAAAACGTCCATCAATTGTATTATATGTATGACATTTGTGGCTAAGTTACATATGCCCCTCTAAAAGTCAACCATCCATTATTTTTTAGACGATTAGAACTATTCATTTTGATCTTCATATTCTAAATCCTAAAACATCAAATTTCAAGTGAACCCAAGGGATTTTATCCATTTATACACCTGTCACAAGTTTAATGGCTTCGCATGAATTTAACTTTTTATGGTGGGTGGGTAAACGGGCAAAACGCATTGGCTTCGCCTCATAGTTAGTGTTATAGTGTATTGGAATATGAAAAATAAAATGTATGATTCAATCATCTGAAAAAGTATCGATAGATGGAGTTCTTGAGGGTATATATGAGACCTTAGCTTATATGTCATATGATACATATTATTCTACACACACACAGATATGTATGTACGTACGTACGTACGTACGTATGCCTCTCTCTCTCTCTCTCTCTCTCTCTCTCTCTCTCTCTCTCTCTCTCTCTCTCTCTCTCTCTCTCTCTCTCTGTGTGTGTGTGTGTGTGTGTGTGTGTGTGTGTGTGTGTGAATAATGAGTATCATATGGCATATGAGGTAAGCCCTCATAAGCGACCTCGAAAACTCCAACCTCTAGTGTTTAGGATTCTACCAGAATAGAATCTTTTATGACAGATGGACGAACGAGCAAAACTCATTCCGATATTCGATGTTTTGGTGTTTTAAAATATAAAGATCGAAAATGAATGCTTCTAAGCATTTGAAAACATACGAGAGGGTTAATTTTTCGAGTAAGGCTTAGCTCATATGTCATATAATACACAATATTTTGCATGTGTGTTTTTTAAGGAACAAATAATATATGTGGCTAAGCTGCATATGTACCTCAAAAAGCCCATCTTCGCTTAATTTTCAAATGATCAGAACCATTCATTTTGATCTTCATATTCTAGAAACCTAATACACCAAATATTTGGCGATCCCAAATGGTTTTTCTCATTCATCAACCCATTGCAAATTTAACAGTTTTGAACTTTTGCAATGTGTGAATAAATGGGCAAAACCCATTAGGTTCACCCAATATTTGATGTTTTGGTATTTAAAAATATAATTGATCAAAATGAATGATTCCTATCGTTCAAAAAATAAGAGTGGTGAACTTTTTGATGGCGTATATGTTGATTAGCCACAAATGTCATATGTTTCCCGTTATTTACACACACATATATATATTATATAAAATTAAGGCAGACTTGAACAATGATGTTGATTAAGATGAAGTTGTTGATAGATGGATGGATGGGATGATAGGTGTGAAATTTATAGTGGTGACATTAGGGCACCACGTCATTTTTCGGGAGAAAAACCATAGTGAACAATTGGTTGTAGTTGAAATTTTGGGGGGAAATATTTTGAATATGGGACCAAATTTTATGAGGAAGATTTTAAATGTTGTTGAAATATTAGAGAATCTGACTATAGCGGTTGAGAATTTTGGGAATTAAGATGTTGAATGGGGTTGAAATTGTAGGAGGAAAGATTTTGAATATATCATGTCTCATGGGCACTGGTTATGACAATAGATATAATAATAGAAAACGTACGATATATATGGTTAAGCGATATAGATGATCTGAATAGGTTCAGTCTTGTTAATTTTTTTGCTGTATTGTCATCATTCGTTTTGATCTTCATATTCTAAAACCCAAAATATTAAAGATTTGGTGGACCAAAGGTTTTTTGCCACAACAGATATGTGAGGAAATTTTTTTGTATTGAGATGTTAGAACATAAATATCAAAATAAACGAAATTCAAACCATATATACGACTAAATCAGGCATGTCATAAGTTTCCTAATAGCATACACTCCCACACAATTTTGGTCTCTCTTCGTTGGTTGTCATTATTATCTTTTCTTAATTTATCCAGAGACTCGAACCCGCTACTTGCCAAGGTGTCCGGTGACCCTCCAGAGAGTCCAAGACGCTTTTGAGTTATACTCTGGAATTACTGGCCTTTTTCACACGATGGGCATGTGGAGTGGGGCCCACTTTCAAAATGGTGCGGAAGCGGACAAGGCCCTGGCCCCTTCCACCGCGTTTGCTTTTGGCCCAACTGTGCCTTCATCGTGTCAATTATCTCTGGTATCTGTCGGTTTGATAATTAATACCAGTTGCATTGCGAACTAATCATGTTATCATCCCATTAATTAAGTTTAATTATTTTTGTTAGGGGCCTGGTCCTCAGGAAGTGGCAGAGAACGAGCTGCTGTCGTCCCCAAACTACGCCGTGCGGGTCCTGAACATTTCCACACCTAAAAGTCTCTGATGACGTCAGTGGCAGAACCAGGCTTAGCCTGTTCTTTTGCAAATTAGTTGGCTTTGAATCCTAATTTTCGCACTATTTAGACACTGTTCATGCAGAATCCGAATTCAAATTCGTTTGGGCTGTTCTTTTGAGAATCGGGGGGTTCGAAATGTTGTCCGACGTGGCGGGTCAACTCAGGATTCTCAACCCCAATTCATTTCCTCCGAGAATTGCTCGGATTACAAAGAATTCCGAAGCCCGTGGGGCCCTCTCTCTCTCTCTCGCCCAATCCGCGCAGAGGTTTCGACATTTTTTTTGGCTTCCGCTTTGCAGCACAACCGAATGAGAATTGGGTGGGCCCCTTGATATTCAAAGCATTGATTACAAATCTGGCACCCCTTCATTATAATGAGTATTAAATAATTAGTTATATTAATTAATTAATTTAGCGTTAATTATTTAGTTTAGATAAAAATAGAAGAAATTAAATATGAGTGGACCACACACCACTTTCTTCATCCAACTTCTTCATCCAAAAGAACACACAACACGGAGTGGACCACACGTCAACTATCCAACTCCACAATTCAACCCCACTTTCCAACAAAAGAACATACTACACCAAATTTCTCTCTCATCGGAATCCACACTTCTCAACTTTCCTCATTTATACTTTCCTACAAAAGAATAGACCCTTAGGCTTAGGTCTGTTCTTTTGCTTGAAAGTTGAAATGGGAAAGTTGGGGATTTGTGGAATCTGAGGAGAGAGAAAATAGAGTTTTGTGTTCTTTTGGGAGAAAAGTTGTATGGAAAGTGGGGTTGGGAAAGTAAAGTGGGGTCTACCCAATTTTCTTGTGTTCTTTTGGTAGTAGAATGTGTAAAGTTGGTGAGAGAGATGAGAGAGATAGAGAGAGATGATATAGTGGGCCTCACAAATCCCAACTTTCTCATACTTTCCCAACAAAAAGCTCGGATTACAAAAGGGAATCTGGATTCCCAAATTCCATCACATCAGCCCGCCATGTTAGCAAACTTTCCCATTTTCAATTTTCAGCAAAAGAACAGGTGTCACGCCCCGCTTCCCAAAAACGTGGAGACGAAGCGTGAGAAGGTCCGCTCAGACTTGAAGCTACAAAGCTGCAAGTCCGATAAGCGTCAATCAAATTTAAACTGCAGGTCCTTGCAACGCGAAACGAAACAAAGATAATAATAACGAAAAGAGACAAAGAAACATATCAGAATATCAATAATAATAAATCTCAACATCGCAGAAAAAGCCACCAGGCTAAAATAAAAGAGTCTAAAAGAGGCCCAGCATGGCCAACGAAAGTACAAAGTACGAAAACAAAGAAATGGTGCAAGCACCGACAACTAACAGCAACCTAAAGCAAAAGCAAGTAAAATCAGTCACTAAGACTGGTCTCCGGTGTCCTCGAACTCCTCGACGAACGTAGGCTCGGGCTCAGCGTCGGCAAACACCTCGTCCTCAGCAACTGTCTCTGGCTCAGGGTCTAACATGTGACACCCAAAAGAGCAAGGGGCACATGTCAGCAAGTCTGGAAGACTTGTGCAAGGAAACTGAAAGTAGGTAAAAGTAAAGCAACCTAGCAGTTCTAGCATGATGCGATGACATGGCAGTTAAAGTAATGAGTACAACAGGTAAAGTAAAGTAAAGTAAAGTACGAGCATAGCATGGCATTCACAAGACAAGTACAAGACAAGTAAAGTAAGCACCTCGTGCACAGAGATTCCGTCTTTTGGCTAGAGTGGCTGCGCGGGCCAACTCCTAAGCTCAAGTGACCGTTTATCCCTACCCCTCCATGTGTATCGGGCATTGGTTTTTAGCCAACACATGAGGCCCGCTTCTGGACCACGAGCCAGGAAGTGTTTTAAACAAGTATGGCGTAGGGGTGCACCTAGCCGGACAAGGAAGTACAAGTAGTGTAGCGTGTGCTACGAATGCGACATTCAATGCATGGATGACATGACATGGCAAGTAGTAAAGCGTACAGGTAAGGAAAGTAAACGTGACAGTTTAGTATGCATGAACAACAGGTTTAAAGGGTTGGATCTAGCTTCGTTGTCAAGCTAGATCAATTAGGTGACGGATCTAGTTTCGTTGTCAAACTAGATCAAGTAGGCGTCTAGCCAGCTATCATTTCACTGACTAGTCTCTTTTACGCTAAAAACAAGGAAGTGGCCTAAAAACATGGCCCTAAGCAAGATTTGGCAAGTTTCACTTGCCTGCAATTATCACGTCAGCGAAACACCGTCCAACGAGTCCAAAGTCACAATTCCTACGTGCACAAGTCCACCGGCCTACATCCGTTTTATTAATCTTGATTAGTGAATTCTAAAACATTTAAAATACTTTAAAATACTGATTTTTAGTCTTGATTAGCATGCAATTGGGTTGGGGGTCCTAGGGGTGCAAAGCGTTACCTCAACACGACGCGAAAGCTACACCGGCGTCGGGTAGCGACGCCGGGGGTTGGAATAATAAGATCGCGCTCCAAGTCCAGATTCCAATTAGATTCCTCGCTGGAAATTTTAGATCAATCAACCGGGGCGACGATTCCAGATTCCAAAGCTAGCACGTGCGACGACGGGCTACGACGTGCGACGACGTCGTACACGGTAAATCGTCGAAGAGAACGCACCTAGGTGGGGCCCACAGTAGTCCTAGGGACCTTTGGGGGACCCACAATACCTCTGGAGAACTTGGGGGGCCCACAGAGGCAAGTGGTGCGACGGATGCGGGGTTGCGACGAATGGCTCTCGGTCGTACAGAGCCAATGCGGGGGATTTGTTCGGTCAGACGCGGGGAACTGCGCTGTGCAGCAGCGGGGGTCGGTCGCAGCAGCGGTGCGGGGCTGTCCTTCGGTCGGTGCGAGAAATCGGGTCGGTCGGGCGCTTGGGGCGGGTCGTTGCAACGTTTGCAACGTTGCAACGAAGCGGCGAGCGATCGATGCGAGCGGGCGCTTCGGTCAGGCGTGGGGCGATGCGGCCGACAGCTGCGGGCGACGGTGCGGGGTCGATGCGGAGCGGGGTGCGGGCCAAGCCCTCGGTCAGACCGAGGGAACGGAGCGGGGATGGCTATGCTGCGATGCGAGCGGTGATGGATACGGGGGCGGCTAGCGGTCGGAGCGGGGAATTTGGCTTGGTTTTCTCGGTCGGTGCGGCAGCCGTTCGTCGCAACGTTGCGACGAATCGTCGCAACGTCAAATTTGGGTTTTGGAAGAGGCTAGGGGTAATTTCTTGCGAAAATGAGTCTTCCTAGGGGTTGTTTATATAGTGTAGGTGGGTTGACTTGGTCTAGGGCTAAATCTAATAGGATTAGAAGTTTAAAATAATTTAAAATTTGAAATTCAACTTTTCCAACTCACCCAAGGATTTGACCTGGTCCAAATGAGCTGGAAATTGGCTCAAAAATTCTTTAATACGTTTAAAACTCAAATAAATTTTATTTGGCCGAAAATAATTTAAAAATTAATTATTAAAAATAATATAAAACTTGTTAAAAATATAAAAGTGGTCAAATAAACTCCAAAAATTATAAAATAAATATCGGGGTGATCGTGTCGACGAAAGTGAGCTAACTAAGAAGACGGATCTCAATTTCGACGTCGGACGACGAAACTAAAAATAGAAACGTCTCCCGTCAAAAGTGAAAATCGTCACGTCTCATCGAATAAGATTAAATTGTGGGAAAACGACTCGAGAACGTCGTTCCAAGATAGTGCCACTATTTAATACTCTCAGAGACGTTCACAACGGCATATCACACAAAAGTGTTCACAAACAAACAAAGTATAAAATAAACATGTGCACGGCCAAAAGCACGTGCACGAACAAAGTACAACGAAAAGTGGTCGTTACATCCTCCCCACCTTAGAATAAAGTCCGTCCTCGGACTTTCTAATATATCTAGTCGCTCTAATAACTACCCCAATCAAGGCACATTATATTTCAAACCAGATATAGCTATTACAAGTGCTTATATATGCACTAGGTAGTCAAACGTTATCACTACCAACACGCATATATATACATTCACATACGTCATATACTTATACCTATTATAGTCAGTCAATTTCATACATGTATTTCAATCATATATATAAGCATACATCCCTTATATAACTACTACTTACCTAAACACAAAACAATATTTCAGATACTCATATAATGATAGTCTCACACCTAGCAAATACAATCATTACTCTACATATGGATAGCTACCTATGCACAAACAATATGGGTATACAACTCCCTAATATTTATCCAATACCAAACATCTCAACACATGTAGTCACTCCATACCATTTTAAATCAAGCTTCACTATATTTAATATATATATATTCACCTTTACTATGGCTTCATAATATATATAGTCATTCAAATGCATTCAAATATTTTTCCATACATTCACATTACGTACGGTCCTATAACTGTATTTACGACATGCCACATATGCCATAGTCATCAATACCTATAACTAAGCACATACTTACCCGTGCATGGTGCACACCCATACACGCTAACTTTTCATTCACGTATACCAATCATATCATTATATAACTAGCACACTTACACACCTAGTTTTAGCTAGTACACATACGTTCACACTAGCAAGTCCTTAGTAGTTAACTATACCACAAGACCAACACCTATAACTATATACTGGTGTAGCGACCCACAATCATGTGTGTAACACAACCAGGCACAAACACTCCTATCACTATACATACATCAAGCATCACTATATTCAAACGTCAGACATACACATCAGTATTCTTAGAGTATACCCACTCAAGCTTGAGTGGGACTCAGTACTCATATCAGAATATTCTATATACGTAACACGGCATTCATACCTATACCAATATCACTCCAGTATTTATATATATGTCTACCAATACAACCATATGCATACCATAAGTCAATCACACTTAATATTTAGTCAAGTAATACTCACATAGTTCAATCACTTTATATGCCATAATAATAATAATACAGACCTCAGCACACGTATAATTATAATACACTCCCTAATACATGCATACGTATTCATCGTATAGTCACACACATGTAACATATATATTCACACCATAGCCTACTACCTATAACTAGTGTACCAACACCTATTATTATTATCACACTTAGCATACACATAGTTTTACCAGCATATTGCTTTAACCATTATAAGTATCTCATAATTACATACACCCTATTAGGTATTCACACACTAATTCTTATATACACATGCATCCTTAGTATGGTATAGCTACCCACACACCAAACTATAACTACTAACATACAAACAACTTCACACATCTTGAATAACTCCGAGTATATATAACACACAATAAGCAGCCATCAATATACTATGGGGGGTATACTCATTCAGGCTCATGTAAGCAACTTAGGTACGTGCACTACGACACATCACAAGGTCCAAGGGTCTACTAACAACTTAGAGTTGACACAGACATTGACGAGCACTAAAGCCTAAGCAATAGAGGGATGTCGAGGTCGAAAGCGTGACGAGGGAAGGATCGATAAGCACGAGTTCAGATAGGACGAATACAAGGAGACGGCTTGGTTAGACGAAACATTGACTCAAAGGCGATGTTTAGGTTGAGGGAAAAGGGAGATGTAGTGATGCTTATATAGGAGGGGGAAAGGAAATAGGGTAAATAGCATAAGCTAAAATGCGTGGAGTTTGAAAACTGTTGTACTTCAAAAGTTAAAATCCTCGCCTGTAAAGAAATATTTGGAGATCGATAAAACGAGTTGTTCAAAATAAGTTTGAGTCGAATATTCATAATAAGAGGAAATGTTTTATTGGCTTATCGCAAATCATCAAGAAAAGAAAGTAAATAATTCACACGGACATTAAAGACATAATTTTTCAAAAAAATTTTATACGTCAGTAATTTAATATAATGTTGTCAAAAGTTTTTGAAAGTCAAGGAATGGAATCAAGCAACGGAAGAATTTAAACTCAGGTTAAACGCTTTCAAAACCTTAGGCTATGGAAAATTTAAAATGATCAATTTGAAACTACTTTTAGAGAACCAGGGTTTGCCAAAAATGAAAAACTGATTTACACAAGGTTCTTAATATACGAGCACAACAAGTCTGGCACGGATATAAAATTAATTGAAAGTATGTATGGTGCACGGAAAAATAATAATAATGACTTAGTATAAGGATTGTCAAGATCGTATAGCAAGTCTTTAAAATCAAATCACGAAGGGTCTAAATCAGGAAGTTGTTATGAAAATAGTAATTTTGCAAAAATCTGAAGTTGTGAAAACGACGAGCAAAAACCAACTTGCTGAAAGCTGAAATTCCATGTGTCTTGAAAGTATATGATTGGCATAAATCAGGAGGGAAAATTACAAGTTGAATAAAAGTACGATTCAGAATAAAATTAATATATGAAGGGACGACGCATTTGCATAAGTACGAAAAACATAGGCTGGGAAAATACTATAAACTAGTATTCAAAAATTCCGACAAACGTTTTAAAAATTTAAATCAATGAAGGAGTATGAAGTATAATTATATTAAAATTTTGAACAAAGTTAAACTTATGGAAAGGGGAAATCGAAAAATACTGACGGAAGATTCAAGATTTGTAACGGAAAGATTCAAAAATTGACGACGATCGTCATGAGGCGATCTCGTGAATCGAGGCAATGAAATTAGTCAGATGATCAGCACCTACATACGCCTAGGATATGAATCAGGAGAATCTACGGGGAAACTCCTACGGTCGACCAACTAAAGATTAAGAACTAAGCGCTAAGACTTTCTAAGGAGCTAGACGGAAACGAAATGCGTTCAGCTTGGTCCGAAATCGATGAACCCAAGCGAACGTCAAAAGGAAATTTTAGAGGTCTAATATGGTCAGGGTTAGGCAATAACCACTAAGGTAACTCCTACAGCGATTAAATCAATTGCTAAAAGGGAGTCTAACTACAATCAGGGCCTCTAACTAGCAAGCACAGATGTCTAACTAAGCCTTCTTACCACCTAGTGTCGTAAGAAAACGACTAGACTCAGAGCTTATGACTCGGATGTTGCAATTTATTTAATGGACATTCCGTTTATTATCGTTGTTCCGTTAGTTCGCAATCGCAAGATAGGACCTGCATGGGCCACCAACAAAACCTGTCACGCCCCGCTTCCCAAAAACGTGGAGGCGAAGCGTGAGAAGGTCCGCTCAGACTTGAAGCTACAAAGCTGCAAGTCCGATAAGCGTCAATCAAATTTAAACTGCAGGTCCTTGCAACGCGAAACGAAACAAAGATAATAATAACGAAAAGAGACAAAGAAACATCTCAGAATATGCATAATAATAAATCTCAACATTGCAGAAAAAGCCACCAGGCTAAAATAAAAGAGTCTAAAAGAGGCCCAGCATGGCCAACGAAAGTACAAAGTACGAAAACAAAGAAATGGTGCAAGCACCGACAATTAACAGCAACCTAAAGCAAAAGCAAGTAAAATCAGTCACTAAGACTGGTCTCCGGTGTCCTCGAACTCCTCGACGAACGTAGGCTCGGGCTCAGCGTCGGCAAACACCTCGTCCTCAGCAACTGTCTCTGGCTCAGGGTCTAACATGTGACACCCAAAAGAGCAAGGGGCACATGTCAGCAAGTCTGGAAGACTTGTGCAAGGAAACTGAAAGTAGGTAAAAGTAAAGCAACCTAGCAGTTCTAGCATGATGCGATGACATGGCAGTTAAAGTAATGAGTACAACAGGTAAAGTAAAGTAAAGTAAAGTACGAGCATGGCATGGAATTCACAAGACAAGTACAAGACAAGTAAAGTAAGCACCTCGTGCGCAGAGATTCCGTCTTTTGGCTAGAGTGGCTGCGCGGGCCAACTCCTAAGCTCAAGTGACCGTTTATCCCTACCCCACCACGTGTATCGGGCATTGGTTTTTAGCCAACACATGAGGCCCGCTTCTGGACCACGAGCCAGGAAGTGTTTTAAACAAGTATGGCGTAGGGGTGCACCTAGCCGGACAAGGAAGTACAAGTAGTGTAGCGTGTGCTACGAATGCGACATTCAATGCATGGATGACATGACATGGCAAGTAGTAAAGCGTACAGGTAAGGAAAGTAAATGTGACAGTTTAGTATGCATGAACAACATGTTTAAAGGGTTGGATCTAGCTTCGTTGTCAAGCTAGATCAATTAGGTGACGGATCTAGTTTCGTTGTCAAACTAGATCAAGTAGGCGTCTAGCCAGCTATCATTTCACTGACTAGTCTCTTTTACTCTAAAAACAAGGAAGTGGCCTAAAAACATGGCCCTAAGCAAGATTTGGCAAGTTTCACTTGCCTGCAATTATCACGTCAGCGAAACACCGTCCAACGAGTCCAAAGTCACAATTCCTACGTGCACAAGTCCACCGGCCTACATCCGTTTTATTAATCTTGATTAGTGAATTCTAAAACATTTAAAATACTTTAAAATACTGATTTTTAGTCTTGATTAGCATGCAATTGGGTTGGGGGTCCTAGGGGTGCAAAGCGTTACCTCAACACGACGCGAAAGCTACACCGGCGTCGGGTAGCGACGCCGGGGGTTGGAATAATAAGATCGCGCTCCAAGTCCAGATTCCAATTAGATTCCTTGCTGGAAATTTTAGATCAATCAACCGGGGCGACGATTCCAGATTCCAAAGCTAGCACGTGCGACGACGGGCTACGACGTGCGACGATGTCGTACGCGGCAAATCGTCGAAGAGAACGCACCTAGGTGGGGCCCACAGTAGTCCTAGGGACCTTTGGGGGACCCACAATACCTCTGGAGAACTTGGGGGGCCCACGGAGGCAAGTGGTGCGACGGATGCGGGGTTGCAACGAATGGCTCTCGGTCGTACACAGCCAATGCGGGGGATTTGTTCGGTCAGACGCGAGGAACGGCGCTGTGCAGCAGCGGGGGTCGGTCGTAGCAGCGGTGCGGGGCTGTCCTTCGGTCGGTGCGAGAGATCGGGTCGGTCGGGCGCTTGGGGCGGGTCGTTGCAACGTTTGCAACGTTGCAACGAAGCGGCGAGCGGTCGATGCGAGCGGGCGCTTCGGTCAGGCGTGGGGCGATGCGGGCGACAGCTGCGGGCGACGGTGCGGGGTCGATGCGGAGCGGGGTGCGGGCCAAGCCCTCGGTCAGAACGAGGGAACGGAGCGGGGATGGCTGTGCTACGATGCGAGCGGCGATGGATGCGGGGGCGGCTAGCGGTCGGAGCGGGGAATTTGGCTTGGTTTTCTCGGTCGGTGCGGCAGCCGTTCGTCGCAACGTTGCGACGAATCGTCGCAACGTCAAATTTGGGGTTTGGAAGAGGCTAGGGTTAATTTCTTGCGAAAATGAGTCTTCCTAGGGGTTGTTTATATAGTGTAGATGGGTTGACTTGGTCTAGGGCTAAATCTAATAGGATTAGAAGTTTAAAATAATTTGAAATTTGAAATTCAACTTCTCCAACTCACCCAAGGATTTGACCTGGTCCAAATGAGCTGGAAATTGGCTCAAAAATTCTTTAATACGTTTAAAACTCAAATAAATTTTATTTGGCCGAAAATAATTTAAAAATTAATTATTAAAAATAATATAAAACTTGTTAAAAATATAAAAGTGGTCAAATAAACTCCAAAAATTATAAAATAAATATCGGGGTGATCATGTCGACGAAAGTGAGCTAACTAAGAAGACGGATCTCAATTTCGACGTCGGACGACGAAACTAAAAATAGAAACGTCTCCCATCAAAAGTGAAAATCGTCACGTCTCATCGAATAAGATTAAATTGTGGGAAAACGACTCGAGAACGTCGTTCCAAGATAGTGCCACTATTTAATACTCTCAGAGATGTTCACAACGGCATATCACACAAAAGTGTTCACAAACAAACAAAGTCTAAAATAAACATGTGCACGGCCAAAAGCACGTGCACGAACAAAGTACAACGAAAAGTGGTCGTTACAACAGGTCATAGTGGAATGTTGATGAACAGTGTATGAATAATGCAAAACTCAACTTTCCCAACAACTTTCCATGCAAAAGAACAGGCCCTTAGTAGAGTCTCCGTACATATTTATTTTTGATGGAGGGAGGGGGACGCAATAATATATTTATTTAGGTTTAGTAGAGTCTCCATACATATATATTCCATACATATATATTTTTGATGGGGGAGGGGGACACAATACATATATTTATATACATACATATGTGTATGCATTTACATATTTACATATGATTTTTTTTAAATTGTGATGGGGCACACCCCCCACACCCCAACACCTATGTCCGCTCCTGGACGATGTAGTTGGCAAATGAACATGAATGAGCTAAGATGTGCATGTGCTTGTTATGATCCAACAATCTGCATACCATAGCTAATAAGAATATTAGTGAGTCAGGATTTCGGCTCCTCTGACACTCAAATCAGAATCTGTTAAAAGAAACATAAATATAATTTAGAGTGAGAAAAAAATATGAGAAGGAATCTGTGACTTCCTCCCTTAAAAAGAGGTCTATTTATTGAGTACATCAAGAGATATTTTCGATTTTTCATAGGATGTGCCATTGTTGTGTGGGTTAGGCCTACCGAGCGCTTTATATTGGATTAGGTGTATAAGCCTTTTGGTGGGCTGGACCTTTTATGTGGTATACCTCACTAGTCCACTTCCAGTTTTATGTGGTATCAGAGCAGGTCATCCATGATGCTTTGTTGTCATCAAAGTGGGTGTGATCTTGGTTATTCAGTATGCATATCATGAATACAAAAGAAGGCGCCTCCGTTACACGTCCTCCGCTACTCACCGGTACAAACTATACATACTGGAAGTCTCGGATGCGTGCCTTCATCAAGTCTCTTGATGAGAAGGCATGGGTTGCCTGCCACTATCGAAGGATGGACTCATCCGATGGAAGTCGACAAAGAGGGCAAACAACAAATCAAGCCAGCAAGAGAGTGGAGCCAAGAGGAAGACCGGGCGGCTCTAGGTAACTCAAAGGTCATAAATGCTATCTTTACTGCAGTCGATGAAGAACAGTTTAAGTTGATCTCCAAGTGCGAGTATGCTAAAGAAGCATGAGATATTCTTCTAAATGTTCATGAAGGAACAAGTACGGTAAAAGCTTCTAAACTCCAGATGTTAGCTTCTCAGTTTGAAAATCTAAGGATGAATGACGACGAGACTGTTGCCGAATTCAATGGGAGGTTGAGAGATATAATCAATCAGGCCTTCCAGCTTGGGAAGAAATATTCTCAAAAGAAGTTAGTTGAGAAAAACTTGAGATCTCTTTCATTCTCAGCCAAAGTTGTAGCCATTGAGAAGGCCAGAAATACGTCCACCATAAGACTGGATGAACTCATGGGATCCCTTCAGACCTAAGAAATGAATCTGAAGCAGAATCAGAGGGACAAAGGGGTTGCTCTAAAAGCAAAAGTTCGTGAAGCCTCTAAGTCAGATAATGGGTCTGAGTTAGATGATGACATTGCCTTGCGGACCAAGAATTTCAGCAGAATGATGAAAAAGATAAGTAACTAGGGTCAAAACGTCAGATCTGGTAACTATGCGGCGCGGCCAAATCTTCCCTCTGTAGGCAAGAACACTAGTCGTCTGACTCAGAGGCATGATCAGAAGAACAAAGGCAAAGGGATACAGTGCAGAGAATGTAAGGGTTTTGGCCACATATAAGATGAATGTGCCAATACCCTCAAGAAGAAGAAAGGAAAATCTTAGCAAGCACCTGGAGTGATGATGAATCTGAATGTAGTGCTAGAGATGAGGACATAATCAGTAACTATGTTGCATTTACGGCTATCCTGGGAGGACAATCAGATAGTGACACTCATAGTCATGTTGGATCGGATGTTGCAAGATCATATACAACATCTGGCAATAAACTAGACAATGTCAGACAGAATGTTGCAACATCTAGTACAACATCCAGCACTAAATCTGAGTCTGAAGATGATAGTGATGAGGATATTGGTGAAGAGGACATTCGAATAGCATATCAGACAATGTTTGACAAATGGATGACGATTTGTGAAACAAACAAAACCTTGAAGGATAATAATGTTAAATTAAACGGTGAAAAGGAAGATGCTAAATCAAGCCTTTTGAAGGTCGAACTCAGTCTCAGGAATCTTGAGAGCAGTCTCAGAAAAACTCTTCTCAGAGCTGAGAAGGCTGAAAGCACTCTCAACAAGTGGAACTCTAGAAGGTCAAAACTTGATGACAGTCTAAATATGGGGAAAATCTCATAAGATCGCACTGGTGTGGGGTACAACAGAGGATGCTATTACCATATTCCTAAGGAAAGACGAATGCTCATGACCAATGAACTGGAAAAGATGAGTCAGCTCAAGGGACATGAACAAAAGAAGAAGCTGAGTAAAGGTACAACATCTGGTAGTCTTATGTGCAGATACTGCAGGCTCTTAGGACATATTGAGAGAAATTCCTTCAGTCGTATGCAACATTGGTGTGAAGGAAGAAATGTTAGATATTCTGACACGAAGATGATGAAGAAGTGGGTAAGGAAATCTGAACTGTATAGCATGGTGGCACACACTTCATTAATTGCTTTTTCTGAGAACATGTGGTACTTTGACAGTGGGTGCTCCCGACATATGACCGGCAACCGGAATCTTCTTACGGAGTATGCTGCATGTAATAAGGGTCACGTAACATTTGGTGATGGTCAAACAAGTAAGGTTGTTGGGAAGGGAAGTCTGAATGTGGCAAGGTCTCTCAATATGAAGGACATTATACATGTCAAAGATTTGAAGGCTAATCTTATTATCATAAGTCAACTATGTGATCAAGGTCTTCTGGTTCGGTTCGCTAAAGAAAATTGCTTAGTCTACAATGTAGATGATGAGCGTATTCTTACTAGGACAAGGTCTACTGATAACTGCTACCTTCTTCAAGAAGCTAACACCTGCCTCAATGTCACTGCAGATGTCTCTAAACAGTGGCATCAAAAGTTAGGGCATCTCAACTTTAAGAACCTGATGAAGAAATCAAAAGTGGGAGATGCCCGAGGAATACCGGTTCTAAACAAGAAGAAAGAGGGAGTGTATGGACCTTCTCAACTAGGAAAGCAATAGAAGACCAGCCATAAGCAACTTCAGACGATTACTACATCTAAGATTCTTGAACTTTTGCATATGGATCTGATCGGCCAACCTTAGAAACAAGTATGAGAGGTAAGAAGTTTATCTATGTCTGTGTGGATGATTTTTCCAGGTTTACTTGGATATACTTTTTTAAAGAAAAGTTAGACACATTTGAAGCCTTTAAGAAATTGTGTACTCGTCTACAAATTGAGAAGGGAAGTAGTATCTGTAAAATCGTCAGGATCCGAAGTGACCATGGCAAGGAGTTCGAGAACAACTCATTTGCTGATTTTTGTGAGACCCGAGGAATTGCTCATGAATTCTCAGCTCCTAAGACTCCTCAACAAAATGGACTGGTTGAAAGGAAGAATCACACCTTGCAAGAGATGGCTTATGTGATGCTAAATGCCAGGGAGATCAGTACAAAGTGGTGGGCCGAAGCAATCAACACTGCATGCTACATTATAAACAGAGTTTATCTCTGACCTAGAACTGAGAAAACTCCATATGAAATCTGGAAAGGTAGAAAACCTGATGTATCATACTTTCATATCTTTGGAAGCAAATGCTATATTCTGTAGGATCGTACTCCTAGAGGGAAGTTTGGCGCAAAGAGTGATGAAGGGATATTTCTTGGGTATTTTACAACAAGCCATGCCTTCAGAGTTTTTAACAAGCGTACCAAAGTCATGATGGAGTCTATTAATGTGGGCGTAGATGATTGTGATCAAAAAGAGGTAGCTGTTGTTGAAGGAAGGGCTTCTCAGGAAGACTGCACTGACGAAGAAGATCATGTTGAAGATAATGTTGCAACATCCGATACAACACAAAGTCATGTAGGACCCAATGTTGCAACACATGATACAACATCTGCTAAGGAACCACAGAGTAGGTCTGATGATGCTCAAGCTCCTGAAGGGATCACAAGTGTCATACAGAATCATCCTCCAGAGCTGGTTATAGGTGATGTTCTTGACGGTCGTCGTACGAGAGGTACAAGCCGTGTCAACTACCAAGATCTTGCCGGGTATGTCTGTTTCCTCTCCTTAGTCGAACCTAAGAATGTGAATGAAGCCCTGATAGATGAGTTTTGGGTGTCTGCAATGCAAGAAGAGCTGAACCAGTTTCAGTAAAATGATGTCTGGATACTAGTTGAAAGACCGAAGGGGATAAACGGCATTGGTACGAAATGGATATTTAAGAATAAGACTGATGAGAAAGGCAACGTCACTCATAACAAGGCTCGTCTGGTGGCTCAAGGTTACACTCAGGTTGAAGGCATTGATTTTGATGAGGCATTTGCCCCTGTCGCTCATCTGGAGTCTTTCAGGCTCCTTCTAACCGTTGCCTGCAGCTTCAACTTCAAGCTTCATCAGATGGACGTGAAGAGTACCTTCCTGAATGGAATATTGAATGAAGAAGTGTATGTCAAACAGCCCAAAGGGTTTGAAGACCCATTTCTTCCTAATCATGTTTATCAGCTGAAGAAGGCCCTCTATGGCTTGAAGCAAGCTCCAAGGGCCTGGTACGAGAGATTGACTATATATCTTCTTCAGAAGGGTTATGAATGAGGAGGAGCTGACAAGACGCTGTTTGTTCAAAGAACTAGGTCTGCAGTGATTGTTGCTCAGATATATGTAGATGACATAGTGTTTGGTTCTACCTCGTAACAACTAGTTCGTGAATTCATAGCTCTAATGCAGAAGGAGTTTGAGATGAGCATGGTCGGAGAACTAAATATGTTTCTTGGGCTTCAGTTAAAGCAATCTAATGATGGTCTATTCATTTCACAGAGCAAGTACGCGAAAAATCTGGTGAAGAGATTCGGACTGGAGAAGGCCAGACAAGTCCGCACCCCATGTCTACAAGTGACAAACTCTCTAAAGATGATGGAGGAAAATCAGTGGAGGTCACATTGTACAGGAGTATGATAGGGAGTCTGATGTATCTGACTTCCAGCAGGCCGGACATCAGTTTCAGTGTAAGGGTATGTGCTCGCTATCAAGCTAGTCCTAAGGAGTCTCATATCATGGCGGTCAAGAGAATAATCAGGTATGTTAGTGGGATAGCCGAATATGGCATATGGTATACAAAAGACACAAACACCTTACTGTCTGGTTACAACGATGCTGATTGGGCAGAAAATGCTAATGATAGGAAGAGTACGACAGACGGTTATTTCTATGTTGGAATCAATCTTGTCTTTTGGTACATCAAGAAGCAGAACTCTATTTCTCTATCCACGGCTGAGGCTGAATACATTGCTGCAGGGAGTTGTTGTTGGGGGTGGAAAATCGAAACGCCTTGAGATCAATGCAGAAACCAACCCTAATAAACTGATCAGGAATATTGGGCTAGCAAAAATCTAATCTCAAAGACCCAACAAAATTCCCAATCGACCTTACAATAGAAAGTAGCAAATGAATCACAGCAACAAATAAATCAATCGCAGACACAAGAGAATTTACCCTGTTCGGTTGTAAAAAACCTACATCCAGCAATCCAATCCGAGTCGATTCCACTAGTAGAGAGATCCAAACAATTAGGATTACAAAACGCTCCCTCACGCGTGAGTAATAACTGTAAGGGACCATGTGGGGCTACACATAATAGAGGGGGGGTGAATAGTGTAATAGCAAGCAAAGTGCTTAATTAAAAGAAACTGAAATTAAAGCACAATAAGCAGCGGGAAATAAACAGAGTGCTCAACAACAACAATCGCAAACACAAGGATTTTACCCTGGTTCCCCAAAACTTGGGTACGTCCAGCCACACCAATATTCACTATATTTCCACATAGAGAAGTGAATACAATCTCACACAGAGATACCTCACACAGAGGATTTAGGATTCCCACAAAGAGATATCCATACTCTCACACAGAGAGACCTCACACAGAGGATTTGTTCTTTCACACAGAAAGAACCAAACTCTCACAAAGAGAGTAACTCCCCCAAAGAGAGTAACTAATTCTAACAAAGAGAATTAGGGTTTCGAACAAAAAAAAACGAAACAATACTTACCTATGCCTTGATATGGTCTTACCAATGTGAAGAAGAAGGCATGCAAGTGAATGACCAAGTGCTTGAGATTAGCTTTGATTGCACTTGATGATCTTTCTCTCTTCTAGGTATGAACCCTAACACTTCTCACTTGAGTGTATGAAAATGAAGAGAAGAACGATGATCTCCAAGAAAGGAATGCGATTGAAATCCTTTGGAGAAATTCCCTAGAGCTTAGATGCTATAGCATAAGATTGAAGCTCTAAATGAGGGAATAGGGGAGGAGTGGCTTAGAGAAGAGATTAAATGATCTTCTATGATTTCCTAACCCTTTCAAGAATTCTAAATGAACTAAGCCAACTCATATATATAGGAAGCCCAAAGGAACCCATAAAACCAGCTAAAAACCCAAAGGGAAGAAATCTGCAACGGCTAGATTTTGGCAGTTTACGGCACAGACAGTCGACTGATGAACAAATGACAGTCGACTGTTCAACGGCTAGAAAAATCCCAACGACTATAATCTGAGCCAGGACAGTCGACTGTAGAAGACTACATAAGCGACTGTAAAACAGATAGTCGACTGTATAACCTTCATCAGGCGACTGCTGCAGGGATGGAAGAAAAACAGAGAGAGATGCATTTTTCATACTTACACCTTTCAGATGACTGATGGCCATTTCACAGCGACTGTAAATATACATGCGACTGTAAAAACTTCATCAGGCATCTGTCTTGCAAATTGGGATGAAGCCCAGAAAATGCAAGAAGCGCACAGTCGACTGTCGACCAATTCACAGGCGATTGTAGAAACACAGGCGACTGTAAACTGAACATCAGTCGACTGATGAAAAAATCTCAAGAAGAGTCAATAAAAATGTTGATTTGAGCTATGCACTACAATCGACTATAGAAGGCTCGACAGGCGACTGGAATCACCCAGTCGACTGTAAAACCTTCATCAGGCGACTGTTGGAGAGCCAGAGACTCCAAATGAGTCTTTGGGCTAGATGAACCTATTGGGTTGGATTCTATGATAATCCTAAGACTCACTAAGATGGTTTAATGCATATGCATGAGAGTATGACCATCTATTAAGGCATTACAATAATCCTAGACTAAAAAAGAGAAATGCAAGTAATATAAATTACATGGATTACATATTGCATCTCCTAGATTCTAAGTATTCAAGCTCACGATACCTTGATGCTCCCCAAATATCTCCAAGCTTTGGCACTCCTTGATGAGCTTCCCTTCATCAAGCTCCAAGCTTTGTCATTGCTTCTCTAGATGTCCATCCATCATCATGCTCCAAGCTTTGGCTTCATTAGATGATCTTCATGACTTCATCCAAGCTTAAGCACTCCATCACTCTTGTAGGTCTTTAAGATATCCCTTGTAATATCCTCCAAGCATTATGCTTTGTCTCATCAACATATAATCATTAAGATAAACTGAGACTAAAACATAAGATTGATTAGCACACTAACATAATGTATTGATCAGCATCAAAACAACGTTAGTCTTGAACCCAATAACTAACAATAACTTGTCAGCGGAAAAAGCCCTCACGAATCCACTCAAGAGGAAGAAATCAATGGAATAAGAAGAGAAGGAAAAATCAAACCTTTCTCTCAAGAACACAAACCCTAAAACTCTCTGCAATTTCCAATGGGGTAGCAAGAGGCTCTCAAAACTCAATGGAGGCTTACAAACTCAAGATGATGGCTTCTCACCTAATCTAAACAATAGATAGGTTAAATACAATCGCGAAAGAATGGAGAGAAAACGCATCCAGGCCGTCGGATGACACGCACGGGCCTAAGCCAGCTCGACCCAGTAAACCGCCTGCTCGGTCGAGCACGGAGAAGCAACATATACGATGAAGTCGACTCAGTCGAGTAGCCAAGCTACTCGGCCGAGTGTCAGTAGCCTCTTCAAGGCAAAATCTCTCGGGCTGCTCGGTCATCCAAATCCTTCATGCTGCTCGGTCGAGTAGCTTCCTGCTCGACCGAGTAGCCTCCTACTTGACCGAGTAGGAGTCACTGAGTCGGAGGAAAAAAACATCCCCATCTCTCTGTCTACTTGGTCTGTCAGAGCGTCACGCTGCTCGGTCGAGGAGCTTGCTGCTCGACTGAGCAGCCTGTTACTCGACCGAGTCGTCTGACCGAGTCACCTGGGAAACAATTTGAATCACAAAAAACAACACTCTACCTTGATTCAAATCTCATCATCGATGACTCCAACATCTCCGTGCTGCACACCATGACCCTCTCTCTAGAATCATCATCTTCTCGAAAATCGCGCCCTCTAGCGCCACCTAAGAAACCAAGGAAATCAGCTCCAAGCAAACCTAGAGCTTGGCGGTAGGAACTTGCTTGGTAAACATGTCTGGGGGATTCAAATCAGTCGGGATCTCCTGAAGCTCTATCTCCTTCTTCTCCAACTCAAGGAAGGAATCACGCACCTCAATATGCTTCGTCCTCGAACTGTATGCCTGGTGCTTCGCCAGATGAATGGCACTCTGGCTGTCACAATGCACATGTGACGAACTCTGCAGCACCCTCAAATCTCTCAGCAGACTCCTCAAATACTTGGCCTCCTTCACAGCTTCCACCGATGCAATCAACTCGGCCTCTATGGTCGATAGCGTAACCACAGACTGTAAGACCAACCTCTACGATACCGCGGTAGTGCCCAAATTGAACACATACCCCATGGTAGATCACCGCCTGTCTCTATCACCTGCGTAGTCGCTATCGTAGTAACCTGTCAGCACCTTTCCGTCTCCTCTCCCATAGAGGATCTCGACACTCGCTGTGCCTCGCAGATATCTCAGAATCCACTTGACGGCATGCCAATGCTCCTTGCCAGGATTAGCCATACACCTGCTAACTACTTCCACGGCCTTTGTAATATCTGGATGCATGCAGACCATCACATACCACAAGCTTCCTACTGCACTCGCATATGGCACCTGAGACATGTAAGTCTTCTCCTTATTGGTGCTTGGTGACTGACTCGCCGACAGCTGAAAATGAGCTCCCAACGGTGACGTCATGGGCTTCGCACTATCCATCCCAAACCGGGCTAGTACCTTCTAAATATACCCCTTCTGTGACAATCTAAGCTCATGCTTCTTCCGATCTCAAACAATCTCCATTCCGAGAATCTTCTTTGCGGGCCCCAAATCCTTCATATCGAATTCTTGCCCTAGCTTCTCCTTCAGCTTCTTCACCTTCGCCATGCTATTAGAAGCAATTAGCATGTCGTCCACATAGAGCAACAAGTAAATCTTCAAGCCATTCTCAAGTGTGGGAACATACACACATTGATCCTTGATGCTCCTCTCGAAGCCTACTCCCATCATGAAGCTATCGAATCGTTTGTACCACTGCCTAGGTGACTGCTTCAACCCGTACAACGATTTCTTCAACCTGCACACCAAGGTCTTCTTTCCTTCAACGCTGAACCCCTTAAGCTACTGCATATAGATTTCCTCATCAAGGTCTCCATGCGCAAAGGCGGTCTTCACATCAAGTTGCTCTAACTCCATGTCCATGCTAGCAACTAGCGCCAATAACACATGAATGGACATATATCGCACAACCGGTGAAAATATCTCGTTGTAGTCTTAACCCTTCCGTTGTGCAAATCCCTTGGCAACCAACCTTGCCTTGTACCTGACGTTGTTCCCATCTTAAGTTGAGCCTTCCTTGACCTTGTATATCCAACGACAACCAATAGCACGCGGTGAAGGGACTCCTTCTCCTCCTCCATAGCTCCTTACCACTGAGCGGCATCTCCCGAGACTATGGCTTCACCATATGTCGCTGGCTCCTCGTGCTCTAGGTTGAGTGCATAAGACGCCATATCATCGAAGGAATATCTTGTATAATCCCATGATCCCAATCTTTTTGGCGCTTTCTTCACCCTCTTCGATCTCCGCGTTCCATCATCACCTGCATAGGTATCAACGCGTACCTGAGATGTACCGGGTGTCTGCACATGGTCCTCATCATGGACCGCATCATCTCCCTTTACTGGAGCATCGACCATCAACTCTTTGCCTGGTTGCTGAGTGGGCTGGACCAGAAGATTAACCCTCTCTGGTGAAATCTCTCCTGCAGACGTGTCCTCTTTTGAGTGAGAATGCTCTACCCTGAGCATTGCATCCTCATCAAAATTGATATGTCGGCTCACTATCACTTTCTGACCCACTGGATCCCACAAACGATATCCATTGACACTGTGGCCATATCCAAGAAAGACACACTTCTTTGCTCTTGGATCCAATTTGTCGCCCCTCTCGTGTCAGTATGCCGGGTAACCCACGATGCGCAAGTACGAATATCACCAGCTTCACCACTCCATATCTCCTCAGGGATCTTGTATCCAGTCGCTACCGAAGGAACTCTGTTCACAATGTGCACAGCAGTCGATAGTATCTCTCCCCATAATTCCTTCCCCAAACCGGCTAAATGCCTCAAACACCGCACTCTTTCCAACAATGTTCTATTCATCCGCTCCACCACACCATTCGACTGCGGATCACCGGGTGTGCTAAAGTGTCTGCGGATCCTATGGAGTTTGCAGAAATTTCTAAACTCCCTCGAGGTAAACTCACCTCCATTTTCAGATCTAAGCACCTTCACGTGCCTTTTGGTTTGCTTCTTGGTTGACTGCGGAGAGACGCGCAAGTGCACGCCTTCCACTCCCAAGCGTAGGAGTGTCAACGCAATAAAAATAACCGGTGAGTACCGGGTCGGATCGCAGGGACAAGTCGTTCTATATTTACAAAATTGATCGATAAAGAAAGATAAAGTGTGCTACAACCACCTCGCTAACGGTGGATGAGTGTGGGAAAAAGTGATGGTGAAAAAAAAATTCTATCCTAAGTGGGTAGGGTTAGAGAGCCAAATGTGGAGTAGGATAGCTAGGCGAGGAGCATGGGTTGTGGGTTCACTAAGATCGGCGTTAATCAAGCTATAATTACCCGCATTTAACTCAATTGATTATCCGGCTAAGGATACGCAATCGGAAAATTTAGCATTTAAGAACACAATAATTTGCAACATGGATGGATGTATCATCATAGCACTAATTAAATTAGGAGCATGGATTCATCTCGAATTGTGCCCTCTCGAGACTTAACCAATTAAAGTGTGCCCTAACAATTCATCCAAGATTAGCATGAAAATAGGCAAGAGGAAATTAGGGCAAGAATTAACATCCAACCCAATGAATCACAACCCAAGCACGTTAACACTACACAATCGAAGCAAACAATAGGAAAATTGCATTCAAAATTAACCCAAGTTCATACAAAAGTGAGATATCAAAATACAATAGGAAAAAGGAGAGATTTCACCCAAGCTTTCACCCTAAATGAAGCTTTCCATCTTCCTATTTGCCTCCCTCCAAGCTTCTCCAAGCTTCTCCAAGCTCCACCAAGCTTCCTCAAGCTTCCATGGTCTCCTCCCCCTTCCAAGCCCTAGAAAAGCTCCAAGAAACCCAAAAACAGCTTCTGGCCGAAAAACTGCTCAAAAACGAACTCCCCCTTAAAAATTTCGCAACAGGCCACAAAAGCCCAAAAAAAACGGGCTGCGGGTCGGATCGGGTCGGATACGACCCGCAGAACTCAGCCCGCCCCGCGTGGGGCGGGGAAATGGTGCAGCCCGCTTAGGCGGGCTGCAGTTGCGCGCGCGTGGGTCGGCCGCTTGGCCGACCCAAAAAAACAAATTTTTTTTATATTCAGAATGCAGCGGCCCGCTGCTGAGAGCGGGCCGCATGCGTGGGCCGGCCAGCGGGCTGGCCCACAAACGTGGCCTTATTTATTTATTTATTATTTTTTCTTTTAAAAATCCAGAATAACCCTTTTGTTTCAAATAAATCCCGGAAAATAGCCAGAAATTCCCAAAAATTCTGGAAAAATTCCAGAAAAGTTCAGAAAAATCCTAGAAGTACCTGAAAAATACGGGAAGCAAAAATTAGTTCACAAAAATCACATTTTATGTATAACATAGGGATAGGCTTTACTAATACACAATATCACAAATACGCCGGTATCAAAGCCAAAATATACACAATATACACATAAAATGCAAGGAAATGGGGGGAAAATATGCAATTTATATCCCGAATCACATCCCCCAACTAGCTTTATGCTAGTCACTAGCAAAATTTGCGATAAATTCGGATTAAATTGAAAAACATGCACCAACTCAAGATATCATCATGGCACCCTAAATGATGTTTCCAAATGATTCCAAAGCCAATATACCAATATATGAAAGATAAATAACAAATGAAACTCTTTTCAATCCAATTCAAAGAAAAGTGAAGTAATAAGCACGTATCACATATGTCGGGAAATATCATGATGTCAAAATTTTCAATTTTCATGGAAATGGCCAAAACAAAAGAAATTCCTCTAAGTGGTGGGAGATAAGATTGCATCAATCATATTGCTTATTCTTTCATTTTTTTTCATTCATTTTTCTTTCTTTTTCTCTTTTTTTGTATGTTTTTGGATTTTATGTTTTGCATTCACGCGATACCGCTATGAAATGCAAACACCGCCACATTTACATACACGCGATGACGCTATATATGCAAATGGATGGAATGATTCCCTAAATCTCCTCTTTGACGTCCTCCCCAATGTTTCGTGGGGCACCGGTTACTCGATTTGATTAGAAAAACCATTCGCTTATACTAACTCTATTTTTCATTCCAAACATGAATTATCAACTCATCCGCCCACTCCTAAGAGGAAAACAAAGCATACACAATTGGCCACACCCAATCCAATCAAAAACTACACCATTCATCCCAACTCATGCAATTACTTACACCAAACTTTCCCCAAATTATTTCAAAGAGATATCACGACGTATAAAGTAGTTTCATACATGGCATATTCGCATTTGAATCCAAATTGGAAAAGAAATGAAAATGTGCCAATCAAACATCGAAGAAGTTGATACCAAAATAATAATCCGAAAAAATTGCATGGCATTAAGCATGTAGGGACTAAGCACAAAGCAAGCGGTGTATGGACAAGGAGGACAAAATATGATATGCAATGAAATTATGGGTGATGGAAACATGGAGGAATCTCAAAAAAAAATTTAACACCAAAATCCTAACAATCCTAAAGATTCTAACACTTTCCTCCCAACTTAAAATAAGCATTGTCCTCAATGTTGGGAGAGTATTAGATCTCGGCAAAAGATCCTAGAAAAGAAAAGAAAAGCATACGAAAGCACTAAAACAAAATATTTATTTATTTACACTATTGGAAAGCACACACCGTGGCAAAAGACGGATCTCGAATGTATAACGGTGGTGGTAACTGAACGATCATATCCTTACGCTCCTCCGGGAGCGTATTTGGAGCTAGGCCTCCACCGGCCTCCTTGGATTCCAGCAATGCAACTCCCAGCGTCCTCTTGGGATAATATATGTCATGTGGGAGACGAGCTACATCAATCCAAGTCATGTCCTCATGCCCTGCAATAAAAGCATTCCAAAATGGGTCGTCAGAAAAAGAATTTAAGTGTAAACGACGACAATCTGAATCAAAAATATGCGGAAGTGTAAATTGGGATTCAGAAATGCATGGCATGATATGATGAAAACTTCCCTGAAATGCGGTGCTAGGTGTGGCATGATACGCTGCCTCAAGAGGGGGGAAGCGGCTACAGAGAGAAAACTAGAGTAAGAGAGAGCTCGGGCTCAATATATACCATGTCGTAATCCCCGTCGCTATCCTCTTTCTCGACGTCAACATCAACAACTGGTAATGGCTCCTGACAAATCTCCTCGATGACTGGCAAGTGCGCATCCTGAGGCGAGGGAAGTGACATCTGTGACAGGACTGGAGGTAAACTCGTCTCGGGCAAATCTAAGCACGCCTCATCCTCGTCATCCCTGAAATAGTTCATTTCAGTCGTCCTCCCTAAGTACTCAACCGCATCGACCTGTGAAGCTAACTCTGAAGTGGATTGTGGCTCAGGCCCCATGGTGTCCTCAAACTGCTCGTGGCCATCATGCACATCCGCTTCATCCTCAAACTCAAAGTGAAAATGCATCGTGTCACCGTCGTGGTTGACACACACTCCATCATCCGTCTCCTCCGACTCCTCAAAATATAATTTTTCAATATCCTCTACATGGCTCTCATGCAACCCATCCTCCTGCTCTGCTCTGTATCCCATGGGGTCGCAAGAAAAAGAGCCCAAAGGTGGCTCCTCAAACTGACACTGGACCTGCTGCTCTGCATCCTGAAATGGAACCAAGGACTGGCTATCATCGTCATATCCAAGTGACGGCGCTCCAGATGGCACAGTCTGATCCCACTCTGCAAGGTCCCCCAGGTACAACCATGAATCCTCAGTCGAATAATCAAAGAACTCCCCACCGCAACTCATCTGCACAAAATCCCGCCCAGATGGCGATAATCCTGTGTAGAAGATCTGCAGAAGATGATCCTCGTGAAAGCTCTGGTGTGGACACGCAAGCACCAAATCAGTGAACCTCTGCCAAGCCTGATGGTAGGCCTCCCACTCAGCCTGGATAAAGCTTGCTATATTCTGCTCCATGGCCTGCCGCCCCTGTACCTGCTCCAAAAATGTAGGCAAAAATACTCGGAGAAATTCAGCCTGAAATGACAACCAAGTAAAATGTGAGTCGAGAGACAACGAATCAAGCCACAATCTAGCATCATCTTGAAAAGAAGAGGGAAAAAATCTAAAGTATATGCAATCATCGCTAATATTCCCACCAAGACATGAAAACATCCACTCTTCAAAAAATTTTATATGTAAATGAGGGTTCTCCTACTCCGTACCATGAAAGTATGGCGAAAGTGGGATATCCTCCAAATCAACGTCGGAAAAATCTGAAGGTGATGCCATGTTTTTTTTAAAAAAAATTCGAAGAAAATGAAAATAAACAACCAAAAGGCTCAATAAGTGGAAAATAAATAAATAGAAAGACACACACTAAGAGATAGAAGTATCACACTAAAGCTTTTGAAATCAATCAAAAATGCTACTAATAGAAACAGTTGTCCCCGGCAATGGTGCCAATTGGTTGACTGCGGAGGGACGCGCAAGTGCACGCCTTCCACTCCCAAGCGTAGGAGTGTCAATGCAATAAAAATAACCGGTGAGTACCGGGTCGGATCACAGGGACAAGTCGTTCTATATTCACAAAATTGATCGATAAAGAAAGATAAAGTGTGCTACAACCACCTCGCTAACGGTGGATGAGTGTGGGAAAAATTGATGGTGAAAACAAAAATCCTATCCTAAGTGGGTAGGGTTAGAGAGCCAAATGTGGAGTAGGATAGCTAGGCGAGGAGCATGGGTTGTGGGTTCACTAAGATCGGCGTTAATCAAGCTCTAATTACCTGCATTTAACTCAATTGATTATCCGGCTAAGGATACTCAATCGGAAAATTTAGCATTTAAGAACACAATAATTTGCAACATGGATGGATGTATCATCATAGCACTAATTAAATTAGGAGCATGGATTTATCTCGAATTGTGCCCTCTCGGGACTTAACCAATTAAAGTGTGCCTTAACAATTCATCCAAGATTAGCATGAAAATAGGCAAGAGATAATTAGGGTAAGAATTTACATCCAACCAATTGAATCACAACCCAAGCACGTTAACACTACACAATCATAGCAAACAATAGGAAAATTGCATTCAAAATTAACCCAAGTTCATACAAAAGTGAGATATCAAAATACAATAGGAAAAAGGAGAGATTTCACCCAAGCTTTCACCCTAAATGAAGCTTTCCCTCTTCCTGTTTGCCTCCCTCCAAGCTTCTCCAAACTCCACCAAGCTTCCTCAAGCTTCCATGGTCTCCTCCCCCTTCCAAGCCCTAGAAAATCACCAAGAACCCCAAAAAAACAGCTTCTGGCCGAAAAACTGCTCAAAAAACGAACTCCCCCTTAAAAATTTCCCAAGAGGCCACAAAAGCCCAAAAAAACGGGATGCGGGTCGGATCGGGTCGAATACGACCCGCAGAACTCAGCCCGCCCCGCGTGGGGCGGGGAAACGCTGCAGCCCGCCTAAGCGAGTTGCAGTTGCACGCGCGTGGGCCGGCCATGCGGCCGGCCCACAAAAAAAACAAATTTTTTTATATTCAGAATGCAGCGGCCCGCTGCTGAGAGCGGGCCGCATGTGTGGGGCCGGCCAGCGGGCCGGCCCACAAACGTGGCCATTTTTATTTTTTTATTTTTTTATTTTAAAAATCCAGAATAACCCTTTTGCTTCAAATAAATCCCGGAAAATAGCTATAAATTCCCAAAAATTCTGGAAAAATTCCAAAAAATCCAGAAAAATCCCAGAAGTACTTGAAAAATATGGGAAGCAAAAATTAGTTCACAAAAATAACATTTTATGTATAAAATAGGGATATGCTTTAATAACACACAATATCACAAATACGCCTGTATCAAAGCCAAAATATACGCAATATACACATAAAATGCACGAAAATGGGGGGAAAATTTGCAATTTATATCCCGAATCACTTCTCCACCATGGTCTTCCACTCTCGAAACATATCAAAGGTTTGGTCCTTCGACTTCATTAGGCACATCCAAACTTTGCGAGAGTAGTCATCAATAAACAAGACAAAATACTTAGCTCCCCCTCTTGACGGCACATGGCATGGTCCCCACACATCGGTGTGTACATAGTCAAGTGATCCTTTGCTAGTTTGCTTTCCCGTGTTAAACTGCAGCTTTGTCTTCTTACCGTACACACAGGATTCGCAGAATTCTACACTCTCATTCGAGGCTTCAATCAACTTTCTTCTTCGGAGTACATCAAGCATTTTGTCACATGGATGACCCAAACGATAATGCCATAACTTGGCTGAATCTCCGAAAACTACGCTCGTATTACTTACGTATGCTTCACCTTCAACTGTGGTACCTTGAAGGGCATATAGGTTTCCAACCTTCTTTCCCTTCAACATAACCACGGCTCCTTTCGAAAAACGAAGTTGGTCTTTTTCAAGATCGACTTACATTCGGCATTGTCCAACATGCCAATGGAGATTATGCTCTTCCGCAAATCTGGGACATGCCTCACATCGGCAAGTGTACGCACTATGCCGTCATGCATCTCTATCCGAACTGTTCCAATACCCGCAATTCTACACACTGCATTTTCCCATGAGGATTGAGCCTCCATCTTGCTTGGAACGGTATGTTGCGAACCAACTCCTCTGAGGAGTCATATGATATGAGCATCCACTGTCCATGAGCCATGCCATACTGGCATCACCTGCAATCCCCGCAGCAAAAATCTCGGTATCTCTACCTTCATCATAAACCTGCTCACCATCAATCCCTAAAGATGCCGAACCGGAATCCTTCTCAGTTTCCTTTCCTTTCTTCCTATTCTTCATAGGACAATGGTTTGAATAATGACCCTTCTTGTGGCAATTGTAGTATGTGATGTTCGCAAACCTGTCATGCGACTTGGAGCAGTCATTATTCTTCCTGAAGCCTCCTCTCCTTTCCTGTCGACCCTTCACATGTGATGCCTCCTCGCTGTTACTTACATGATCTCTACCTTGAACCTTGCCACATAGTTGCTCCGTGTGAAGCGATGCCTTCACCTCTTCCACGGTGAGAGTAGTTTGGTTGTAAATCATCGACCAAACAAACTGATTATACTCTTCAGGAAATGAACACAACAAGATAACGCTTACTGCTCATTTCAATCTTCACATCCATACCACGCAAATTCTAGCATAATCCTGTTCAATTCATCCATGTGATCCTTTACCGCTGAACCAGACTTCATCTTGAGAGTATACAGCTGCTGAGCAAATATAGGCGTCTCGTGAAGGATTTCTTCATATAGAGTCCCTCAAGCTTCTTCCACATATCAGATGCCGTCGCCTCATCTAGGACTTCCCTCAGAACATTATCTGATAAAGACAACTGAATTGCGCTGTACGCCTTCCTCTCCATCTCTTGCCTAGCGGATGCAGTCACCTCCTTATCGATATTTGAAACAGCGAATACGATCTGGTAACACCCCATCTGCATAAGAACATTCTTCATCTTCGTCTGCCAAATCCGAAAATCATTTCGGCTGGTGAACTTCTCAATGTTGAAAGCTGCCAAAGACACCATCTTTCCTTTGCCACTAACTTCCTTTGCAATAAAACCACAAGCTCTGATACCAGTTGTTGGGGGGTGGAAAATCGAAACGCCTTGAGATCAATGCGAAAACTAACCCTAATAAACTGATCAGGAATATTGGGCTAGCAAAAATCTAATCTCAAAGACCCAACAAAATTTCCAATTGACCTTGCAATATAAATTAGCAAACGAATCACAGCAACAAATAAATCAATCACAGACACAAGAGAATTTACACTGGTTCGGTTGTAAACAACCTACATCCAGCAATCCAATCCGAGACGATTCCACTAGTAGAGAGATCCAAACAATTAGGGTTACAAAACGCTCCCTCACGCATGAGCAATAACTTGTCAGCGGAATAAGCCCTCATGAATCCACTCAAGAGGAAGAAATCAATGGAAGAAGAAGAGAAGGAAAAATCAAACCTTTCTCTCAAGAACACAAACTCTAAAACTCTCTCCAATCTCCAATGGGTTAGCAAGAGGCTCTCAAAACTCAATGGATGCTTACAAACTCAAGATGACGGCTTCTCACCTAATCTAAACAATAGATAGGTTAAATACAATGCGAAAGAACGGAGAGAAAAATGCATCCAGGCCGTCGGATGACACGCACGGGCCCAAGCCAGCTCGACCCAGTCAACCGCCTGCTCGGTCGAGCACGGAGAAGCAACATATCCGATGAAGTCGACTCGGTCGAGTAGCCAAGCTACTCGGTCGAGTGTCAGTAGCCTCTTCAAGGAAAAATCTCTCGGGCTGCTCAGTCATCCAAATCCTTCATGCTGCTCGGTCGAGTAGCTTCCTGCTCGACCGAGTAGCCTCCTACTCGACCGAGTAGGAGTCACCGAGTCGGAGGGAAAAACCATCCCCAGCTCTCTGTCTGCTCGGTCTGTCAGAGCAGCCTGCTGCTCGACCGAGTCGTCTAACCGAGTCACCTGGGAAACGATTTGAATCACAAAAAACAATGGTTGTTGTACTCAACTCCTATGGATGAAGCAGATGTTGACTGACTACGGGGTGGTGCAAAATGTATTGACTATCTTATGTGACAACCAGAGTGCTATCAACATTTTCAAGAATCCAGTTCAACATTCAAGAACTAAACATATAGACATCCGACATCATTTCATCAGAGAATTGGTAGAGAAGAAAGTTCTAGCCATGGAATATGTTGCAACATCCAGCCAATTGGCTGACATTTTCACAAAACCCCTCGATTCAGGCAAATTTAAAGAATTGCGATGGGCTCTATGGTTATATAATGTTGCACCTCATGTTGCAACATAAGGGGTATTGGGCTGCAGTTAGTTGGTTGTGCCGGGTTTAAGTTAGGCCAATATTTTTGTTTCCCCAAATTTATTGTTCCGTACGGCGCTCTTTTCTCTCCCGAAATTATCGAAGAATAGAAGTTACTCTTCGAGGGTTTCTTGATCTGTTCTTGAGTGATTCTCTTTCTCGTCTGCTCTAATGGCGTGCGATAAAAGTCAGAAGTCTTCTCAGACCCCTCACCGGTCCTCTCGCCAGTCTTCCTCCATAAAAAGGGCTGCATCGTCTTCCTCTCCTCTGCATGCTAAGAGAAAGGGGGTGGCTTTTAGGTCTATTCTAATCTCATCTTTTGGTGATTCTCCTTCATCTCCCTCTCCAACGACTTCCAGGCACAAACAGTCCCCTACAGCTCGCATTGCTCGATAATTCCATTTTTCCCAATTCTGAAGATTCCTCTTTTGTTTAAGGTGTTGGGAGATGTATGCCCTCGAGGCAATTTATCTCTGTGTAATTGTAAAAATATCTTGGTCAAAATTACAGTAAGCTATATGGTAAGAATTTATCTGAGTTAAATCATAATGTAGTTATCATTAGGAACTTAGGTAAAGTCCTGATACTTAATGCAAGGTCAAACATGTATCGAGATTAAGATCTCGATCATGTAGAAGTGCTTGACCGTCTGTAGCATAAGTCTAGCAACGTTTGTGGTCGTAGATGTTTCGAGAAAAGGATATCGAAACATCGGATAGACCATTGTGTCTTTGTCTTCACCGTGTAGCGGTGACGATGATCTCATGGTCGTTCGACTTGGCGAAGTCAGAGACGAGACATAGGTGTTCATTGGAGAATGAGTTCACTGAACGACCCAACAAGAGTTATCATATGGTTATAATTGACCAATCTGTCAATGATAACTCTTAGTGATGATAGGCGAGTTGGTCTTTTAACTTGAGGTCATTGTACGAACCTGTACATGAACGGTGTCACTTAGATCTCTAACCTAGCTTCGAGGCAAGGCCTATCGAAAGTTTTTTGGTTGGGTGACATTTGAAGCGTGCGAGGAAAGTAATGACCAAGATAGAATTCATCTCTCCCGATCAATGGGAGTTAGTGTCGTAGTGTTAGTTCGGTCTTTAGTGAAAACTCTGGACAGAGTATTTTGGAGGATGTCCAACATTATTTGCCTAAAGATCGATGGAGACTAACTGTTTTCGATCTATTGGGGTTGACAGTTTTCAACGTACCCTAGGCTTGAATTAAACGACATAATTTAGACGAAGATACTAAAACTGTGATATTCATCATGGACACAGTCAGGTTGGTCCCGACAGCACTCATGTCAATGAGTTAACCATATAAGTATGATACTGAAACATGGACGACAACTGCTGCTCGTGGTCACTGCCATCTGGGGCTTTGAGCCCCACCTGTAGTAGGGTCAGGCTGTAGTGTATCACACAGAGTGTGATATTCGTCTAGTAATAGGTAAAAATTATTGAGAATTACCATTCGATGCAAGAGATAGAAAACTGCAAAGAGTTTGCAGTTAGCCTCTCCATTCGGGATAAGTGATCCTGAGTGCAAGAGGAAGATTTTAAGCTTAGATAGGGACTATTTTGCATATGATGCAAACAGAGTTAAATGTGTAAAAAATTGTTTATGACCATATTTAATGAGATAAACGTGTGGAAAATTTTACCTATAAGACGGGAATGTCCTGGTCTTAACACAGGTTCGAACGGCGTCCCAAACGGACACCAAATGCACGAGATATGACCAAAATTGTCAAGAAAGCATAATAGGCCTTACCCATGCCCACCCAGACTGCACTGGGCCTGGGGCACCCTGGGCACCAGGCCTGCCTAGCCCAGGCACCCAGGGCACCCAGGCGCCCTGGGCGCCTGGACGCCTGGCCCAGGGCCCAGGCGCTATGGGCCTGGGCGCCCTGGGCGCCAGGCTCAGGCGCCCAGGGCCCAGGTGTCAGGCCCAGGCCTGGGCACCTGCGCCCAGGCTGGGTGCCAGGTGCCTAGCCTGGCTGGGCCCTGCCAGCTGGCACGCGCAGGTGGCCCCACGCAGGCCTAGGGCAGAGTGCAGAATGTGACGGCTGGTTTTTGGATGAAAAATCAGTTTGGTCTGATCTTTGGACCATTGTTTGAAGGGTCAAACGGACTCGAATTGACTCGCTGTTTTTTCTTATGCATTCACCATTCAGCTCTCTTCGATTTGATAGGTTGTATCAAATGTGAAGCTTAATGCTGATGGAGTTAAAATTCATGGAAGTTTGGCCTTTATGAAAGGCAAACTAACTTGAATTATTAACTCCAAAACTTTAGTGCCACATCGGAAGTGGAGTAAAGGGAAGGTGTCAGCTGCCTATATAAATAGGGGCTTGCTCGCTTCCTCTAAACTTGTCCCAAGCTCTAGATCTGACTAGCTCCCAAAAGTTTAGAGCACGCTCGGATCTAAGATTAAAATAAATATTTTTTCTCCTCTCCCTATATTCCTGCCTTGCTCCTGAAGGGCTCTAGCAAAGCCACAAAGGGGCTCGGATCGGATCTGAAGTCTAGATGGAGGATCCACTCAAGTGAAACTTTCTTCAGCGCGTGGTTGGCTTAGCGACAAGGGGGTTGCTCACCTCGTGATGCGGTGCGGTTCGGGAAGCGGTTCGGCTCGGGACCAGGAGCGGTTCAGGAAGCGTTTCAGCTCAGGACGAGGAGCGGCTCGGGACGCAGTTCGGTAAACCTTGCCGGTGCAAGCAAGGTTTCGGATATGTAGTTTAAGCAAGCATATTATTTATAATATTGCAGTAGCTTAGATCTATCTTGGGGTGGTCAGACCCACCTGAAGATAGTAGAGATCCTGGCTAGGGTCTTGATATCCTTAGGGCTTGCATGTTAAATAGTTTAACATTTTTTCCGCTGCTTATTTTTATTTTGCCTCTATCGTCCGTCCGACGTAGGACGTGCATAGAAATGTGCCCTAAGGGTCCCTCAGAACCCATTAGTGGTATTAGAGCCTAGGTCTGCATCTGATCTAAGGACTGCAATTATTATAAATGCATGTATGCTTTTAAATACATAAAAGATCTGTTTTAAACTTTATGTGATAAATGTTAAAAATGGAATAAAGAAGTTTTTTAGATGCTTTAAATTTTATGTGATAAAATTTTTTTAGCATACTAATTTTAATTTGATAATTCTTAACATGTGTTCATGCAATAAAATTATATGATAATTTTTGAACATGAAATCTTTAAAATTTTATTAGATAAAATTTTGTGTGTTTGAATTATTCTTAAAATTTTAATTTTATAATTTTTACAACATAAATTTCATGTATTAAAATTATACGATAATTTTTGAACATGAAACAATTAATTGTATTAGTTAAAATTTTTTGCTTTAAAATTATACGTTAAATTTATGTGATAAATTTGAATGTTATGTTTGTTAGGAACATAAAATTGATTATGTGATAATTATGAACTTATTCATGTGATGTTATTAAGTTGTAATTTTAATGGCTATGTTTTATTCTTGCTTATTTGATAACACAAGAAAACCCTTTTAGGTTAGCCATTAAAAGCCGTCTAATAATTATAAGATAATTTTTAGATTGCTTCTGCTATGATTTAAAAATTTTTAGATGCCTAATGGACGATTAGGATAGCACCTCTATAAATCATTCCTTATAGTTGATAAGGACTTAATAAAAGTTATTATCAAATCCTAATTAATTTTGAATTTTAGGATTCACTAGTTGATAGGATTAACTAGTTCTAATAAAAGCCTTTTTAGTCTATGGCACACATATAAAAATGATAAGTTTCATTCAATGGATCGTGATCCGGTTAATGTGCTTGGCTAAGTTTGTTGGATCACCCTAGCTAGACTAAGGGATAAGTGATACTAGCTTAGTCAATTCCCTGGCCGTGTTTCGCTGGACCATAATGACGCGAATCATGATTATATAACACCTTGGACTTTACCTAAGTTTAATACGTTAATAATCTTTTTCAAGATTAGCCGTAGCCCTCCTTGTTTTAGAGGTTGGCAACTATAGGTTCTTTGATATAGTTGTTGAGCACACTAAGCTATGTCATAAACACTTTATGGAAACCAAACTTCTCAATACATGAGATGTAGTCAAGACTTGACCCAAACTGTCGTGTCGTGAATACACCGAGCGCCGACATAAGTTAAGCTAGACACGAAAACAAGGGTCCGACTAGGCTAGTTATTATGATTTGGATGAGCACACTTATGATCAAAAGTGGCTAGGGGAAAAAACCTATAAGAGAATCATATATGATATGATTGATGAAGATTCATCTACAAATCGCAGAGTCAAGCAATTTATTGAGCACACTCAAGGCTGTGAGACTCAGGGTGGTTGGGTCTCTTACCCATTAATTTAATTTAATTTAATCGTTCATTATTATGGCTTAAAATGATCGTAAAAATAGTGGGAGGATATAGTTAGACAAAATCCATTCTATCTATATTTAATATTGAACATATGCTAAATTGGGGTAGTTATATGTTTTCCAATGGAATCAAAAACATAATTTCTAAGAGAATAAGTTAACTGGTCAAAATAGTTGATTAATGGAATATCAACTCAAATTCTAATTGATAGACTATAATATGTTCTCGTTGACATTAAAATGACCTTCTTAATCACAGACTTAAGGACGACAATTTCCTTAAGCTCTGGGTCCAACAAATAAATGCACGCTACATGTCACTCGCCTCTTTAAGGGGCAGCTCGAACATACTGATGTTCAAAAGCATGTTTCTTCATACAATTTGTTGAGTCAACTCAAGGTTGTATGGAAAACGGTTTCGATCCGCAAGGTTCGAAAATTCGATCAAATTATTTGAATCGAATATGAGTGCATGAGCGGTACAAGACCATGTATCTAAATCAGATCTTGAGTCAAGCAACTTGTTGAGTCAACTCAAGGTTGTGAAGCTCAAGTGTTTGGATACGGTAGGTGCTTGTACAGCTAATAATTTATTGAGATACATAATATCTAAATGAGATTTAGAAAAAGGAAGAAGGCGCTAAGGAACGTCAATTGAGAAAGCTAGTTTTATTTATCATTAGTAAAGGCATAAGTATGAGGAACTGAAAATATGACATATTTGATGTCACTGTTTCAGGATAACTGTTATACAAAAGAAATAGATTGTCTACATGTTGGAAAAAGGAACAATTGCTATTCCTTGGACTATGTAGGACGTCAAACACATTTTTGACGAATGTCGTCACCTTGCTTCTGAAGCAATGTTTTATGTGATTAATTTGTATAAAGATAATGTATTAAATGTTAATACATGAATACGAAAGATAATGACAAAACTTATATGGCAAAATAGACTAGGCCGTACCAAAGAGACTAAGCTTCACAAGTCACATAAAGAGTGGTCTGACCTCTCGTATTATGAAGTCTGTTGACACATGTGAATCTTGTCTCAAAAATATGATGGCCCAACACCTTCTGTGAGACAGTGGGAGAATGAGTTGGAGAACTCACGGTCTTATACATACGGATGTATTCAGACCTAAGTCTAAATTAGCCTAGATAAGTTATACTTATTTTATTACGACACGTGTTCTTGATGAAACACAAGTCTGATAAAAATAGAGAACAAAATGACAAAAGTGTTTGAACTGATTCAATCAGATCGAAGAGTCGAATACTTAGCTGTATAAATCTTGCGTAAATTAAAAAAATGTGATTTTCTCTCGGGTCAAGTCTCTAAACACATCGGTGTGTTAGAGAACATGAATTGCACTTTGTTAGACATAGTGCGATACATGACAAGTGACTCTGAGTTACAATCCTTCCTCTGGGTTAAGTCCCAGATAGTAATGCATATGTTTTGATAAAGGTTCTATGAGGACCTTATCAATAAGATATTCATTAAATCAATTGTTAGGAAGTTAAAGGATTACTCGAGTCTCCTGAGACGAAAAGTCGAGTTAGACATCATAGTTGATGATGGCCTAGACAACTTCCACGATGCAATTCGGAGTAGGGACACAGACAAATAACTTGATGCAATCTGAAAAGGTCTGTGCACGTAATATAAAGTATGGACTTTACTTTATGTGCCGAAAAGAAAGTGTGTCTTATTGACTGCAAGAAAATCTTCAAGTTAGAAGATATGCGCAGAAAGAAAGTAGTGAAGTACAACTTGTATTGGCTGAGAATGGTTTTCATCCTAACTCCTATAAATGGATTATGATGAAACTGTCTCGTCAATAGATTTGTACAGATCTACTTGGACCGAACTCGATGTAAATGCTCATGATGACCATAAAAACTGGAGCATTCATTTATAGTTCGTTTTCTAAATATGATTTAGAAGGACGAACTTATATGAATTGGCCATAGAGTTTTTAAGGTCAGTGTGAGCGAATAAAATACATGCGAGGCATCAAGAGGCTGGACATATGTTTTGACAAAGTAGTCAAAGAGGTTGACACTTTATCAGAAATGAATATGAACCGTCTAAAATGACCAATAACTTATTTTGAATTATTGTCGTAAGGTACAATGAGTTGGATGAGATCCAGTAAAATTAAATATTATGGATTCTGAGGGACCAAGAGAATTGTTTGGATGAGATTCAAATGTATGGTCTAAGATAAACATAGAAAACCCGTTAAGTCTATACAGTAGACATTTTAGCAGATCCATTCACGAAGGCTCTACCACGTAAAGTCTGGAAATACATATGTGTAAATGCGGTATGAGATACCGGGATAAATGGGCCTGAGTGCAAGTGAGAGATGTTGGGAGATGTATGCACTCGAGGCAATTTATCTCTGTGTAATTGTATAAACATCTTGTTCAAAATTATAGTAAGCTGTATGGTAAGAATTAATCTAAGTTAAATCATAATGTAGTTATCATTAGAAACTTAGGTAAAGTCCTGAGACTTAATGCAAGGTCATATATGTATCGAGATGAGGATGTCGATCATATAGAAGTGCTTGACCGTCCGTAGCATAAGTCTAGAAACGTTTGTGGTCATAGATGTTTCGAGAAAAGGATATCGAAACATTGGATAGACCATTGTGTCTTTGTCTTCACCGTGTAGTGGTGAAGATGATCTCATGGTCGTTCGACTTGGAAAAGTCAGAGACGAGACACATGTGCTCATTGGAGAGTGAGTTCACTGAATGACCCAACAATAGTTATCATATGGTTATGATTGACCACTCTGTTAACGATAAATCTTAGTGATGATAGGTGAGTTGGTATTTTAAATTGAGGTCATTGTACGAACCTGTATGTGAACGGTGTCACTTAGATCGCTGACCTAGCTTCGAGGCAAGGCCTATCGAAATGTTTTTGGTTGGGTGACATTTGAAGCGTGCGAGGAGAGTAATGACAAAGATAGAATTTGTCTCTCCCGGTCAATGGGAGTTAGTGTCGTAGTGTTAGTTCGGTCTTTAGTGAAAACTCTGGACAGGCTATGTTGGAAGATGTCCAACATTATTTGACTAACAATCGATGGAGACTAACCGTTTTCGAGCTATTGGCGTTGATAATTTTGACCGCACCCTAGGCTTGATTAAACAACATAGTTTAGACGAAGAGACTAAAACTACAATGTTCGTCACGGACACAGTCAGGGTGGTACCGACAACACTCATGTCAATGAATTAACCACATAAGTATGATATTAAAACAGGGACGACTACTGCTGCTCGTGGTCACTGCCGTCTGGGGCTTCGAGCCCCACAAGTAGTAGGGGCTGGCTGTAGGGTCTCACACAGAGTGTGACCTTCGTCTAGTAATAGGTATAAATAAGGGAGAATAAGTATTCGATGCAAGGGATAGAAAATTGCAAAGAGTTTGCAGTTAGTCCCTGCATTCGGGATAAATGATCCTGAGTGCAAGAGGAAGATGTTAATCTTAGATAGGGAATATTTTGCATATGATACAAACAGAGTTAAATGCATCGTAAATTATTTACGACCATATTTAATGAGATAAATGCGAGGAAAAGTTTACCTGTAAGACGGAAATGTCCCAGTCTAAACACAGGTTCGAACGGCGTCCAAATCGGACGCCTAATGCACGAGATATGCCCAAAATTGTCAAGAAAGAACAATAAGGCTTCCCCATGCCCAAACTGGGCATGGGTCGGCCCAGACTGCACTGGGCCAGAGCACAGTGGGCCTATGGCCCATGGCGCCAGGCCCAGGCAACTCGGTCGCCTGGCGCCTAGGCGCCCGGCCCAGGGCCCAGGTGCAATGGACCTGGGTGCCCTGGACGCCCAGCCCAGGCACCATGGGCACCCAGCCTAGGCACCATGGGCGCCTGGTGCCTGGGTGCGTGGGCGCCCGGCCCAGGGCCCAGGCGTCCTGGGCCTAGGTGGGGCCCCGGGTGCCCTGGGCGCCAGGCCCAGGCGCCCAGGGCCCAGGCGCCTGGGCGCCTGCACCCAGGATGGGTGACAGGCACCTAGCCTGGTTGGGCCCTGCCAGCTAGCGCACGCAGGTGCACCCACGTAGCATAGGGCAGAGTGCAAATTGTGACGACTGGTTTTTGGAAGAAAAATCAGTTTGGTCGGATCTCTGGACCCTTGTTTGAAGGGTCAAACGGACTCGAATTGACTCGCCATTTTTTCGTAAGCGTTCACCGTTCAGCGCTCTTCGATTTGATAGGTTGTATCAAATGTGAAGCTCAACGACGAGGGAGTTAAAATTCATAGAAGTTTGGCCTTTATGAAAGGCAAACTAACTTGAATTATTAACTCCAAAAATTTAGTCCCACATCAGAAGTGGAGTAATGGGGAGGGGTCAGCCGCCTATATAAATAGAAGCTTGCCCCTTCCTCTAAACTTGTCCAATGCTCTAGATCTGAGGGCCTCCCAAAATTTTGGAGCACACTCGGATCTTAGCTTAAAATAAATATTTTTTCTCCTCTCTCTATATTTCTTCATTGCTCCTGAAGGGCTCTAGCAAAGCCACGAAGGGGCTCGGATCGGATCCGAAGTCTAGACGGAGGATCCATTCAAGTGAGACTTTCTTCGACGCGTGGTTGGCTCAGCGACAAGGGGGTCACTCGCCACAGGACACAGTGCGGTTCGGGAAGCGGTTCGGCTCGGGACCGGGAGCGGTTCAGGAAACGGTTTATCTCGGGAAGGGGTGCAGCTCAGGACGCAATTCGGTACACCTTGCCGGTGTAAGTAAGGTTCCGGGTATGTAGTTTAATTAAGCATAGTATTTATAATATTGCAGTAGCTTAGATCTATCTTGGGGTGGTCAGACCCACCTCAAGATAGTAGAGATCATGGCTAGGGTCTTGATATCTTTAGTGCTTGCATGTAAAATAGTTTAACATTTTTTCCGCTGCTTGTTTTTATTTTGCCTCTATCATCCGTCTGACGTAGGACGAGCATAGAAATGTGCCCTAAGGGTCCCTTAAACCCCATCATAAGGAACCCTCCTCATCCTATTCAGATGTTGGTGAGGATTTTCATGCACCAGTTACAATTCAGGACTGGTTCTGGTATCTTAGATGGACAGGTAAAAAAAATTGGACCTTTCTTGGATGGATTTCACAGGTGTTAGACTTGGTCCCTACAAATTGGACAAGTTAAGAGGAAAATTGATGAGCGTGGAGGTTCCTGATGATGATGAGATCGTTCTAACCATCTATCAGCACAGGAGGTCGAGTGTTAACATTTCTGAGATTGTGATTGTTGAAATTTCTGACTCTGAGGATGTTGGAGAAAATGCTGAGGAAGCTAGAGCAAATGTTGATCCTGAAGTGAATTCTATCCCGGTGCATGTTGATGTTAAGGATGCTGATGCCCATGTTGGTCCTGAGGATGCTAATGCAGATGTTGATGATGCTGGTGACCAGCCTACCTTCCCTTCTGTCTCTGCTGATGATCAATAGGGCAGCTTTGATCCTATTGATCCTATTGTGAATGAAGAAGGTCTTTAAATGGAGAACACTCCGGTGGTGGACGAATCTGGATTTCCATCTGATATCCATATGCCTCAAATTCCTAAGAAAAGTCTATTTCAGGAAGCAAGTGATAATCCTCATGTTACAATACCGACATAGGATGTTTCAGAAGCTAGTCCAGAGGTTGCTCCTGCAGCTAATACTGATCAAGGAAAGACTCCCGATGGTGCCTCTCTTGATGATCCTAGTGCAACTCTAGGAGCTACTGCTGATATTTCCAGTATTTTTGGACATAATGTTGCAACATTAGATGCAACATGCAACCCAGCTGCACCAGAAAATGCTGATGTTTCTCCCCAGTCTGCCTTGCCCAGGGATGATTCTATTCGTTCCCATGCACGTAGCCAAGGACTACCTCCAGGAAACATGCTGCTCCATCCAGCCCTTCCTCTTAGTCTCCTTCAAAGAGGGCTAAAATCCCTACTGCTTCAGGTTCTTCTTCTTCACCTTTATTCACTGCATCTGATATAATTAGCAAGGTTTTCTTTGATAAAGCTTGCAAAAAGAGATGGTCTCTCTATTATGAAAGGACCATTCTTGCTGAGAAGTCTCTATCAGTTTTCACTTTTGCCAAGACAAAATTTGTCTCTATTCTGAAATACCTCAACCCGTTTCATGCTGCTACATGCTTCAAGTTCTATATCCATGTGCGGGACAAATAATTTTACTGTAATTTATCCAAGGCTGCAAGAGATTCTTCTTCAAGGTGGGCCTTTCATGCTTTTATTAGAGGGAAGGTCATCTCTTTTTCTCCCACAGTTCTCAACATGATTCTGTAGTGGTCCTGTTCTTCCTCTATGCCATCTTTTGGAGAGTCTGTTGGAGATAATTTTGACACCTTTATAAAGGGTGTCACTGCTGGGAAGCTGGTTCATTGGCCTAAGTCCTCATCTTTTCCCTCCTCCTCTCTGTCTGCCAAGTTCTTTTTGCTATACAGAATTGTCACCAGAAATTGGCTTCCTACCTCCAATGTTTCTGTAGTCACCAAAGAAATGTGCAAATTGTTGTATTCAGTTGGTACTAAGCAGCCATTCAACCTTGGAAGAATCATATTTGATTCTATTCTGTCTCTATCTGAATCCGGTGGGGCTTCTCCCTCTCTGCCACATGCCTGTCTTATTTCTATGATGCTGCTGTCACAGAAAATCTCTCCATCTACCTGATTCGGGTTGAATATTGCATATTTAACCCCCCATTTAGCCCAATTTTGTGCTTATATGATGCTTAACTGGTCTCTAATGCAATCGTATTTTGTATATCGTCATTTATTAGAGAAATCACCTTATTTGAGCACAAAACATGAATTTTATTGTGTATTTCTGCCTTTTTATATTTTTCATGGCAAGGTCTCGATCTCACGAGTCCAACGACTATTTATTTGTATTTTTCTGAGATCTGTGCTAATTACTGTGTATTTTTGAATGCAGAATACCAATTAAATGGAGAAATACGCTCAAAATACGATAAATACGGTCGGGAACCAATCAGTGCACGCCACGTGGCGTCATCCGAACCGCTCCCGCTCAATCCAACGGCGCTCATTCTTTCCAAACGCAGCGACGCTGGGGGCGACGTGGCGTATTCGTGGTCGTTGATCGCAAATCCAACGGGCTCGATTGAAGCTAGAGCGGAGCGGAAGCGGGATAAATTGAGGACGCGTGGCGCGATCTCGTCGACCGCCCGCTCGAGCAGACGGCTGCGATGGACTCCGATTCGAATCAAATTCAGCGGCGAAGCGGGCGACGTGGCGAAGCAAGCTCCGTTCGATTTCGATCGAACGACGTGAATCGTCCCCGATCGAAATCAAAAGCGAAATCGCGACTTACATATCGCACGGCCGACGTGGCAAAATCTCGGCCATTTCCAGACCAATCCAACGGTCACGAAGCATTCCAAGCTGAACGCGAAGACGTATTCGCGATGCGGGCGCGATGCGAGCAGATCCGATAGCGGGGGACACGTGGCAGATCCACAAAGAATCCCGCATCGATCCAACGGCCATTATTTGCTCCGCTCATGGATACTGGGTTTTAGAGCGGGTTTTGAACCCGTTAAGCCCCCAAACCCGCAATGCTATTATAAAAGCGTATTCTAGGGTTTTTGGTGGTATTCTGGCGTATTTTGGGACTTTTGGAGCGGCTACTGTGCGTATTTCTCCAGGGGAAAATTCTGAAAAATCCCAGAGGCTATTCTTCTACTTTCCAGGGAGTTTTGGGTTCTAAAGTGGAGATTTGGTGATAAATTCTTGAACTTATACCCCGTATTTGGTGTATTTCATTGTATTTTGGCTATTAAAACGATGTATTTTGCTATGAAATCTGATTTTCTTTACACCATGCATGGCTAATCTCCTTGTGCTATGGTTGTGATGTAATTAGGAGTATTTAGTTGATGAATTTCATGTCTTTAGCCCTATTTTCATGTCAAAATTGCTCGTAACATTGATTTCTACAACGTATTTGTTGGGTATTTGCTTATTGTCGATATTGTTTACATCCCATATGGCTAGGCCCTGACAAGGCTAGCCAATTCATGTTCACTAATCTGAACTTATTGTTGCATTTATCGTTTAATGAAATCAATGTTGCTAGTGATGCGTATACGGCCACTTTGACTAGTTTTCATTGTTTCATCTTCCGACGTCTTCGTGCCCTGACCGGACGAAGCGTTGAGTTATATAAAAGGCATGATATTTCAGCGATTATTAACTCCTAATGAAATCACAACCGTAGCACATTCACTTCATATGTGTTGGTGTTGACGTAGCTAGGGTGTCGCATTCGTAGATTTCTATATCTTTTCGCCCTATCTTAATTGTATATCCTTTGGCATGTTTTTATACGCTTGATAGCCATACTTTCCGACGTTCTCGTGCCCTGACCGGACGAAACGTTGAGTTATAGAAGAGGTATTGATTATCATTGATTTAACACACCCTAACGAAATCAAAACCAACACATACTCCCCATATTTGTACCTCTCCAAGTCGCCGTAAATATCGTAGGATTTTTGTTTCTTATTCCATACGCTTGATCCTAAATCTTTGTACTTGAAAGGTGGTTGGCTAACATCGTATTAGTACCCTTTACAGATTGACGTTCGTAGTTTTGCAGGTCAGTTGTCCCGTGGATTCGATACCTGGACTCACCAGGATATTACTTGCACGATCTCCTGCGCTTGGGAGTAGTTCTCACATCAATTGAGATGAGGCAAGTTTTTGACTGCCTCTGAGCTATCTGTCCCTTCTGAGGGTATCAGCTATACAGTTAAATCTGTTGGAGGGAAAACTGATGATATTTCATGCATGTCCTCTCCTGGTATTGGTCCTTCATCTTCATCTCCTTCTTCTCATGGTACTGGACTTGGCACTGATGATAGGCAGCCTACATTTGATCCTTCTGAACCTGAATCTCTATGTCATGCTTCCTCTCAGTCTCTTATTGTGGAAGACATCAGAATTTATAAGAATGCCCTGAAGGTCGTGAACAATCAGCTACTGATTATTCTGGGCCAAAATTCAGTGTTTGAAGCACAGAAATCTGAGTTTGAAGAGAGGATCCAACTGCTGAAGTCCAAGCTTCCTCTTCCTCCTTCAGAGTCTGTTGACCCTTAGTAAGGTATGGTTTCTTTGGATTTTGTGGCCCAAAGGGTGAGATAGATGTCTGTTGCTTGTCTGGTATGTGGTTTTGTTGGACATGTTGGTGGATACATGCTGGACATCATGTTGGGTATGTGGATATGTTGGACATCTTGTTGGACATGTAGACTACTATTCTCAACAATCATTTATTTTTTTTTGTGGCATTCGTGCTCTTTTCATCTTGGGTTATCTTTATTGATTGTGACACTAAATGCCAAAGGGGGAGTTTGTTAAGGCATATGTTGTGTGACTTTGTTGTCATTAGTGACACATTGGTATCTTTCTGATGTTCTTAATTATCTTGAAGGATGGACCTCGTCTATTGGCCATGTTGGATGGTATGTTGAACGTTATGGTACAACATGAGGTCCAACATGCTGTGTCAGAAGGCTGGAATCAAATGACGGTCTTCAGCAATTATCTAAGGTGGATTTCTCCAGATCTTTTTATAACCTCTTTTTGGCATTCTGGTATATGTGGTTATGTTGAAGAATCGTTGAAGCTACATTTGGTAGGTGTTATCTCCTAGATTTGATTGTAGATTCTGTTGGAGATATATTAGCCCACATATAGTAGTTGTTGGATCTCCGAAGATATTGTGGAACCACCTGCCATTGTGGTCCCTAAACATGCTGGCTGCCGATCTGCACGAGACTTTCAAGCCACCTTCCTAAACGACTCCGTGATTGAGGGGGAGCGGGGTATCTAAGGACGTGCAGTGCTTTGAGAAAGACATGGCGCAATAGTAAGCAGTGGGCCCCCTCCTATGTTGGGCCACACATGCTCGTGGTGTAGACTGGCTTGGTGCCATCCTCGCTTGCAAGGTATCTTGATTCGAAGATGCTCCATCTCATGGGGATGCATTCCACTCAGGCATACTTGATCGAGGGGGCGTCTTCGACACCCATGTGATTTCATCACTACCTGCGATGGACCCCGTCGCAGGTAGAGATGAGAATGTGCATGCCCAAAGTCTGATTGAGCTTCCAATTGGACAATATGCCACATTATCATCCCTGCAAATCATTGACTAATTATTCTAGAAAATAATTAGTGAATGATTTGTAGGGATGATGAAGGACTTTGGGCATACACATTCTCATCCCTAATCGTAGGGGAACTCGACAGCTAATGAACCCTACCAACAGAGAAGCCTGGAAAGTAGGGGACCCCAACCGCTCATGGGGCCCCGCATCGTAGGAGCTTGGCTCAAGGGGCCCCGCATCATGGTCGCCTGGCACATGATGGGGTCTGATCACAGGGTAGCTCGAGATGAGATCGGGTCCATCTTGGGTGTTTCTTGGTTGGCATTCGTCATTCGCAAGATGTTCCAAAGAGCGGGTCCATAGATGTCCTACGTCGTTCGCATGATTCCCTGGACGAAAGAGTTCGTTCCACTTATGATAATGCTACTCCTCTTAATGGTCTTTGACATTCTTCTATGACCAATCTTGGGAATAGAAATATGGCTGCGTCTATCAATGTTGCTGATTGTATGAAACATGGCGTCTTGGATGTAAATTCTCATTGTAAGGGTTTGCCTGGCTAGTCGACCATAATGAATGGTACCGACAAGTCCTTAGATCAGTCTTGTACTTTTCCAACAACCTTGCATTTGACACATGCTTCTTTATTGTTACTAAGGATCACGTCAACAATATAATGAGACGCTATTTTAGTAGGAGGAGGCTGATTTTCTAAACAAGGCATGTATCCTGATCAGGTAAGACTGGGAGAGATATGTCTTCAGGATAAGTGTTGGCCTTTACTTTCTCCTCTCGACCGATTTGTGTGAGCGGCTTCAACAGTATGGCTTATGTACTACTAGTAGTGGCATCACACCTTTTTTCGAGTGATCTTAGCATTTATCACCTATATGGCATTACCTTCTCTGTGGAACTATTTGATGAATTCTATAATATCGGTCTGTAACATCTGATTGACTAGAGATAGGTTTGTACACTTCCTTGTTACTAAGTAAGAAAAATCCAAATTAAGCACTAGCTTGTCTGATTCAAACATCGATAAGGGATGTGATACGACCATTCTAAGGTGGGCCAAGGCCGAACAGCCCATGCCCACGTCGCAAGCCAGCGGTCCTGAAGGAGAACGGGCCAAGCGACGAGGCCCCCACGAAGGCTCGGAGTCGGGTCGGCCCCGCACCGGAGCGAGCACTACCACCTGCCCACACTACTACAAAAGGGCCTAATAGAAATGGTTATAAGCGTTGCTAATTGAGTCAATTGCAACGGTTTAAACCGTTTCTAATGTAATAGTAACGGGTTGGACAGTTGCTAATAGACCGTTACCTTTAAGGCCGTTGCAATTAGCTAATTGCAACGGTTACAATGGTTTACAACCGTTGCAAAATTACACAACCGTTTCTATTAAAAAAATTCCTAATTATATAAAAAATGTTATAGCAACGATAAACAACCGTTTCTAATACACATTGTCAAAGAATTTTAGAAACACGTATAACCGTTGCTAAAAGATGATTAGCAACGGTAAAAACCCGTTAGTATAAAGATGTTTAGCAATAGTTAAACCGTTGCTAAAAAGTATTTAAGCATAGAATATAACCATTGCTAAAGTTATTTAGCAATGGAATCTAACCGTTGCAAATAAACATATTAATAAAAAATTTAAATATTAAAATTTCATAAAATGATTTCAATGTTTTAAACTATTCGCTAATCGTTACAAAAAATACAAAGCAATTCTCATACAACAATCCAGTTGACATTAAAACTCAAGCTTCATTAAAACTCATTCAGTCATATCACAGACAAACAATCAGGTTAAACCCCACTTTGTGCACTACAATCTCTCTCTCAAACTATGTGACCAACAATTTCATCAAACTTCTCTCAAAAAATAAAAATACATGACAATCAAATAAAAAAATCATCAACAAAGCATGTTTTGAAGCATGTTTTGAAGAATGATAACATTGAACCACTCATCATCAACTTCTATCATCAGCGAATTAATGCCACTTGTCAAATGTTGTTTGTCACCGATGATTGCAGAGGCTTGTTTTGACTGCTCAACAGAATCAATAGATAATATCTTCTCAATACTCTTATAAAGATCCATTTCATTTACCCTGATACCATAGAAATCTCGATATTCAAACTCCCGCACTTCGCTACAAGCCAACCTATTTGAGCATGTAATGTACAGGTGAACTCTTCTTGCTTTATGAGGTGGGGCACAGCAGCATAGAGTTTCTCGATAATCAATAGATGATATCTTCTCAAATGTCCGCTAGAACTTCAATTTCACCAAACATACATGACCAATCACACTTCTTGATGTCTTCTTTATTCTTCAAGAATGTGCCGGTGATTACAACCTGTAATCAGTAGGTATAATCAAGGATATAAGACTGCATCAATTTTTGTTGTATCATCAGTATAACAACCCAATGAGAGGAAGATCCATTGACACTTAGTAGCCAGATCCAAGAAAACACAAGCCCGAGATGTAAAAGTTCACATACCTTAGTCTCCATGCCTGTGAAAGCCCAACTTGGGGGGACGTCAACTATGCTGAAAAGCTGCTCCTGGGAAATTGAAGGGCTCACTAAGTACGAGTCTTGCTCTTGATTGGACAAGCTTAAAACATCAACGTGTGTTAGTCTGTGAATGTTTTGAAAATCTGACAGCATAAAAGGCCAAGTACAGTACCGTCATACCTTGGCAGCTTCCTTTCCACCTTTCAGGAGAAGACCACTTCCACTTCGAATTGCTAAAGATGCAATCTACAACCGTCATACCAAACAGAAAATGAATAATGAATTAGAATCATTATATGGAAACCAAAAGGAGTACAAGATCAAGGGCTTGACTATTATAATGACTCTCGTCAAACTGATGCCAAAACAATTTCAAGATATGGACATGCATATGGGTTTAGCATCTATAAGCAATGGAACAACAACGGGAACAAAGACTTTTTCAAAACCCCTGACAGTCATCTTTTGGGCGTACTCTTGAAGCAGGTTTTTGCACAGGCCGGTTTCATGCTGGAGAGAGAGTTCAATGAATACAAATTCAAAATGTTAAATAAAAAAATAAATAGAAGCATAAAAAAGTGAATACTTGAAAATTCTTTCTGTTATATGCACAAAGAGAAACATGAAGTTGCATGGAAATGACTGACAAAAGCATCGCATCTGACCATTTCTAAAACAAGGAAAAATAACTTTCATGAAATAATGTTATACAATAATGTTAATTATGCAATAAGAGAATAATGTCAAAAAGATTGCACCTAACCAACTTGGGCCAGGTGCGCGCTGACAGGTGTGCTGACGTGGCGGCATATGCGCCATAGGCTGCCACGTCAGTGCAGCACACCTGGCCCAAGTTGGTCAGGTGCCACCTGATACACATTAATTTCATGCAATAAAACAGATCTAATATTAAGTAAAGAATCCAATTCAAATGCAAAAACTGTAATACATTAAACATGGCCTTGAAGTTGAACTAATCTTGCAAGAAAGCGAAAGCCCGCAATATCCAAAAGCCAACTGAACGATCCATTTGATCAAGACATTCTCAACAGAGACATAATTTATTGAGGCTCAATATGAGAGATCCAATAGCCCAGAATTTTATAGCAATATGACAAGTACAATGGCACCGCCAATGTTGTGGCTGACAGATTGGCATGGATTCAACTTGTCGGTTGCCAGGCATTGGGTTTAAAAGAGAGGACTGGCCCCCGACTGTTGTGGTTTAGTGTCAGTTAAATCAAGTTTTTTTTTTACTTTGTAAGATTTATAGTCATATGGTAACTGCATGTTCAATCAAACTTCTTAGACAAATCGGAAAATTAAGCATCAAACTCTAAATTTGTTGTCGTTCTCCAGAACCAAAATTCGACTTTGAAGCAACACGTCGAAGCCAAACCATCAATGTAGAAGCTAATGAAATTGATGAAATTATTTCATGCTACCAGCACTGAAACACCAGTGGAAATGAAGACCTGCGTGAACTTGGGTTTAGGCCCATTGAAACAAGATAATTTGGTGGAATTGTTCGGGCAATAATGTGTTTGTTCGGTTAAAAAGTAGCAGTCGCAACTGTACCATTGTACAGTCGGCTGAATCTCAAGAGATAAGAGATTAGGACGCTTTTTTGGGTTGGGGGATAGGAGGGAACAATAAAGACACACCTGTGTTTAGACCTAAAGCAAACCCCACAACGCCTGAAATATGCAAATTATAATGTGAAATCAATGGAAAGTTGACTGTCAGGGGTTTTGAAAAAACAATATGCACACTATGCACCTGTTTGTGGCTCCAATGACAGAAAGCTTATGAAAAATTACTTGCTCCCTTAGCGAATCCCAGGAAACCATGAATGGAAATTACAAAATCTGGATGAAGTTCTTGCATTGATCTTATATTATTTAGAATTATTACCAATGCCCTGCAATGATTTTGGTATGTGAACTTAAGATCCACAAACAACCACAACACATCTTTTATTGCATGCTTATTGCTGCGGTCTGAGGGTGCGTCATTGATATCCTCCAGACAGGTAGCTAGATGCATTACAAATAGCGCAATGACTTCTACGGTGGATCATATTGTAATTAAGCATCAAGTAATTGCATGCCAAATCACTTCCTTGCCCAAAATCCATGCTAGGGATCTAATGTGGATCCTACACATACACTATCATGCAACGGTGGCCTTCACCACAAATATTTCATTCTGCATCGAAACTTAGGCATTGAGTCAACTAGGTACCCAGGAAAGCTCAAAAGAGATGTTTAATTCCAATATATATAAATTTTTGTTTTCTTGATGACATAGTAACATAATATTTCTGCAGTACCTTCTCATGCGCTTCAAATCAGGAATAAGCGTGCTCTGGTCACATGATCCACCCTCTATTTCTATGGATTCATCGTCTGATTGTTCTGAACCGCTTGTGCACCCTGGCCCCTGGTTTTCCACACCTTTCAGCTTAAGAGATGAAGTCGGACAGTCAGCTGTCACATTGTCAGAGCACTGAAATTAGGCCATATATTGTTCTTTAATTGCAATGCAATTAAAGAGTGAGGGATTCATACTATGCATGATATACACTAAACATGTAAAGTGCAAATAATTCAAAATTTGGAGAACTTGCACGATAGACTGGAGTTCTTAGTATTGTTATTATCTAAATGAAGTCAAGGATGAGAACAACATCTCCCATATCCAAATAGGCAAGTACTAAAATACTATTAAAATTTTAAAAGGAACACATGACTCATGAAATACGAACCTCTTCATCGGTCCTCTTGACCAGTGAGCCAGATCTAACCATTGGCTGAATAAGTTGCTTTATACCTGGAAGATCTGTCTCTCTGGATGGCCGAGTTCCCTCGTATACATCACTATAAATAATGAAAAAGGTGTAAAATTAGGGTCAAGTACAGAAATCCACTTTTTCCCTAACTAACGCTGAATTGCCGAATACGATTATATAGAAAAGCGGCACAAAACTAATTTGTCAATTACAACTCTAAATAACAAGAATTATTCACTTCTACAACAACATCATGGACGGAAGGCTTTTCCGGCTTCAACTTCTCAAGACCCATTGCAAAAGTTGACGATGGTAAGTTATATAATGGAAATTGAACTAGATGATTTACCTTACCTCTAGAAAGAAGACTTTACACCTTTTCAACTGCTACAGCAGCTTTAATCTCTAGAATTCATGCATCCACACTATCAAATACTCCATTTACCACTCATTAACAAATATACATGTGCATCACATTAAATGCTAAAGAATGGGTTCATATTATTTAGGTGTTTACCTGAACTCCAGGATCCAACTACCAAGGTTCAAATTATATCAATATACTTCTGTTTGTGAATTATAAAGGTGGAAACAATTACACAGTCCTTAACTAGTGGAAGATATTCATATACACTGTGTTAATAGTTGCCGCTTCATTTATCACATACAGTTCCTTTACCAATATGACAGTTCCCATCTTCTGTACTAACATATAACGTTTTCTTGCAAGTCTGTGTTCCTCTGCACATGGGCATGTGTCAGTGCATCCAAGCTAAGATGAAAATATAGAACCATTTAAAGTGTGCACACGCCCCTGCAAGCACATCTGTTCTAGGTATAAAAATGTAACCACCACCTTGGGAATAAGCCATCTGCAGAAGATCTTAAAGGAAGTCAGGGAGGAAAATTGGATCGATGCCCAATCTTCACTATCCAGTCATCTACATGTTCCCCTTGAATAAATATAAATTGAAATGTTCAAGTACTTGGTGACATCTGCTTGGAGTCCTTCAGAAGCATTTGTGTATCATCAATAGGAGCTTTCACTTTTCCTTAAGCAAGCTTTTCGTAGACATTATAAACCATTGTAACCCAAGGCATGGGAAGCCCATTAAAATCCCTCTGTGCAAATGTAATGAGAGAACTTTGCTTAAACATGATCATCCACAGTCATACCCAAAATTAACCGAACAACAAACCCATGCCCTGCTTCTATATAGAATATACTAGTTACCAACCCATCAGAAATTTAAAATTTCACCTTTTAATTGACTGAAATAAGCAAAGATTGTGGCACCAAAAAATCACTACAATGATCATCTATTTTCAGACAAGTTGTCATGTGTGTGTGGAACATGGGTGGAAAATTTCATCCTTGATAGCGTGCAACCTCCATCGTAATTCAAGGAGGTTAGAACACATCTATAGAACAAATTCGAGGTTAGAAACACATCTATAGAACAAATTCACTTAGGCGGTGGATGAATCTATCCAACCCTATGTAGAACAAATTCAGTTCATCTGAAGAAAAAGGGAAGATGTACCTACTCAGTTCATCTGGTGAAGAAAGACCAAGTTTGTTGAGAATGCTGGATGTTAGTAATGTTGGAGGGCCGCGGCCATCATGCGCCAGATAACTGCTGTCAGCGCATGTGCAGCAATTCCGTATCCACTGCATAATTCAAAAATTACGGGGCTATCCTGATTTACTTCAAAAAAAGTACCATCGTATTAGAGATATCAAACACTATTTCATTGCCACTGGAAGCTCTATTGTGCATTATGTAAACAAGTCGACCTCTTCATACAGATTTTAGGCTCTTCAGTATCATAGATATGAAGATTAGAAACAAACCTGCCCCCAATCACCCAAGATAGGTCCACCACCCGCAGCCCGGGCTTCCCTGACATATCTTCAGTGAAGCCACAACAACAAAACCTATCATATCAACTAGAAAACGATACTGAATTACCATTTCAATCATACCAATCACTTAAACCAATCGCTTACATGTACAATATCTATGTTGAGTGCAATGTGGAAGCATACCCTGAAGGAAGAGCCAAAGTGAGCTCCAGATCAAGTTCATGCAAATTTTTTCCATTTCTTCTTATGTGAGATGGGTGATCCAAAGGGTTCAATTTCAAGATGAGGATGTCCACAAACAAAAAAAAAGCTTCATTAGTATATGTGCATTAGTATATGTGCAGTCTCTAATTAATTTACATCAAACTTAGTTTAATGTAAACACTTACATAATCCTTATGCAACAATTAGTAATGCATACATAAAATTGACTATGTTGACTTCAAAAAAATTGACTTCAAATAAATAAAGTAATGCGTACATAAAATCTACCAACAACTCAAACACTTGCAAATTTTAAATGTGTAAACAAATCCCTACAAAATTAAACTCTTGTTAAAACAAATCCTAGAGCTAAAACATTATAATAATTGGACGTCATATCTGCCATGCATCATATCACTCCCAAAATACATCCTGCACCATAAAGGGAGATATCAGACTTAATGATGTTTATAAACTATTTTATGCAATGTATATGTAATTGACTCATAAATTATTTTACCTCTCTAGCATTCATTTTTATGTATGATCCAAGTATTTCTCTCATTTCAGCAAGTTCCTTACGCGTTGCTTCTCTTTCTTCCCTGTCTTTTGCCTTCTCTCTTTCAGCCTCTTCCATTCTTTGTTGAAAATCTTCTCGCATATCTTGGATCAATTTGTTGGCAGAGTTAAGCTCCTCTTGCAAACGAACATTGCTCTCACGACTGACATTATTGTTACGTGAATACGATGATTGTCTCATTTGTCGTGTTAAATAACCAATACCATAACCTCTTTCATATCCTCCGTGATGTCGTCCTGCTACTTCGTCAAGGATTGATGACAGCTCTAATTTACAGGAAATCGTAGATGGGTCTGACCCACTTAGTTGAACTAAGAGTTCTTCCTTTTTTTGACGACTTTTTCCTGCATGACATTTAAAAGTTATATTAAAATTGTAATATAAATTAATAAAGATTTAATAAATGAAAACTTACACATAATTCTCGAGTTTTATTATTAGGATAGTCACCAATGCCTAACTTCTTCTTATGGGACTTGACAAATACATCAACGTCATCATCACCTTCAATTTTCTGCAAAAAAATAAATTAGTAATACAGTACCAATATCATAACAAAATAATCCAAATAATGTTCTTATATCCTTACCAACTTTCTTTTGGTTTGAGCAAAGGATCGTTGCCCCAAACAATGACAAAGTTGCTTGTTCATGACATTGGTCGTGTTCCTAATAGACTCCTCCTGCATGAATAATAATAATAATAATAATAATAATAATAATAATAATAATAATAATAATAATAATAATAATAATACAAGACAAAAGATATTTGCAAACAATATGTAAATAATAATCTTTTCTTAATACATTGAAAAATAAAAAACCATGTCATGTGTTAAAATGTAAGTTGACATATAATTTAAGAATTGAACATATGGTTAAATGTATAAATATACCTTCTTTTGTGGATTTTCGAGATATTCAAATAAGTCTTCCCATTCACTACGGGTGATCCTCTCAAACTTAATCTGATCACGCTGTTGTGGAGAAGCATTTCTCCATTTCTTATAGTACTTGCGCTTAAGTTTGTTCCTCCATCCCCTAATAGCACTTTGAACTGTAATCTTACACCAACGTTGCACACATTCCAGATTCACTGGTAAAATTACTTCAGGGTTTTTAGGATCTTTATCGGCACTCTCCCAATTGAAACTTTCCTGCATAAAATTGCAATTTTCAGATAATAAAAAATAAGAATCTATTAAGCAAATAAGATTACATCATGATAGTGGAAGAATCAAACCTCTAAAATATCCATAGTATCATCCATTGTTTCTTGCGATTCTTCGTCCCACTCCTTATGTAAAGGAAATAGCCTTCCTATTCGACCATAATATCCAAGTTCTTCTGAAAGCTGTAGAGCAGTTTCACTTACAGGTTGTCCTTTGCACCAAAGAACTGTATGTTTTTGACCTGACGGAGGGCGAAATGTTTCTAACTTGGTTGCCTTCCGATTACCTTTTTTATTACCTCCATTAACAACTGCATAATCAATAAATAGAATAAATAAATTAGTCATCATTATTAATCAAACAATGATCAAATTTGTGTTTATTATAAAAATACCTTCATGTGTCTCAGATGGTTAATATCATCATTGTGTGTGGAAATCCCATCACGAGCTGCCTGGCTGCTATCATCTTCCATGTGGCTTATTGGCACTTCATTGTTATTAGTTGGTAGATTTGAAATAACGGTACTAGAACCAACATCAAAACTAGGAATCGTGGCATTGCAACCATTGTTATCAAAGATTGCAGAATTAGGAATCTTGGTGATACGCCGATATATAGAAGGTGCACTTCGTTGAGGACGACTAGATTGAGAAGCTTTAAAAATGAAAAAAAATATCAACATAACAAAATATATCATAGATCCATAGAGTTCAGTTGGGATGCAAAATGATAATTGAAATAATAATCTGAACATCATCACTATGCAAAATGATAATTGAAAATGATAAGTATGCAAGTATGCCATCTTAAAATTGTAGAGCTACAAGCAAGGTGGGTCAAATCATCTAAATTATGCCATCTTTTACAAAATAAAAGGGAGAAACTGATACATATATGATAATACGCCAAGATCAGCAGTTTTTCATATAAAAGCACAACTACCAGCAGAATTGCAAGTGAAACTATAGCCATTTCTTCACTAGTTTTGAAAAATAGTAATGTAGGATGTTGTCTTTAAACCTCAGCCTTGAATATATATAGTATGTAATTGAAAGTTTTATTACTGAAGTTGATTCTAGTCTAATTAGATGATGCATCTAGATTTCTGGGTTAGAATAGAAACGATGAAAATGTGAAATTATAATCAGACAATGCTCTTTGTATCTTAGTTAGTTATATAACTAGGGTAATATATTATTATAAGTTTGTATACAGCCAGCTACCAAATACAGCTGAAACATTATGCAGCTGAAACATGAAATAGTGCAGCTGAAACATGAAACATTATGCCACCAACCATGAAATAGAGCTGATACATTATGCTTGACCAGCTATCCAAATACAGCCAGCCACCAAATGAAGCACAACTTACTCATTTTTATAAGTCTGCATTCTGACTAATATGAACATTCCCAGGTGGGCTAATATGAACATTTTCCTGCTATTACAAGGCAAATCTATTAGACAAAACAAACTTATTATCTGTTTATTATCTGATTGATAGGCCAAACATGGGAATGTTCATAAATAATTCATAATAGCATGAAAATTGATTTGCCTTGTAAATCCATTGTTTCCTAAATAAACAGATAATAAAAATAATGGCTAAACTTATATAATGTCATCATGAGTGTCATCATGAGTGTCAAAACATCATAGCATCTTAAATTTTGAATCTCAAAGTAGTAGGTCTAAGGTAGAAGACATGCCGCATTGCGATAAAAAATTTCTGGGCACAATACTACCAGTTACAATGTGGATACATGCTTTTTATAAAAATTGACATCGTCAAACTACAAAATAAAAGATATAACTACAAGGGGAACAATAACAATAACTCAATGAATCATATAAAAGCTTAAATCTGTTTATTCAATGTGCGATGAAAGTGATACATCTAATAAAATATGTTCACGTCAGAAATTTGACATTTACCTGCACCACATGTTTGTTCACCAGTGAAAACTGAATCTATATTCATAGCATCCTCTGTGTCAATGGGCTCGGGTAAAGTAACCCTCTTGCCCTTAAGCTTTTGAGCAATCGTCCTCGCATTAGCACGTTTTGGTGGCATTACTGACCTGTAACAAATATTAATTTTAAAAAAAATTAGTACATATTGTTGTAGTAAATTTGCAAGGGTTAAAAACAAATTCGTCCGCTATTATTAATTATAGATATTTCACATACCTGCATGTTTCTTTTTCTTTTTCTTTGTGTTTTTTCTGGCCTCTTCTAGTTCATTATGGCATACAAAAGTTCCCATTCCCATATCTTGCCTAACCCACTCAATATGTCCTTCATGCATGACACCTTCTAATGGAATACATGGATCAATATTGCGCATAAGATTGACACCATCATTTTCAGTCTCATTTTCTATCACCGCCACTTCTTCAGGGACTTCATAAGTATCTCTTGGCTTCCAACGACAAACAACACTCCAATTTGGATTTACAGGGTCCTTCGAGTAGTACACTTGTTGAACTTGTGTTGGATAGACAAAAGGTTCATCAGTGTAGCTCAATCGTGCTGTATTGACTAATGTCAGATTGTAATCATCTTTCTTCCATCCAACACCTTCTTTAAAGTCATACCAAGTGCACTTAAATAAAGCAATGGGTTTCATTTTTGGAATAATTATCTCTAGTATTTCATCCACCACACCGTAAAACATTTGATTTTCACAACCTACTGTCACAACACCACTATTTTGTGTAACTCGTGTAGTCTCCACATGTTTGGTGACAAATTTGTAATTATTGACACCATACCCATGATAAAATGTAGCATCTGGTAAGGGCCCAAAAGAAAGATTGACCACTTCATCATCCAATGAAACATGTTGCCTCTTCAACTTAGTTACCTATCAAAAATTATGAAAACTAATTTCAAAAGAGATTATTTTTGTTTATTAAAAGTTATAAAAATGAGTTAATAATTCTTACATGAGATCTAAACCAATCAACAAAATTATTATGCCCTTCTACTTGGGCTTTGTGATTGTTGAACGCAGATTGTTGTTGCTTCAAGAGTTGCTCATATAACCTGGCTCAAATACATCATTAATATAAAATGAAATATTACCAAATCTAATAAAGAATAAAAGATACATACTCGTGATATGGATGAACTGATTCATTGTTGTCAAGGATAAAGCGATATGCTTGATAAAGCTCTATGGCTGATAACAGACGAGTCTTCCCTGTGCCAAGTGGGCCACTTTGAATTCGTATAGGTCTGTTAAGCTTTGACTCCACATCATCTAGGTAACGTTCAAAAAAAGTTGTCGCTTCATCTTTTAGGTAACCCTCTGCTATGGAACCCTCTGGTCGACTTCTATTGCGCACATAGTTCTTTAGTGTGAGCAAATACCTAATTATAAATCATATTATTAAACTTATAAAATGAAGGAAAAATTGTAAAAATCATGATATTATGCATAATTGATTTCATTATACCTTTCAATAGGATACATCCAACGATACTGAACTGGTCCTGCAAGTTTTGCCTCGGTTGCGAGATGTACGGTCAAATGGACCATAACATCAAAGAATGCAGGAGGAAAAATCCTTTCTAGCTTACAAAGGATTATTGGAATACTTTGTTCAAGCTTCTCCATTGTACGATAGTCAATAACTTTAGAGCACAACTCTCTAAAGAAGCTACAAAAATCATTTATCGCAAGACCTACCGGCTTCACAAGTGATGTTCTTATGGCCAACGGGAGGAGTTGTTGCATCAAAACATGGTAATCATGACTTTTTAACCCAATTATTTTACCTTCTCGAACTTGAACTTGGCCGGTAAAGTTTGACGAAAATCCATCTGGAAGTTTCAAGAACTTTAAAATATTTAGAAACCTTTCTTTTTCTAAGTTGGTCATGTTATAGGATGCATGAGGTAACACGTATTTTCCACATCTCCCCTGTAATTCTTTAGGATGCAAAGGCTTTCTTATATTCAAAACTTGTAGGTCTTTACGAGCATTTAAGTTGTCTTTCGATTTCCCATCTCTGCATAGCAAGGTATTTAAAATATTATCACAAACATTTTTCTCAATATGCATGACATCTAAGTTGTGACGCACTAATAGTGTTTTCCAATAAGGGAGCTCAAAGAAAATACTCTTCTTTTTCCAACCTTTAGGTGTTGATTGCTTCTCTAATTTTTTCAACTTTCCAAATGTTATGTTATTATAGTTCTCCCATTGCTTCAGCACATCATCTCCAGACAATGGAACGGGTGCAATATTTGTCTCCATTTCACCATCGAATTCTTTTTTATCTTTCCGCCATGGATGATTGATTTTTAAAAAACGGCGATGTTTCATGTAGACGCACTTTTTGCTACAACTCAAATATATAGATCCATGCTCTGTATGGCAATTAGGACATGCATGGTATCCTTTTGTGCTCCAACCTGATAGCATACCATATGCAGGAAAGTCGCTGATGGTCCAAATAATAGCTGCTCTCATTTTGAATGTTTCACAAGTTGATGCATCGTATGTGTCAACCCCATTTTGCCATAAAAGTTTGAGCTCATCAATCAATGGCTGTAGGTAGATGTCAATATCATTACCTGGTGATTTAGGACCATCAATAAGAAGAGATAACATAAAATATGACTGCTTCATGACAAGCCATGGTGGAAGATTATATGCAATTAATACAACTGGCCACGTGCTTCTATTGCCACCAGTCATCAGCTTGAATGGACTAAACCCATCACTTGCCAGTCCAAGCCTAACATTACGAGGGTCACTATCAAACGAAGCGTTTTGAAGACTAAAATGCTTCCAAGCCTTGGAGTCTCTTGGATGGCTAATCTTCCCATCTTCCTTAGGTGCAGTGTAATGCCATGTCATATCTCCAGCTGTTTTTTTAGACATGAACAACCTTTGTAATCTAGGAATTAAAGGAAAATGACGAAGGACCTTGATAGGCACATCTTTACCATAACCATTTTCTCTTCTTTTCATCCATCTAGATGTACCACATACAGGGCATTTGTCAAGCTTCTCATATTCATTTCTAAATAACACACAGTCGTTACGACATGCATGTATTTTATTGCATTTTAGTCCCAAATCATCCATAACCTTCTTTGCCGCATACCAATTCATTGGCACAAGATTGTCTTCAGGTAATAAGTCATTTAGTAATTCAAGGAGACTAGAGAGTGACTTATTGCTCCATTTATTTAAACACTTTATTTGAAGTAGACGAACTATGAAAGACAATTTTGAGTACTTTTGCAGTTAGGATAAAGTGGTCTTCTAGCATCCTCTATCAAACTTTCAAACCTTTCTGCATCTCGATCTCTTCTATTGTTATTTATCATTTCAGAAGACCCAGTATAATCATAATAAGGTGATAATGGACGTGCATCGGTTAACATTCCTGTCATGTCATCTCTAGATGGAAACACATCACTTATTTGTTCTCGATTCCTCTTTCGAGTTTCACCATGAAAATACCATCTTGTATAATCGCGTACAAAACCATTACCAATTAAATGTATCTTAATGGTTTGAGTATCATGACTATACTGGTTTTCACATTTTTTGCATGGGCAACATATGTCTCTCCATCCTTCTGGTAAATGTTGGATTGCAAACTCAATAAAACTATCAACTCCTGCTATAAAGAAGTCATCAAACCCAGTATACATCCAACTCTTATCCTCAATATAATCATACTCCATCTCTTGAATAACTCTTAACTACTGACCTGATAATTTTAAACAAACAATATTAGTTTCAATGAAAAAAATTGCCACGAGATACATAAAGCAGGACACAGGTGAACGATAAAATGTTCAAAAAAATGATTTAAACAAATACTAATGTCTATGATGCTGATTATTAACACTAGCTAGGAAAGCTCGTAAACCAAGAAGCAAAATATTAATTTCAGTAGCTAATTCTATCTAATTATTAACACTACTAAGGACATGTGATAATTAAAGCCCCAAGCCACAAACATACATGAAATATGACAATGTTATTACAGAAACAGGGTACATTTCAGGCAAGCAATCTTTTGAAAGCGGCAAGAAAAGATGGATGAGTGTGTGTGGGATATAGTGGTGCAAGAAGCATAATATCTTACATATCTTGATTCTGTGTATATTCACGGTTTGATATTGGTAGCATGTAAGCAATTTTTTGGCACAACATTTAATTGCTTAATTAAGCTGAGTTCTTTACCCAATGTGCCAAAATTACAAAATCCCTTAATTCCAAGCATATGGATTTGCTACCAGAGATATTAAAATGAATTCCATGTTCCTACCAGCTGTATCATTTAAAAAAGAGCAAGTATTGGGTGATGCAGAACAGAAGTGGATTGTGGATTGTTGTGGAAGAATAGGAAATTTGGAGAATAAATAAAATAAAGGAATTAGGAATTTGATGAAAATGAAATAAAGTTCGAGCATCACATCCCTGAGATCGGATCGATCCCCGACTTCAACATCTCGCATATTGGACATTCCTTCGTACCTCATGCAAATTGATTCCTCGCCCACGCTCGCCCCTCGTTGTAAATATTTCAATGGATTCGCAAACATAAAGTTCAGAAACTTAATTCTTTGTTCAATTACTCATAATCTAAAGTACAACTACAGACACAAATTTATATGAAAAGAAATAAACTCCTATCAAGACATATGCTCAGACTACTAACAAGACTCAAACTTTAGAATGAAATAAATATATAAGATTTTTTCTCAAGAGGAAAATCAAAATGCCTACAAACAAATACTAAAATGACTCAAATAAAGGAAATATAAAAGGATTTAAATACTAAAATCCAAAAACGACTCAAATTCAAAAAAAACTAGTCTGTATCCCCGTCATTAGGGAACATCAATAATTGAGTTATGCCTTTTGTTACGCCTATTTGACCGAGACCCCAAAAGACACGAGCCCATGAGCCCGACTACTGGTCGAGAGCCCATCTGCATCCTCAAGCCCATTCAGCGAAGGCCCTGTAAGGGATCTTCTCGAATGTCGATCCGACCCGGCCCCGATAACCCGCTAAGTCACTCGCCCACTCCTGCGAAAACCGTTCCCCCGAATGCGCGACCACTAAATGGCGGTAATGGGGAGGTGCTGGAAGGGCGAAGAGAGCGGCGGCGAGGGGGCGGATTGATGGGGCACGATCGAGGGCAGGCGTGGGACGTGGGCCAGAGGCAATCACGCCGGGAGCTCTACAAAAGGGCTAGGAGGACGACGAAGAAAGGGACCGCATCGGAGGTAACAAAACCTAAGGTACTCCATCAACGACCTCGTTCCCCCAATTCATCTCCTTCCTCCCCCGCTCGCGCCGAGAGACGTCGTTACGATCTCCTCACGAGTCGGACCGTCTCCGCCGGGCCTCCTTTCTCAGATCTCTGTCTGACTTAGGCATCGGAGGGGATTTGGCCGGAACCAAGGTCCGGCCCCCTGACGAGCGTTCTCGTCTACGCAGGTGGACAGCTGATCAACGGGCCGAGGCTCCCCCTCACCCCTCGCCGACCACGCAACCTGCTGGACGATTGAGGCTTCCCCTCGTCGTCCGATCGCCGAAGCCAAGCGCAAACCACCGAGGCCGAGCGTCTCAACCCGGGCCGAGGCTTCCCCTCGCCCTTCGCCGAACACGCATCTAGCCGGACGACCGAGGCTTCCCCTCGTCGTCCTATTTCCGAGGACGCGCTCGTCTGTCCGAGGCCGAGCGTCTCAACCAGGGCCGAGGCTTCCCCTCGCCCCTTCTGCACCGATTCGAAGCCCCCGAGGGACCCAAAGCGGGCCCCTTGACCACGTTGACCGGGTTCTCCACGGTCAACGCTTTGTAGTGAGAAAACACTCTGAAACATCTGGCGCCATCTGTGGGAACGAAAACCGTCCCACGAAGTAACAAACCACACCAACAATGGCACGAGCCAGCAATGGAAGGAAGCGCATGCCCCCCATCCCGGAGGAAGGGAATGGCGCATCAAACGGCAACCCCGAGGACATGCCCGTCGGCGACCACCCCGCCCTCTCAACCGAAGAGACCGGCGGCTCAGAACTGGCCACGCAGGGACAGCTCTGCGCCCTAGCTCAGGAGACCAACGCGAGCCTCCAGACATTGGTCGCGACGGTGCAGCAGCTCGTCGGCCCTGCGCCGTCCAACGGAGGCACGTTGGACGATAGCCATCGATGGGCGGGGGGTCCCCCGCACTTGCGGTCCGCCGTGGTCGACGACCACGGGACCCTGAAACCGAACACGGAGCATCGATTCACGTTGCACGGATCTCGTCAGGCGAGGTCACGCGCCTCCTCCCCTTATCGTGAAAGGAGCCGAAGAGAAACCGAAGGGACGGAGGGCGAATCGATGACGGCATCATCTCGTCGGTCGCGGTCGTCCCGTCGCAGGAGAAGCGAACGACACCACTCAAGAGACCGATCGCGGCGGAGCAGGAGCTCCCGCAGGAGGAGTCGGGAACGTCGGGTCAGCCCGACCCCAATCGTGGCGAGGGTCGCAGATCCAGCCCCGCCGACGACTGTGCTTCCTCCACCCTTGATCGAGCCAGAGGCAGGCGAATACCGCATCCTCGGGGGCATCCACGGAGACCGGTGCCCCTTATCACGGAGAAAAACCGACGCACGGGTCCCCTCTCGATTCAGGATCCCAGTGCTGGGGAAGTACGACGGAATAGGGGACCCGGGACACCACGTGATGGACTACGAGGGGGACATGGCCTTCCAGGGAGCTGACGATGACCTGCTTTGCCGGGGCTTCTATTCTACTCTCAGGGGAGCGGCAAGGACCTGGTACCACAGCCTGCCCGACCGCTCCATCGACAGCTTCGAGCAACTCACCCAGTTGTTCTGCAAACAGTCATGGCGGGGAGGCTGATCAAACCTGGTGCTGAACATCTGTTCAACGTGGTGCAAGGCCCGGCCGAGCCGCTCCGACAGTTCATGCGCCGCTTCAATGCGGAAAGGCTGAACGTGAACAACCCTCCTGACCTGGTGGTCCAGACGGCCCTTAAGAAAGGGCTTCGCCACCGAGGCCTCAAGAAGTCCCTACACAACAATCCCCCAAAGGACCTCCCTGGGATCATGGCGAGGGCCGAACGCTTCATGCTGACCGAGGAGGCCTTCGCCGAGGATGCAGGAAAAGCCACTCGAGGGACCAAGCGCGGTGACGGCGGACGAGTCAGCCCCGAAGGATACCGGACCGAGAAGAGGCCGAGGAACAGGCAGCTGGGAGAAAGTGCGAGGGATATCACCCCAGACGCCGTCCTCGCCCAAGTACAGAAGGAAGAGCGAGCTGATCGCCCCCCACCGAAGGCTAGAAGAGGAGAAGTACTGCAAGTACCATAAGGACGATGGTCATGATACCTAAGACTGCTGGCATTTGAAGAAGGACATTGAGAAGCTGATGAGCCGGGGGCACGCCAGGAACCAGGCCGACGAGCCGGCCCACGGAGAAGGGACCTCCACGCAGCCAGACAAGGGGAAGAAGATCAACACCGTCCAAGGTCCCCTCCGTATCATAGAGTGAGCGGGCGATGTCTCTCCCCCCGGTTGCAGCCTAGTAAGAGGGAGCTATCTAGGTTTACGTCCCTCTGTCTAGTTTCATTTCCTTTTCCTTTCCTCCAAATGTACCGGTCCGACAGGACTCTTGAGAGTACAAATGCATTCCTTTTTGGTCTTTTCTTAAATCCCCGACGGAATTGACATGTCACCAATAGCGCAAGAGACTGGGGACCGCCGCCTCACTGGAGGAGGAAGGGGAGCTTTGTCCTCGCCGATTGACTCCTGCGCTCATAAGACTGGGGGCAATTCCCCCAGCAGGCACGGATGTCGACCGGTCCTAAGCCGAGGAGCTTTGCCCTCGCCGACCGACTCCTGCGCTCATAAGTCTGGGGGCGATCCCCCCAGCCAGCGCGAACGCCGACCGGTTCTAAGCCGAGGAGCTTGGCCCTCGCAGACCGACTTCCGCGCCCATAAGCCTGGGACAGTTCCCCCAGCAAGCACGGATGCCGACCGGTCCTAAGCCGAGGAGCTTTACCCTCGCCGACCGACTCTTGTGCTCACAAGTCTGGGGGCAACTCCCCCGAGACACGGACGCCGACCGGTCCTAAGCCGAGGAGCTTTTGCCTTCGCCGACCGACTCTCACACCCATAAATCTGGGGAGAATCCCCCCCAGCCAACGCCAACGTCGACCAGTCCTAGGCCAAGAACAAGGCGACAACGCAAAGTACACGAGAAGTCCGAGTAAGTCAATTTCTTTTATAATAGTTAACCAAAGTACAAAAATGTGTCTTATTTACAGGGGATCGAGGCGAAGAAAAACACCCTACAGAAGCCAGATCGACACCGACAGAGCAAAATTGGTTGACAAAAGACCCAAAGTAGGTAGCCCAAGCTAGCAGCCATGCAGCCAGCAATTATTGGCCACGGAGCCATCGACGAAGCCGAAGGAGACAGCGGGGGCCAGGGATCCATTTCAAGTAGACTGGCCCAAAGCGAAGCGGATGCTAAAAAATTTGAGGATAAGGCCGGGAGGGACTGCTTAGGGAGCCCGAGCTCGGGAGGACACATCTTCGGGCACTTCGCCCTGCTCGGAGCGAGGGGGATCGACCGAAGGAGGGGCCTGCCGGACACGCTCCGCACATTCCCGGAAGGAAGACTGGACGACTTTGACGATCCGAGGGGCGATGAGGTCTTCGTACTTACCGAAGGCCACCCTGAGGACCTCGAGGATCCTCATCCCCAGGGTCTCGACGACGCCCTTCTCCACCTCCTCTGCAAGCCGCGTCACTTGGCGCCGATCCGACAGTTCCCTCTAAAGCTCCTCCCTCTCCAGGCGGAACGACTCCGCCGCCTCCTCAGCCGACTGATGAGCATCCTCCAGCTTTCCTTGGAGGTCACCCACTTGTCCCTCCAACGCGGCCACACGGAGGTTGAGGCGCTGAGACTCCATCTGGGCCTCCATCATGGCCACCTCGGCCGCCCCGGCCCGCTCCTGAGCCTTCATGGTGGACTCCTCCAGCTTCCTCAGGAGGATGGCTCGCCGCTGCAGCTCCACGGCGAGCGTCGACCCCTGAAAAATGGGACATGAGCTAAAAAGGGAGTGAAGGGAAAGAAAGGACTGCGAGAGGGCCGAACCTATTGAAGGGCCCAAACCAAAGAATCCGACACCTTGTCGGCGGGAATCTTCTCGAGGGTGCTGCGGTCCCGAGGGAAGACGGAGCACTCGGCCACCTGCTGGGCTAGGGCTCGGTCGGCGAACACCGAACTCCCGGGGGGCAACATCGAGGGAAGCCATATGGCTCGCCAATAGCGCTCCGATTCCCGGGGACGGAAGCGGGGACGCTGCGATGGGGGTGGTTGTCAGAGTCACCTGAAGATCCCCGGTGGTGCCTGCAGGAGGCACAGAACTGGCCGGGCTGGAGGGCTCCGCATCCTCCTTCCTCTTCTTCCCTCCGTGAGGCAGCACGAGCGCCGGAGGAGAGCGCTTCCGCCTTGCCCCATCTCCACTCTCAGGGACGGGAGGGGACGCTCCGAGGGCGAGGGGGACTACACCGGACCCGTCATTACCCCCTGCCTCTCGGGCTGGTGGGGCAGGTCCGGCCTTTACTACGCCCCCGGGGAGGGGATCGCCAGAAGAAGAGGCAGGAGGCACGGCCACTGCCTTACCCACGGAGGGCTCGGCTCGGCGCACATCCTCCTCAACTACCTTGCCCACGGAGGGCTCGGCTCGGCGCACCTCCTCCTCAACGGTCCGTCGAGGCGCCCTTCCGGAGGTACTGCCTCGGCTCCGAGCAGCTCCACGACGGATCAGCTCATCGACGTCACGGACGAACTCGCGGCCTGCCATCCATGCAAAGGAAACCGAAATCAGGATGAGTCACAGGGCAGTCCGAGGAGGAAAAAGCGACCTACCCGGGGACCATAAGATGGCCTTCAGGAGTAGGTCATCCAACAAAGGCCAGATGGACTTCGATTCCAAAGGAAGAGCCGACAGCGTCGCGGTGGCTGCCTGATCAACATCCGAAAGGGCTAGTGGCGGGCGAGGTTGGACAGACGCTCCCTAACTTGTCAAAATCTGGGCCTCACCCAAGAAGACCACGAAGACATAATCCGAGTTCCAATCCCCTGACCAGCGGGGCAACCCGATCAGGCATTCCCTCCTCGAACGGGCTCGGAGTAGCAGCCATGACCCCGGACCGACCGTCTGGACCTGGTAAAAGTGGAAGAGAAGGGGGAGAGACGGCTCCAGACCACGGGTACAACAGAGCGTTACGAAGCCCGTCAGTACCGCGATCGAACACGGGGTGAACTGACACAGGGACACCGTGAGATGTTCCATGACCTGGATGAAGAAGGGATGGAGCAGGAAGCGAAGACCCAGGCGGAACATCTCGACGTAGGCGCCGACCTCATTACTCCTCGGAAGGCAAATCCGCTCGTCGACAAATGGAACTCGAACCTCGTATGGGAAGCAGAGATATCTTTCCCGGATCTCCGCGGCCACCGAAGGAGGAGTCCTCGATGGCGTACGGAGGACAACCGGGGGCACATTAAGCCGCACGGCAGCCGACGCCACGTCATCACGGGCGTAGTCTGGAAAAAGTTTCCCCTTCCCCTTATCTTGAAGAGAACGACTCCCGGCGGGGGAACCTGATTCCCCTAGCCGGGGCTCGCCCCGCCTGGACTCCGGAGGATCCCTCGCCCCTTTGACCAGAACCGCCTATCCTAAGAGCAGCCATGAGATGAAAGCGAGAGAGGAATTACCTTTTTCGACTAGTTCGGAGAAGGCAAGAAAGCGAAGGCGACGGGAAACTCCGAGTTGCGGAAAGCTTGGAATACCGGGAGGAGCAAGGGAGGAGAGGAGATCAACGCGGCTGAGGATCTTATATACCGGGCGCAGGGGCGAATTCGAAGCGGCTGACAAGAACGTGCGGCAGGCTTTGAAGAACTGGCGGCGTTTCGAAATCGGCGCCAGGGGAAGTTCAATCGATCCGCCTCATCATGACCTACATTTATGACCACGCCTCGGCTGAAGCGCCACTCGGAACCCAGGAGGCGTAGCGGTTATACCAAGCTAGCCGAGGCCGATCGATCCCACCGATGGCGGCGCCCAAACCCCTCAGCTTCTCGATTGAAGACGGCCCCGCGAACGATGGGGGTAAATTTGCAGCCACACGTGGCGGCATCAGAGGACCAATGGCGCTTCGGAGCCCGCGCCTTAAAAATATCGAACGGGCCCACTCATGATGACGACTAATAAATGAGTCGGCATCGACTGGCGAGCTTGTCAAAATCGGCAGGAGTCACATCGGCCGAGCCGAACAGGCCGAAGCTAATCAACTCGACCGATGGGGGCAATTGTTACGCCTATTTGACCGAGACCCCAAAAGACACGAGCCCAGGAGCCCGACTACTGGTCGAGAGCCCATCTGCATCCTCAAGCCCATTCAGCGAAGGCCCTGTAAGGGATCTTCTCGAATGTCGATCCGACCCGGCCCCGATAACCTGCTAAGTCACTCGCCCACTCCTGCGAAAACCGTTCCCCCGAATGCGCGACCACTAAATGGTGGTAATGGGGAGGTGCTGGAAGGGCGAAGAGAGCGACGGCGAGGGGGCGGATTGATGGGGCACGATCGAGGGCATGCGTGGGACGTGGGCCAGAGGCAATCACGTCGGGAGCTCTACAAAAGGGCTAGGAGGACGACGAAGAAAGGGACCGCATCGGAGGTAACAAAACCTAAGGTACTCCATCAACGACCTCGTTCCCCCAATTCATCTCCTTCCTGCCCCGCTCGCGCCGAGAGACGCCGTTACGATCTCCTCACGAGTCGGACCGTCTCCGCCGGGCCTCCTTTCTCAGATCTCTGTCTGACTTAGGCATCGGAGGGGATTTGGCCGGAACCAAGGTCCGGCCCCCTGACGAGGGAACATCAATAATTGAGTTATGCCTTTCTTGATTGGAAACATAGAATGATGGATAATGCACAACTTCTAACGATTACTTTCCTGGATACTCTATTAGGGAAGTTCATACTCTGTACAAACACTCCATGATGTTTCCTATTTCTATATCATGGATCCATTTGCAATGGGATTCTGCATCCTGAATACTGCTTTACTTGATGAACTTGACTTTTTTCATTTGCCAACAGAAAATAATGAGAAAGATCTTAGAATTACAATTAACGTTTTAGTTCATTGGTTGTTGGTATTATCTAGACAACAAAAAATAATGAGACGGGCTAGATTCATTCATTTAATATTATCAGACTGTTCTTTCTAAATTAGTATTAGCATGCCTAGAGAAATCATGTGCATGTCTCAGAATATTAGAAAAAAAATCAATCTGTTAATCCATGCCCACAAAAAATATTAAAACAAGTTAAATAAGTAATCAACAAAAGATCTATTAACTCCTGCTATAAAGAAGTCATCAAATCCAGTATACATCCAACTCTTCCTTGTTGTGAAATGCATGCTTTTAACAGAGACAGAATATATAATTCATGTTATTTGTTTATATCCACTGTTACATGCTAACACATAGATCACAATGACTTATTGCATCCACAACAATATATATAAATCTCTCCTTAGACATCTGAAACAAGTTTTAGGGAAGCTTCATCAAGATGGCTGGCGTTGGTCTTAGTATTCAATGAAGAATATCCATAGCCATTATCCACCCAAAATCTGATTTTTTTTAATATTAAGTGAAATTTTTTGATAGAAATTATTAATTAAACTAAGTGTTGCAAGAACCATGCACATATTTACAAGTCCATGTGGAAGAGGCATTATAAAGCAATATACCTTTTGTGAGAACTCAGCTTTCCAGAAAACTAGGTAGATAAATTTGGGATATAAGAAATTATATGCATTTTAACTTTAATTATTTCTTATATTTTAAAAAGAGCATAAGAATTTAATTTGATAAACTAGGTAGATAAATTTCAAGTCACATGAATACTGTGTAATTTACAGTAATAGTGTAGGGTAAATATAGGAAATACACGACAAAATGAAATAATAGAAGAAAGTATCCAGTACTAAAGTTGAAATAATAGGAGTAATGATACAATATCATCTAATTGTGATGATAATATTTAAGTCTATCATTTAATGGAGCAGCAAATAGTAAAGTAATGTGATAGCATGAGAACTAACTATGATTATAATGTCTAATTTAATACATTGCTTTGGAAAATAATTCTTGCAAAATTGGTTCTACCATTATTTAAACCACAAATTGATCTCCCAAAAAAACTCCTTAACAATGATAATCATACAGTATATGAATTAAGGCCAGCTTTTTCTTTAAAAACATAGAAGTATGTAAACAGTTAATCATTGAATTAATGGCAGACATAACCATTGTTTTCTGTCACATTTCAAATGAATACATTTATAAAAGTTTAAGCAGTTATGATGGATAGATATTAAAAAATGCAATTGCCCTATATTTATCTTGTAACTGCCTATGCATGTTGTAATCCAAAGATCAACAACCCTTGAACAATATATTATTAACACAGACGATATTCACGGAACAAAATTGACAAGATTACAAAGGCGAAGCCTTATGGGACAAGTTAATCTCCAAACTGACATCATAAAAACTTGAAAGAACAAATAGGAAACCAACAAGCACGTCCACTAAACATGAATATGAGTGCTATTATGCTTAATATTGAATCCACAAAAATAAATCAAATCCATAAAAGCCAGTGCATGCAATTTGCAAGTGATTAAAATTAAGCACAAGAATTGCATGCAAAATATATCAACAAATGCAACTGATGTGTAAAATTGCCCATAATGAGAACAAATTTCACCCAAGTCAAGATTTTTCTTTACATAATTCGTGAAATGACCATGGAGTAACAATTTGGAGATTTTATCAGGAACATTAACTTTGGTAAAGAGAAATTATTATCAATGCGAGAGGTGACTGATTTACCTAGCTCTTGAAGTTTTCGTCGAGGATACCAGAAATGATCCCAATCTCCGGGCTTGATCTCGACGCGGGCGTCCGAGGAGAGCAATCTCGTCTAAGGGATGAAAAGAGCGGCGGGGGGAAATTGGGGGATGAATTGAGGGATTAAATGAGAGGGAAAATTTGGGGGGAAAATAATTGGGCTTGAAATCGACGCGGGAGGAGATCGATCTCGAGCGGCGGTGGAAATTGGGGGATGAATGGAAGGATTAAACGAGAGAGGGGGGAAATTGCGGGGGAAATAATTGGAAATTAGCGCGTATCGAAAAAAACTTTAAGGGGAAATCGCACAGACCTAGCTCATTGCGGAATCTTTCTTATTTAATGGGCATGGGCTCCTCCTGTGAATGTACTTTAAGATTCTATTATCACGTTTTAACACTTCCTTCTAATGGGCAATTGGTTGGGGCGTTGAGACATGTTTCAGGTTGGTCCCGGGATCAAATTCTTTTGACTACCCTTTCATGCATTTAATTTTAAATTATTTATCTCTTAAAAATATAATAACCACCCATTTCTAATAAAAAGACCACCCACCCGTTTCTAATAAAAAGACCACCCGTTTCTAAACATTTATTTCTAATGCGATAAAAACCTTTTCAGTATTTTTTAATTATTTAAAATTATTTATTATAAGATACCTGTTTCTATTAGAACATAACCATTACTAATAAAACATTAGTAACAGTTGTGCTAATAACCATTACTAATATGTACTATTAACAATGGTTTAAATTATAACTGTTGCGTATAGAGACAATTGTAGTAGTGCCATGTCCGTGAGAGCTAACCTGCTCCCCTTAAAGCGCGCCCCCTTAATCACCATTAAGGGGCCCCATTATGCCCATATTCATGACCCATGAAGGTGCCATGAAGAGGCGGATCATGGGGGCGGAAGTGGGGGACGTTGAGGAGGCACAGACGTGGGAAGACTCCTATAAAGGGACGGGATGTACACCGTACAAAGGATCACTTCCTGGATACCGAGAATACCGAGGTATTCTACTCACACGACCTTGTCTTCCACCTCACATTTCCTCTCCACAACTCGGCCCGAGGACTTGCATATCGGCCTCCCCGTGAGCTATACCGGTCCCACCGATCATCCTTTAGATCCGTTCTGACTTAAGCATCGGAGGGGACTTCGTCGGAACCAAGGTCTGACCCCCCTGACGAGCATTCTTGTCTATCCAGGTCGAGCAGATACAGCGATGCCGAGGCTGCCCCTCAGCGTCTTCCCAGCCAAAGCCGAGCGTCCTCAATCACGAGCCCGCTCGCCCCTACCACAAGGAGGTCGTCGCTTCGCCGAGGCTACCCTTTGGCAAGTCGACGCGAGGATTCGCGTGCCCCTCATCGAGTGAATGGCGGGGGCAACATACTAAAGGATGGTCAATCTGGTTTTCGGCTCCCAAATAAGGAGAAACCTCGAGATCTACGTGGCCGACATGCTGGTCAAGTCCAGGGACCCCATCGACCATATCGTCGACCTTCGCGAGACTTTCGAGCAGCTGCGAAGGCACAACATTGGGCTCAATCCCACTAAATGCACGTTTGGGATGAGGTCTGGAAAATTTCTGGGCTTCATGATCACCAACAGTGGCATTGAAGCCAACCCCGACAAGATCGAGGCCCTGATCAACATGAGGGAGCAAACGACAATCAAAGAGCTGCATAGGCTGAACGGGCGGATCACCGCTCTGGGGCGCTTCCTGTCCAAATCAGCTGAGAGATCTCTCCCATTCTTTAGGACCCTGAGGATGGCTCTCGCCAAACCCGCCGAGAAGAGGAAAGTTATGGAATGGGACGAGAGCTGTGCCCGGGCGTTCGTCGAACTGAAGGAATACCTCCGCAGCCCCCCGCTCCTCTCCAAGCCCAAGGAGGGGGAACCTCTGAGCCTCTACTTAGCCAGCACCAAAGACGCATTGAGTTCAATGCTGATCAGGGAAGACGACGAGGTGCAAAGGCCGGTGTACTATACTAGCTGAATCCTGAGGGATGCGGAGGGCCGAGACAGCCCTATGGAGAAACTTGCCTATGCCCTTGTGCTTTCGGCACGTCGACTCCACCCCTACTTCCAAGCCCACACGATGATGGTCCTAACCAACTCCCAGCTCGAGCGAAACCTCAAGAGGTTCGACCGGATGGGGAGGATGCTGAATTAAGGAGTAAAGCTGAGTGAGTTCGACCTACGATACAAACCACGGACCGCCATCAAGGGACATGGACCGGCAGACTTCATCCTGAATGCACCATCAACGGAGGAATGCCCCCCGAGGACGGTGACCCAGACATGGTAACGCCTCAATCTTTGTCCTTCCTTTCGACTGACGTCGTTCTCACCGATCAACCAGGGGGCAGAGATGAGTGGGTAGTCCACATGAATGGTTTGGCGACCCGGGTGGGGAGCGGGGCCGGCATCGTTATCCGGACCCCTGAATGATGCACCGTCGAGTATGCACTCCAGTTCGAGTTCACCGACACCAACAACGTGGCCGAGTACGAGGCCGTAATCAATGGCCTGAAGCTAGCTCGGGCCCTGGGAGCAGACTCCATGCGCCTCCTTAGAGACTCCAAACTCATCATCAACTAGCTGCAAGGGGACTATGAGGCTCGGGAGGAGGTGATGCACTGCTACTTGATCTCAGCCAGAGCTGAGCTGTTCAGGTTCAAACACGCCGAGACCCTCCACCTACCGCGATCAGAGAATGCCCGCGTCGACGCCCTCTCCAAGCTGGCTTCCTCTTCTCTTAAGGAGTTGGGCCGCGCCATCTATGTCGAGCACCTTTAAACCACTAGCACGGAGGTGAAAGAGCTAATGGTCATCGACGCAGAGCCCACCTGGATGGATCCGATCGTGCGGTACCTATCCACGGGAGAAGTCCCGACAGACCCGGATGAATGACGTGCATAAGAGCAGAAAGCCCTCCGGTACGTACTCCATGAAGGGATCCTGTACAGAAGGCACTGGACAAAGACTGATGTCCTCCCATACCTCAAGTGCCTCGGGTCGCAGTGAGGCCGACTACTTCCTCCGGGAGGTCGACAAAGGGATCTACAGGAATCACCACAGGGGCAGGATGGTCGCCATGAAGATCTTAAGACAAGGCTACTACTGGCTGACCTTGGTCAGAGACTCGACCGAGCACGTTCAGAAATGTCCGTAACGCCAACGGTTCACTAGGCTCAGCTCGTCTCCCCCGTTGGACCCCGTCCCGATAATTAGCTCCGTCCTGTTCCTATATGGGGTCTGACATCCTCAAGCCTTTCACCTCCGGGAGAGGACAGAGGAAGTGCCTGATCGTGGCAGTGGATTACGTCACCAAGTGGATCGAGGCCGAGCCACTGGCCGCCATCACCTGGAAGAAAGCGAAGGACTTCGTATGGAACTCCATCATCTCCAGGTTTGGGATCCCTCGATCCATCATCACTAACAATAGGAAACAATTTGATTCCGTGGGATTCAAAGATTTCTACGGTCAGTGGAAAATCAAGCTTCTGTTTGCCTTCGTGGCACACCCCCAAACCAACGGGATGGCCGAAGGCGCAAACAAATGTATCATCGAGCCACTGCACAATAAAGTGACGGGGGCGGAGGGGAAATGGCCAAAGGAACTCACTGGGCTACTCTGGTCATACCAAATGACCCATAAGGAAGCCACGGGGGAGACACCCTTCATGCTCACTTATGGTGCCGAGGCGGTTTTGCCCGTTGAGGTGGGCGAGGAATCCCTCTGCCTCAGACACTTTGACGAAGAGAGAAACTCGGAGGGTCTGGAGCTCAACTTAGAGCTCGGGGACGAACGACAGAACCAGCCCTGGCCTCGATCATCCGACAAAAACACCGAGTAGCTCGCTACTACAACTCCCGGGTCAAAGGAAGAAATTTCCATATAGGGGATCTGGTCCTCAGGAAAGCGATCTTTAAACCGGAGATTTCCTGCAAGGGGAAGCTTGCTGCTAAATGGGAAGGGCACTATAAGGTCGCAGAGGTCCTCGGCCCTGCTACATACCGGCTCTCTACCCTAGGAGGGAAGACGTTGACACACGCCTGGAACGCAGTGCACCTTTGCAAGTATTACCAGTGAGTGTATACAATACTACCCCCTAAAAGCAAATGTACCAAGAAACGACCATGAAAAAAGAGGAGTTCTTTCATGCATATAGTCATTCTTCAAGCACGGCAGGGAACAACCACAGCGGGCGTATCACCACTCGACCGAGAGGCCGAGGGCGACTCCCTCAGCGGACTAACCCGCGGATCAGCCGTAAGGCTGGGGCAACTCCCTCAGTAGGCAGCCTAATCGATTGACCGTAAGGTTGGTGGCAACTCCCCCAGCAGGCCAAACAATCGATTGACCATAAGGCTGGGGGCAACTCTCCCAACAGGCCACCCAATCGATCGACCGTAAGGCTGGGAGAAACTCCCGCAGCAGGCCGATCAATCGATCTACCGTAAGGCTGGGGGCAACTCCCCCAGTAGGCCAAACTATCGATCGACCGTAAGGCTGGGGGTAACTGCCCCCAATAGGCCGATCAATCGATCGACCATAAGGCTAAGGGCAACTCCCCCAGCAGGCCGATTACCCGATCAACCATAAGGTTGGGGGCAATTCCCCTAGCAGGTTGATCGATCGATCGACCGTAAGACTAGAGGTAGCTTCCCCAGCTGGCAGACCGACCCAATTGACCATAAGGCTGGGGCAACTCCCCCAGTGAGCCGGTTACCCGATCCACCATAAGGATGGGGTAACTCCCCCAGCAGGTTGGTCAATCGATTGACCGTAAGCCTGGAGGTAGCTCCCCTAGATGGCCGACTGACCCGACTGACCGTAAGGCTGGGGCAACTCCCCCAGCAGGCCAATCACTCGATCGACCGTAAGACTGGAGGCAAGTCCTCCAGCACGACGATCACCCGTTCGACCTGGAGTCCAAGGACAACCCTTGGCAGGCCGAACGTCTGTTTGGCCATGAACCGGGAAACATTCCCTTGGGCATCAGCCTAGTGGACCGATCGTCAGAAAGGGCGACCCGATTCCTCCAAACCCATTCGCTCTAAACTTCCCGACCGGGATTACGTGAGGGGCATACCACTACAGTACAAAAGAAAGAAGCTTTTCTCAGAAAATAGTTTGGCTAAACACGGACCTATACATTACAGAATCACGGCAGAAAGCCAACAAGTCATATACAAAGCAACAAGACAAAGGGGGACTGGTGGGCTAAGCTCCACCTTCTTCCTGGGCAGCCGGAGCAACGGCAGGAGCGCCACTAGGCTGATCAGTAGCCTCGAGACGGTCGGCATCTGCCTTCTCCTCGCCTTCAGAATCTATTCAAAGCTCCTCAAATCGGACCCCGGAGTGCGGGAACCTCCACTGCACCTCGGACCGACAAGGGCAAACCCCCTCTCAAACGTCTCGTACATTGCCCCGAGGATGAAGGACGTGACATACTCATCCACGGCCTCCTTGGCTATGCGCCCGGGATCGACCGCTTCTAGCTCCTTAATCCGGGCCTCGAGTACAGCAACCCGCCGCTGGTGCTTCGCCTGCTTTTTATCACCTTCTCGAGAGATTGCATGGAGCCTAGCCAAGAGAGCTCGATGCCGCTCCTCCATTGCTCCAAGGAGGCTTTCGATCTCCGTGACATCAACCTCCTCTACCGGACCACCGACCGCTCATGCCTCGGCGGCCTTCTCCAGCTCGGCGATCCGATCCTCGGCCTTCAACTTCTCGGCCAGTGTCAAAGCCCTCTCTGTGTCCGACCTCTCTAGGTCAAACGAGAGCTCGGCCATTCGAGTCTCTAACGACCTGACACGGACCTCGGCATCCTGAGCCGCCTCGTCAGTACCCTCCTCGGTGACCGACTTCTTGGTGCTGCCTGCCCTGCATCCAATTGGCGCCTCATCGAAAGGCTGACCGAGGACAACTACGTCAAAGGAAAGGAACAAGTTAGAGGCACCCACAGAAAGCAAGGCGCGTTGCCATACAATGTCCTACCTGCTGGCCGGCCTGTATCACGAAGGTCGTGAGTCGGTCGCCCTTCAACCCATCCAACATAAATTGGTCCTGGGGCAGGCAACAGATCTCAGCCAGCCGCACCATAACCCCATAGTCGGAGAAGATGGACTCCTTCAGTCCCATCGGAAAATGAGGACTGAGCATCCCCTCCTCAGACTGCGGAAGATCGGCCTCGACCGACGTGAACACGCCCAAGGACCGCTCGTAATCCTCTGGAAGCGGCTCCGAGCGAGATGGAGAGGACCTGCCCCAGGGCCACTTATCCCTCGTCTGAGGAGGCTGGGCGGAAGCATCAAGGGGAGAGCATTCCTGACCACAATACGGACCTGAGCTTTCTTTTGGCCGCCTCCCAGAACCAGGGGCAACTGCTCCCTCGCTCGCTTCAAGCTGGCTTCGGAAGATCCAGCGCCTGGTTTCTTTCAAACCTCCAAGACATGATCCCCCCTCCGCGGGTTGAGATTGGGCACATGGGCCGGAATGGAAGGCTAAGAAGAACCCTGGCCGAACCCGTATGCAAAACAGGACAAGTTGGGGATATGACCCTACTCAAGTAAGGTCTGCCTGACAAACACTCTAAACAAAGGGTTTCGAGAAGACTCACCGACGGGCCACATGATCAGCCTCAGGGCATGATCTGAGAAGAGGATGTCGATCCTTCGGTCGGCCACATGTGAATGGTTTTGGCGGACCCTTAGGGCACAAATCAGCGCCCGTCCTAAGTCAGACGGACCACAGAAACAAAAATGCAGCGGAAAATAACATGTTGATCTAATTAACATGCAGCCCTAAGGAACAATACCCTTAGGTAGGATCTCTGCCAACTTAGGGTGGATCTGGTCACCCCAAGAGGGATCTAAACTACTGCGAATAATTAAAACAAAAACTTCTAAAAACACATACCTGGAATCTTGCCCTGGGACAGGCAAGATGTTCCGCACCATCTTCCGAGCCCCTTCCCGTCCCACGCCGAGCCGCTCCTCGAACCGATCTGCATCCCGAGGCGAGCAATCCACATGTCACCGAGCCAACCACGTGCCGAAGAAAGTTTCACATGAGTGAAAGCCTTCGCCAAGATTTTGAATCTGAATCCAAACTCCTTTGTGACTTTGCTAGAGCCCTTCAGGAGTAAGGCAGAAATATATGGAGAAGAAGGATTAATTTAAGCTTCGATCCGAGCGTGCTCCAACATTTATGGGAGCCGCTCAGATCTGGAGCTTGTGACAAGTTTAGAGGAAGGGGGAGGCCCCTATTTATATAGGTGGTTGACTCTCCCCTTTTCTCTACAACCGATGTGGGACTATTAAATTTGAGTTAATTAAATCAAGTTAGTTTGCCTTTCACAAAGGGCAAACTTCCGTGAATTTTAACTCCCTCACCGTTGAGCTCTATGATTGATACAACCTATCAATTCGAAGGGCGTTCAAGGATGAATGAATGGAAAAAACGGCGGGTCAATCGGAGTCCGTTTGACCCCTCAATTGATCGTTCAAAGATCAGCCCAAAGCACTATTCTGCCAAAAGTTTCAGCCGCCCAAAACTATGCATAGGTTTCAGAAAACCCTCTTGGTGGGGCGCAGACCATGGGCCCCATAAGCCACTGTGTGCGCAGTCTAGCGTGGGGCCCGCATGGGCAGAAACCCAGGCGCTGGCCGCCTGGGCCTGTCTGGGCCTAGGCGGGCCAGGGGCCTGGGCGGGCCAGGGGCCTGGGCCTCGCCCTGTTTTGCAGAGCGCTCAGCGCCTGGGCATTTCGCCCAGGCGCGCAAACGTGTGGTCTGTTTTTTTTGTTTCTTAATGATCGATCCATATTTTACACCTTTTTCTGCATTTTTTATGCCATTTCGATTGCTCATATTGCGATTTTCACGATTATTCAATGATATTGCGTTATTTTTCACTATTTCTTGTTTTTGTCGAATTTCAGGAAATATGGAGCAATTGGGAGCAAAATGAGCTAAAAGGACTTGCACATGTACCGGAGCGTTGTCCATGGCCCTATCAAGAAGCTAACGGTGCTGGATGATGAGTGGAAGAAGAAGGAAATCGATAGAATCGACGAAGAGGCGAGGATGAGAACAGTTGACTCCTGGAACATGCCACTCAGCCGAGTAACAAAGCCCACTCGATGAAGTGAAGAAGCGCATTCGGCCGAGTACAAGTGATACGAAGGGATCTTGAGCCACAATGTACTCGACCGAGTGGTTACATCCACTTGGCCGAGTAGAGATCGCCACTCGCCCAAGTGAGTCAGGACTTCTGAATGAAATCAAAGCCAACTCTCTAAAATTCTGGGGAGAACATTAGAAGACCCTACTCGGACAAGTAGAGAAGTCCACTCGCCCGAGTGAAGAATCCCACTCGGCCGAGTGATGCCGATGACACGAGCGCCCAGATTTTCAGATAGCCTTTCACTATTTTGAAATCTTCTAACATTTTCATATTTTTTATAGATAGTAGACTTCATGACGGTTCCAACGCCACTAAGAACGCGCCAATCGGAGGTTGGATGAAATCTGGAGAATTTCTGTAAGTTGATGCTGCAGTGCTGGAATTCGCGTATCAGTGTCACTCGACCGAGTGACACTTTCACTCGGCCGAGTGAGTTTTTCACTCGATCAAGTGACCAGTTTTTGATAGTTTTTGACAGAGTACTGTTTTCTGGAGTTTCTGCAGGAATTCTCACTCGGCCGAGTGAGCTTTCCACTCGGCCGAGTCGCTGCTGCCCCAGAACTTAAGTTGCGCGCAGAATTTTTTTAGGCGCTGGTTTCAGAGGGTTTTAGGGGTCCTTTCTAGGGGTTTTTGGGGGCTATATATGAGGGTTGTAGCCGTCATTAGAGGGGAGCCCCATGATGTTTTCTTAGTGATTATTTTAGAGGTTAGGCCATGCCCTAGGCCCCCTCTTGGATCAAAAAGCTTGTAATTGGATTGGAATTCTTCATCAAAGCTAAGTATCTTTGTTCTTATTATTTGAATCTTTGATTTGATATCTTTATATATGCAAGCAATGTTTTTTATCGATTTCTCCTTCGTTATTGCCATGCTTGAGTAGATTTGATGTTCTAGGGCATGTGGATGAACCATTTAGATCTAATTTCAGATTTGTGATGAATGAATTTCTAAGTTGCTAGAATTGCTAGGTGGTTAGGTTGTGATTGATCTATTACGAATAGCTAGGAATTTCCATCAATTGGGGTTTGCAAGAGATTGGATCCCAATTGATGGAAAGGCCTAGATATTCGATTTAGGTTTATAATCGAGATTCTCTAGATTTGGTTTACAAGAGATTGGACCAAAGCTAGGATTTTTATTATAAATCTATACCCATATTCGTTTGCAAGAGATTGGATGAATACGAACTATCACAACCTAGATCGTAACTCGAGTTTGCACGAGAGTGGGCTCGAGAAGTGATTGGACAATGATGTCGATCTTCATGCTAGTGGCTTAGGTTAGGATTTGCACGAGAGTGGGCTTTAATCTAGGTTGCTGTAGACTGGCAATAGCGTGAGAGCGTGAGCTTGGTTCTATATTCAGTTACGACTAGTTCACCTCAATGCAAGTCTAGTAATATTGATATTCACGACTCACATAGATGTATGACGATCCGTAATGGGGATTCCCTAGCACTAGACACTTTTATTATATTGTATTTGAATCGATATTTGACCGACTTCTTTATCACCAACACCGACATCCACCACCATTTCCATTATATTATTCCATAACCATCTCCACCAATAAAACCTTCGTAGTCAAACCAACCTAGGATAGATTGGAACCAACACCACCTCCTCGTGTTCGATACCCGCTCGCCACTTGACCATGCGCTTGCAGTAAAACTACAATCGTTCTCCGGGTGTATATCCGGGGCCGATCACTTAAACAAAAAGAACTTGGGCCTATTCGTTTGGGCCGGTTTTGGGCTTCTATTTAAAAAACTTTTAAATAGACTTTTTGGGCTCGTTTAAACTCCGTTTTGGACACGGTTTGATCATGCGTTAAGAGCGGGATGAACCCGTCTTACCGATAACCTTTTTCTTGTGTTTATTTCATTAAATATTGTCATAAACTATTTACGACACATTTAATCCGGTTTGCATCAAATGCAAAATAGTCCATATCTAAGCTTAAATTTTCATTTGCATCAAATACAAATGATCTGATGGCATATCCCCCAACATCTTCCACTTGCACTCAGGATCATTTATCCTGAATGCAGGAGATAATAGCAAACATCTTTGCAATATTTTAACCCTTGCATCAAATGCAAATTATTCTCCCTAACTAATTTCTACCTATTACTAGACGAAGGCCACACTCTGTGTGAGACCCTACAGCCTGACCCTTACTACAGGTTGGGCTCGAAGCCCTATACGGCAGAGACCAAGAGCAGTGGTTGCCGTCCTTGCTTCAGAATCATAATTATGTGGTTGACTCATCGACATGAGTATTGTCGGGACCACCCTGATTGTGTCCGTGATGAGTTCCGCAGTTTTAGTCTCTTCGTCTAAACTATGTCGTTTAATTCAAGTCTAGGGTGCGGTCAAACTGTCAACCCCAATAACTTGAATTCGGTTAGTTTCTATCGATATTTAGTCAACTAATGTTGGACTTCTTCCAACATACTCTGATCAGAGATTTTACTAAAGACCGAACTAACTCTACGACATTAGCTCCTATTGACCGGGAGAGACGAATCCTCTCTGGGTCATTACTCTCCTCGTATGCTTCAAGTGACACCCAATCAAAGACCTTTTGACAGGCCTAGCCTCGAAGCTAGGTAAGTGATCTAAGTGGCACCGTTCACGCACAGGTTCATAAAATGACCTCAAGTCAAAAGACCAACTTACCTAACATCACTAAGAGTTATCATTGACAGATTGGTCAATATAACCATACGATAACTCTTGTAGATCATTCAGTGAACTCATTCTCTAATGAGCACATGTGTCTCGTCTTCGACTTCGCCAAGTCAAACGATCATGAGATCATCGCCATCACTAAACGATGAAGACTAAGGCACGATGGTCTATCTGATGTTTCGATATCCTTATCTCGAAACATCTACGACCATGAACCCTTTTAGACTTATGCTACAGACTGTCAAACATTTTTCCATGATCGAGATACTCATCTCGATACATGTTTGACCTTGCATAAAGTCTCAGGACTTTACCTAAGTTAATATCTAATGTTAACTACATTATAATATAACTTAGATAAATTATTACCAAACAGCTTACTGTTATTTTAAACAAGACGTTTGTATTATTTACACAGAGATGTATGCCTCGAGGGCATACATCTTTCTACATCTCCCACTTGCACTCAGGCCCGTTTATCTCGGTATCTAATACCATTTTTACACATAAGTCTTTCTAGACTTCATGTGGTAGAGCCTTTGTGAGTGGATCTGCTAAACCGTCTACTCTATAGATTTAAGGGGTTTATATGTTCATGTTGGACAAACCATTTGAATCTTATTCAAATAATTCACTTGGTCTATCGAAATCCATAATATTTTCTTATCCAATTCATCGTACCATACGATAATCATTTTAAATTAGTTACTGGTTAATTTAAGATGGTTCATAATCATTTTTGATAAAGCGTCAAACTCTTTGATTACTTTGTCAAAACATATGTTCCATCCTGTTGATGCCTCACATGTAATTGTTTGCTCCCACTGACCTTGAAAACTTTCTTTGTGATTCATATAAGTTGGTTCGTCTAAATTATATTTAGAAAAACGAACGTATAATCGAATATTCCAGTTTTCATGGTCAACATGAGCTTTTACATCGAGTTCGCTCCGAGTAGATCCGTACACATCTGCTGGCGAGACGGTTTCAACATAATCTGTTTAAAGGAATTAGGATGAAAACCGTTCTCAACCAACATAATTGTACTTCACTATTTTCCTTTCTTCTGCAATCTTCTAACTTGAAGATTTACTTGCAGAAAATGATGAAACATTTTCCTTGGACACGTAAACTAAAGTCCATACTTTTATTCACGTGCTCGGACCTATTCTAACTGCATCAAGTTTTTAATCGAAGTTACTACTCCAAATTTCATCCCGGAAGTTGACTAAGTCATCATCAGTTATGATGTCTAACTCGACTCTTCGTCTCACGAGATTCGAGTAATTATACAACTTCCTTACGATTGATTTAATGAATATCTTATTAATAATGTCCTTATAGAACATTATCAAAACCTAGGCATTACTATCTGGGACTTAACCCAGAGGGAGGACTTAACTCAGAGTCACTTGCTATGGATCGCACCAAGTCTAACTAAGTGTGATTCATACCTTTTAACACACCAATGTGTTAACAGACTTGACCTGAGAGAAAATCATATTTTCTTTTAATTACGCAAGATTTTATATAGCTAAGTATTTGACCATTCAATCTAATCGAATCAGTTTAAATACTTTTGTCATTTCGTTCTTTATTTTATCATACTTGTGTTTCATCAAGAACACGTGTCTTAATAAAATATGAGAATAACTTACTTTGGTTAATCTAGGCTCTGGTACATCAGTATGTACGAGACTGGGTTCGACAACTAATTCTTCCATTGTCTTACAGATGGGTTTCGGCCATTACATCTAAGATGATAACATTCACAAGTGTCCGTAGACTTCATAATACGATAGGTCAGACCCCTCTTTATGTGACTTGTGAAGCTTAGTCTCTCGATACGGCCTAGTCTATTTTGCCATATAAGTTTGCTACTATCTTATGTATTTATATATTAACATTTAATACATATATTATCGTTATACATATTACTCATTGCTTCAGAAGCAATGTGACGACATTCGTCAAAATGTGTTAACCTTTTGTACAACAATAATTATGAAGTCGTGACATCAAAATATGTCACATTTTCATTCCCTCCTACTTATGCCTTTACTAATGATAAATTAAACTATTTAACTCGATTGACTTTCTGGAGTGCCTTCTTTCTTTTTCTAAATCACATTTAGATATCAAATAGCCCACATAAATAAATAGCTATGCAAGCATCTGATGTATCCAAACGCCTGAGCTCTGCAACCTTGAGTGTAGCTCAACAAGTTGCTTGTCTCAAGATCCGGTTGGGATACATAGCCTTGCACCGCTCATGCACTCGTATTCGACTCAAACAGTTTGATCGAATTCTCTCGAACTTTGCGGATCAAAATTGTTTTTCCATATAACCTTTATGTAGCTCAACAAGTTGTAGGGAGAAACATACTTCGAATATCCTATATGTTCAAGCTTCCCCATATAGAGGCGAGTGACATGTAGCGTGAATTTACTTGTTGGACCCAGAACTTAATGAAATCATATTTCTTAAGTCTGTTATTTAGAAGGAAATTTTAATGTCAACAAGAATATAGTTTAATTCTATCAATTAGAATTTAACTTGATATTCAATTAATCAACCTATTTGACCAGTTAACTTATTCCATTAAAATATTATATTTTGATTCCATCATTAAACATAGTCTTGCCATAGTCTAGCATACGTTCAATATTAAATATAGGTAGATTGGCTTTTATCGATTTATATCCTCCCACTATTTTTACGATCATTTTAAGCTTTAACAATGAACGATTTAATCGAATTAAATAAATGGGTAAGAGATCCAATCACCTTGAGCCTAACAACCTCGGTGTATTCACGACAAATTGCTTGACTCTGTAATTAGAAGATGACTCTCCATCAATCAGATCAGATATGACTCTCTTATCGGTTTTTACCACTAGCCATTTGTGATCATGAGTGTGCTCATCCAAATCACAATGACCAGTCTAGTCGGAACCTTATTTTTGCGTCTAGCCTTGCCCCGGCGCTCGGTGTATCCACGACACGTCAGTTTGGGTCAGGTCTTAAACTACATCATATGTGTTTAAGAAATTGGTTTCTATGAGATTACCATGTCACAGCTTGAGTGTAGCTCAACAACTGTAACATGGGTCCTACAGTTGCCAACCCCTAAAATAAGGAGGGCTACAGCTAATCTTGAAGACGATTATTAACGTATTAGACTTAGATATATTCCAGGGTGTCATATAATCATGATTCGCGTCATTGCGGTCCAGCGGAACATAGCCAGGGAATTAACTAAGCCAGGATCACTTATCCCTTAGACTAGCTAGGGTGATCCAACAAACTTAGCCAAGCACATTGACTGGATCATGGTCCATTGAATGAAGCTTGTCATTTTTATATGCATGTCATAGACTAAAAGGCTTTTATTAACAAATAATTAATCTTATCAACAAGTTGAATCCTTAAATTAAAAAATTTAGGATTTGTGTAATAACTTTTATTAAAATCTTATCAACTATAAGGTTCACGTGCTACCCTAATCATTAGGATTTTAATAAATTTATTAACAACGCTAAACGCGAAGTCCTTTAATGAGAATTAATTTCATAACAATTAGAATTAAAATTTTCATTAAAGGGACTACCCTAATCAAGAATTAGGTCTTAAAGTGTTGTTAATGTTTTATTAAAACATAGCATGTCATTAGAATTTATCTCATAAATTTTAACGAGTTCTTAATGGCTAACCTAAGAGGGTTGTCTTGTGTTATCAAATAAGCGACAACATTTGCATAGCCATTAACATAAAGTTACACTAATTTTATCGTATAAAAGAAAAGTGTACAACTATTTAACAATTAAAAAGAATAATTTTTATCAAATAAACAAGTTTAGCATGCATACTTAAATTTAACATTTAAATTTCAAAATATGATTTTTAAAACATTTTATTTTATCTCATAAAAAATAAAAAACTTGTTTTAAAAGATCACAAAATTAGCATGCTACTTAATATATTTATCGCATAAAAATTTTAAAATTTTAAAATCAGTTTTAAAAATATCACATAAATTTAAAACATCATTTTAAAAAATTTCATGCTTAAAAATTTATCATATAAAAATTTTAAACATCTAAAATCATTTTAAACTTATCGCATAAATTTTTAAAGTTTTAAAATCAGTTTTAAAAATATGACATAAATTTAAAACACCATTTTAAGAATTTCATGCTTAAAAATTTATCATATAAAATTTTTAAACGTCTAAAATCATTTTAAACTTATCGCATAAATTTAAAGAAAACATTTTACTGTATTTAAAAGCATTCAATTAATTAATCGCAGTCCTAGATCAGCATACAGACAAGGCTCTGATACCACTGAAGTGTTTTGACGGACCCTTAGGGCACAAATCCATGCCCGTCCTAAGTCGGACGGACCACAGAAACAAAAATGCAGCGGAAAATAACATGTTGATCTAATTAACATGCAACCCTAAGGAACAAGACCCTTAGCTAGGATCTCTGCCAACTCGGGGTGGATCTGACCACCCCAAGAGGGATCTAAACTACTGCGAATAATTAAAACGAACGCTTCTAAAAACACATACCCAGAATCTTGCCCTGGGGCTGGCAAGATGTTCCGCACCGTCTTCCGAGCCGCTCCCCGTTCCACGCCGAGTCGCTCCTCGAATTGCTCTGCATCCCGAGGCGAGCAATCCTCATGTCGCCGAGCCAACCACGCACCGAAGAAAGTTTCATGCGAGTGAAAGCCTTCGACATGATTTCAGATCCGAATCCGAACTCCTTGGTTGCTTTGCTAGAGCCCTTCAGAAGTAAGGCAGAAATATATGGAGAAGAAGAATTAATTTAAGCTTCGATCCGAGCGTGCTCAAATATTTACGGGAGCAGCTCAGATCTGGAGCTTGCGACAAGTTTGGAGGAAGGGGGAGGCCCCTATTTATATAGGCGGCTGATTCTCCCCTTTTCTCCACAACCGATGTGGGACTATTAAATTTGAGTTAATTAAATCAAGTTAGTTTTCCTTTCACAAAGGGAAAACTTCCGTGAATTTTAACTCCCTCACTGTTGAGCTCCATGATTGATACAACCTATCAATTCGAAGGGCGTTCAACGGTGAACGCATAGGAAAAAACGGCGAGTCAATCGGAGTCCGTTTTACCCCTCAATTGATCGTTCAAAGATCAGCCCAAAGCACTATTCTGCCAAAATTTTCAGCCGCCCAAAACTGCGCTTAGGTTTCAGAAAACCCTCTCTGTGGGGCCCAGAACATGGGCCCCACAAGCCACTGCGCACGCAGTCTAGCGTGGGGCCCGCTTGGGCCCGTCTGGGTCCAGGCGGGCCTGGGACCTGGGCCCTGCCCTATTTTGCAATGCTCTCAGCGCCTGGGCATTTCGCCCAGGCGCGCAAACGTGCAGCCCGATTTTTTTTGTTTCTTAAACAAAAAGAACTTGGGCCTATTCTTTTGGGCTGGTTTTGGGCTTCTATTTAAAACACTTTTAAATAGACTTTTTGGGCTCGTTTCAACTCCGTTTTGGACACGGTTTGATCATGCGTTAAGAGCGGGATAAACACGTCTTACCGATAACCTTTTCCTTGCGTTTATTTCATTAAATATTGTCGTAAACTATTTGTGACACATTTAATCCGGTTTGCATCAAATGCAAAATAGTCCATATCTAAGCTTAAATGTTCATTTGCATCAAACACAAATGATCTGATGGCATATCCCCCAACAACGGGAACGGCCAACAAGGTGTTAACAACCTTGGCTCTACGTCGACGAGTTCCCCCAACTCGAGGGTCAATAAGCTCGCTTCCCCCCATCAGACTGGAAAATCCACCTCTGAAGGGAAGCCCACGAAGACAAACTCCCCCTTCCAGTACTTCAAGGAAGATGGTAGCCCCAATACCAAGCTCTTCTTCGGACGGGCACTGATGTATATCCATGCGCCCGACTTGTGGTGGCTCATGCGAAAGAATTTGGCAAAGAGGTGAAGGGTCCGCTCTATCCTGTAGAGCATGCATAGCACGATGAACCCCATGATAGACCCGACGTTATTGGGGCAGAATTTACATAGGGCAAGACCATGGGCCCTCAGGAGCATGGCGATAAAAGGGTGGAGAGGGAACCGCAGCCCGAACCGAAAGCTCTGTTCATACACCCCGACTTCGCAACGGCCTGGGATGCAGACCCTCTCAGCTTTCTCAAGGCCCCGGCAGAGCACGGGGGGAGAAGGTAACTGGAACGAAGTTGCCTGATCGAAGTAGTACAAGCTGACGGCCACGCCAACCCCTCGAAGGGCACCCTGGAGAGATCGCCCCCATGAAGACAGATCTCCAAGACTGATCCTTGGGGCGGGGTAGGAGGGTTGGCATCGGCTGCTCAACCTGTACTAGAAGAAGAAGAGGATGACGAGGGACACATGACGCGACGTCGAAAAGAGTTGGGGGAGACACTGGGGATGAAGAAAATGTAGATAGCGCTGAAGAAGCAAAACCCTCATCTACAGATCCCCTGCTTCCCTTTATACCACTCCCCCGAGGCCCTCCGCTCCATCGCGGGCCGTCCACATGAGCACACGCGTCGGCATCTCGCGGGGCGCGGCACATCGAATCCCACTCCCAGGGGCAGGAGGATTCCAGAATATCAGTGCCATATGGCTTCCATTTAATACCGCTGCCTCGACTGACGCACCTATCAAAATCCACACGAATCACATCGCTCGAACCGAACCATCAAAATCCGAATGGGCCAAGCGACGGGAGCAATTGATACGACCATTCTAAGATGGGCCAAGGACGAACATCCCAAGCCCATGTCACAAGCCAGTGGTCCTGAAGGAGAACGGGCCAAGCGAGGCCCCTACGAAGGCTCAGAGTCGGGTCGGCCCCTCACCGAAGCGGGCACTACCACCAGCCCGTGTCCGCGAGAGCTAACCGCTCCCCTTAAAGTGTGCCCACTTAATCACCATTAAGGGGCCCTATTACGCCCATATTCATGACCCATGAAGGTGCCATCAAAGAGGCAGATCATGGAGGCGGAAGTGGGGGACGTTGAGGAGGCACAAACGTGGGAAGACTCCTATAAAGGGACACGAGGTACAACATACAAAGGATCACTTCCTGGATACCGAGAACACCGAGGTATTCTACTCACACGACCTCGTCTTCCATCTCACATTTTCTTTCCACAGCTCGGCTCGAGGACTTGCATATCGACCTCCCCTGTGAGCCATACCGGTTCCACCGAGCATCCTTCAAATCAGTTCTGACTTAGGCATCGGAGGGGACTTGGTCGGAACCATGGTCCGACCCCCCTGACGAGCTTTCTCGTCTATTCAGGTCGAGAAGATCCAGCGACGCCGAGGCTGCCCCTCAACGTCTTCCTAGCCAAAGCCGAGCATCCTTAATCACGAGCCCGCTCGTCCCTACCATAATGAGGTCGTCGCTTCGCCGAGGATACCCTTCGACAAGCCGACGCGAGGATCCGCATGCGCCCCTCACCGAGTGAACGCATCTTCAACCGATCCCAGAGGTCCTACGTGTCCCCCTTGACCACGTTGTCCTCCCGCCCTCCGGTCAATAATTCAGCGGTGAGAAAACACTTCGAAACAGGATGTAAGACCAGATTCTTTTGGTGAAGATGTCGGAGGGCGAATCTTGGAATTTTTTAGTTGATGGTGTGTGTACCATAGTTCTGTAGAAATTCCATATTGGACTCCCTTGAATGCTGAGGAGAGTGTAGAGTTCACTTGAGTTAATGAGTTAATGGTGTCGAAGATAGAGCGGTTTTTCATGACTCACTTTCTTAGCTAAGAGTCTTTTGCATGACTCACTTTCTTAGCTAAGAGTCTTTTAAATTTGGTTGATTGTGGTCTTTATTGGATAAGTTTTTCTATTGTTCCTTCATTTGTACCTTTAATATTGACAATCATGAATATTTTCCTTGTCTTTTAAGTAAGTTGGGAATTAACAAGTTGATAAGCATGTCATGATGAAGTTTTCCACCTCTTGTAACAAGAAGAAAATTTTTTAAAAGGTGGTTCCTTCTAGTCATGCCCAGGCAATGACAACTTGTGCATAGGGTGTGGCAGGTAGGCAAGAGCTAGGAAAGAATCTTTAGATTTGTCCACTATTCGTTAAGAGTGATACATATGAGGTAGCAACACCTGTAATAAAATATGCTAGGTTTATAAAAAATTTGGAAAAGCTACAAAAGACTGAAAAATCAAATTTTTCTACAACCTAACATCATAAACCAAGAACAACTACAAAACAAGAATTTAATGTTGAAAATAATAACTCACCTTTGCATGGATATACTTTAGCGATACACATAGAACCAAAACTTTTTCGATGAGGACCCTAAGCTCCATCAGCAACTAAGTACGATTAATGTTTCACCTTGATGCTGAAGCCCCTTCACGATTCACGAGCCCTCCAAGAACTCAAACCCAGCCCCCTACGCTTTGCTATTGTGTGCGAGCCCTTCAAGACTCAAACCCAGCCCCATATGCTTTGCTAGTGTGCGGGAGGATGAGAAAGAAAAGCTTTTAAATTTAGAGAGAGATATTCTCCATCAAAAAGGTTTGAATTTTTCCGTTTAAGGGATCTTGGATGCTTGATCTTTGATCCCTCTTATTAGGAGTTATTGGTGTATTTAGAGGGAAGGAGATGACCCCTTTATATAATTCTATAGATAACCAAATCCAAGACGCATTCGGAATTCAAGTTGGAACCCAACTCGATCTCTAAACGTGTAATAAGAAAAATGCATGTTAATTAGGTTTTCTAATCCTCGTAAGATTTTAGATTTGAATCCAAATCTTATCCTAAAACAAGTTGGGATTATCAAACAAAAACTCCTACGAATCCCCTAACTTTTAGAAATTCATGTTAGATTCAAACTCTTTGAATATGGGTTGGTTTTAAATCGAACTCCTGGATTAAACATGCACCCAAATAGTAAACCCAAAGCCCAATTTACACATGACGGCCATTAGTTGACTAACTAAATCCCGTTAGTCGGTTAATGGTCAAAATAGAACCAAATATATTTAATGTATTAGGCTAGTCGACTTATGTTTGATCATTAGTCGACTAACCTGTGTTAGTCAACTAGTGATCACTCATTAGTGGACTAATGGCTGCCAGAGAGCCATTAGTCATCTAATGAGTCGATTAATCTATTTGCAAGTGTTTGGTTTTGAGTGTTTACCTTTCTTCTTTACATGAAATATTCATAACTCTTTACAAACATTTCAAACATGCATGCATAACTCTTTGCATAGCCTAATTCCCTCTTGAATAAGTTGATCACAACAGTTAGTGATCGGTCCCATATATCACATATACATTAAGTTTCTTCCGTTGACTTTCAAAACGAGCCATCATCGGTGCGAGACTCTAAAAGCCTGATTCCTACTCTACCAGTGACTCGACTATATACTATGATCATGTCACAGGTATGACAGTGGTGCTAGCTATACTTGATAACCACCTATTTTGGAATCATCATTATCTAGTCGGTGTGAGACTGGAATCTCCTTAGACCAAATCTGGGCATAACAATAACATCTACAGTGCAGTTTGGTGCCTTCGTCAGAACTATGTCTTAACCCCTAATAACACCTTAAAGCTTGAGTAATATGATATCACATGGGTTGAGGTTGAATGAAACTTCTTATGCTTAACAAGTTTATCTATTCCACCCTAGTTAGGGATTTACTACTGATCTATGGATTCCTTGTGACACTAACCTCCCATACCAAAAGAGATGAATCTTGTCTAGATGGCCACTCTTTTTGCATGCTTTGGACTATACCCAGCGAGTACCTACGTAATAGTCACATATGTTGTTGTACGGTAAAAGCTAAAGTTTAGACCTATGTTGTGGTTCGGTAAAAGCCAAAGGTTAGCCTTCCACATGCAAGTTCTTTAGCATGTCTCAGGTCAAAAGGATTAAGATACACCAATTACTAACTGAGAGTTTCTATTGACAGTTAGAGTATGATTACCGTATAGAAGCTTCTCGGTGAGTTGTTTGATAAACTTGTTCTCTAACAAGTACACATGTGTTATCTCATGATGTCCGCACATAGAGTGTCTATGAGACCAGCCATTATCACCACTATGGTAGAGATCAATGCATACTGGTTTATACAAAATATCAGTGTCCAGTCTTGATATTTCTATGACCAGAAACATTTCGGGTATGTGTTTAAGTGGATCCATTGGGCCTCGTTATCATGATCTCATCATGATCCCAATGTTCCTCACACATTCCAAGGATTTTATATATGTAATCTCAACATAATAACATACATAACTCAATTTTATTAAAGAATTTCATAGATATAGTTGTACCAAATAGATTACTATCATTTTGAACGAGATGCATCAATTACAAATAATTGGCATAAGGGCATACATTCCCAAACTCCATCATCATCAAGTTTGCAGTATCATATTGACTCTTCTGTTATAAATACTATTTTAAGGGGATATTGATGCTTGGTACATTCTATGCCATCATGATTATGCTCCAACAAGTAAGTTGGTTCCTCTATGTGGATTTGAGGTCATTCCTGGCTTCTGAGTTTCATGTTCCTACAAGAACCAAGAGATTTCTATGAAGGGGTAGATATTTGAACATGTGGGTGACCATTTGACATAAGAGCAATTTCACGACTCTACCTGGGATCATCGTTAGTCTTATGTATTTGACACAAGGGAATAATGGGTATCATACGCCATTTGAGACCTTGCCTCATGTTTCCTCTCACATAAAGCAACCAAGTACAAGCTCACATGGGCTTGTACTTGGTTGTACTTGGTGGCTTTATGAGAGTGTGAATATGAGGCAAGGTCTCATATGGCGTATGATACCCATTATTCTTTTGACACAAGGGAATAATGGGTATCTCATATTCCCTCTCACATAAAGCAACCAAGTACAAGCCCACATGGTATGTCATGTATGAAGCAACCAAGTACAAGCCCAATTGGTATGTCACATGTCATGTATGAACTATTAAGGATTCATCTCAATAAATTTGATTGAAGTTCTTGTGCTCTTTCTAGATGGCTTATGAGCCCTTTAGTCATGTTTTTTTCATATTTTTTGTTAAGCATAGGTCCACTCATATATTATTACTAGTCATAACCCGTGCCCGCGGGCACGGTTCATTTAAGATTTTCCCTTGCGAAATCTTTGTTCCCCGAAATTTTTTTTCAAAGCCAAAATTTAAAAGAAAAACAAATTAGCTTACAATATTTAGCGGCACAGGTGCCTTCGGCGTGGGTGCCTTAGGTGCGGAACAACAAATTCAGCGCATGCGCCTTCGACACAGGAGACCAAATTCAACGTGGGTGCCTTCGACGCAGAACAACAAATTCGACGTAAAACAACAATTTCGACGCAGGTGCCTTAGGCGCGGAACAACAAATCAACGTTAAAAAATGGCGCGGGCTCCTTCGGCGCGGAACAACAAATTCAGCGCATGCGCGTTCGACACAGAACACCAAATTCGACGTGGGTGCCTTTGGCGCAGAACAACAAATTCGACGTAAAACAACAATTTCGGCTCGGGTGCCTTAGGCACGGAACAACAAATCAGCGTTGAAAAATTTAGCGGGCCCCTTCGGCGCGGGCCCCTTCGGCGCGGGCCCCTTCGGCGCGGGCCCCTTCGGCGCGGGCCCCTTCGGCGCGGGCCCCTTATACATATAACCCGTGCCCGTGGGACACTGTTCATTAAAAAATGTTGGACCCACTAATTTTAAACAAACATCAATAATTCATTTTACAACAAATGTTGGACCTGCTAATTTTAAACAAACATCAATAATATCAGCAGATGGGATCGAAATTTTACAGGGTTTTGCAACGTGGATCAATGAGTTGGCAGCATCTCCCGCGTTCATTCTCCCATAGCTCGCGTTCATTCCCAAGATGAGATTGTGTGTGTGTGCACAACATTTTTTTTCATAACTAATTTTAAAAGGCTATTCCTAATTTCAATGTTATTGTGTATTCCCAACAAATTTCTCTTCAACCCAAAAATTTCCCTAAAAAATTTGATGTGACATTGCCACATAGGACAAATTCAAAATCTTCCCTCAATTGTAATATAGATTATTATTAGGTATCTCATTGTAGCAGTTTAATTTTGAATGAAACTAATTTTACTTGTTGCTTTTTCTCCCCCTTGCCTGATCGTGCTTTGTTTTATAATTAGTGTTTGCATGTATATTTAAACTAATGTTTGCATCGTAAGTCTTCCATGCTAGCAGCTGTCGCATTTTCCTTTCCCCAACATGGTTAAGTGTGATCAATGCAATCAAGTTGGCGATGATTTGACATGTATTGATTTTCCCTCTCTTGATGTTTAGAGTCGTGCTATCTGCACCGTATAAGATGCGGGGCATACACAGAAAACAATGAGCCGGTCACATCTGAGCTCCTAAGGCGATCTCATCTGGTCATAATGATTGGAATATGGTAGGCCCACATTTTCTCTTGGGAAGCAACGAATTGCAGTCGCCTCATTTACAGTTTCGCCATCAATTTTTTTAAAATGCATCAAATTAGAAAGTATTAGGTTTTTGGTGGTTTTGTGCGGTGAGCAATTCTGAGTTTTGAGTGGTTTTGTGCGGTGAACAATTCTGAGTTTTTTGATATCGAATTCTAATGGTGCATTCTCACTGAGATTGACGTTGGAGTCTTGCAATCTACCTAACTCCCAGCAACTGCACAGAGCCCACCGAGCACCACCGAGCACCACACCATTCTCCTTAGCTCTTCTCCGTTGAGATCCTCCCGAACTCCACCGAGTCCGTCTTCGCCTTCCTCGGCGCCACCTCCACCACTGGTCCACAGCCAACCCCTTCTACAACCCCATCGAAATATACAAGCATGGTCGAGATCAGCCCGACCAGAGCCCGCTTCTGCAGGCCGAGATCAGCCAAAACTCAGAATTGCTCACCGTACGAAACCATCCAAAACTTAGAATTGCTCACCGCACAAAACCACCCAAAACTCAGAATTGCTCGCTGCACAAAACCGGCCAAAGCTCAGAATTGCTTCCGCACACTACCGCCCAAAACTCAGAATTGCTCACCGCACAAAACCACCCAAAACTTAATACTTTGCAATTTGCTGTGTTTTATTGATGGCGAAACTGTACATGAGGTGATTGCAATTCGTTGCTTCCCAAGAGAAAACGTGGGCCCACCGTATTCCAATCATTCTGACTAGATGGGGATCGCCTCAAGAGCTCAAATGTGACCGGCTCATTGTTTTCCATGTACGCACCGCATCTTATGCGTTGCAGATAACAGGACTCGATGTTTATTAGGTTGGTAAGGATTTGGCCTTTGTCACATGTCATTCTTTCCAATCGTAAGTAAACATGAGTAAACATGATTGTTGGCTCTCTTGATGAGGCATTCAGGTTGGAGGTGATTCGGTATTGTTTTACCCTTCCCGCTTTCCAACATGAGAATAATGGGTATCATACGCCGTATGAGAGAGGCCTCATATGCCTTCTCACATAAAGGGGGTGGGTACAATCAAGTACAAGCCCATGTGAGCTTATACTTGGTTGCTTTATGTGAGCCGGCATATGTGACCTTCTCTCATATACCGTATGATACACATTATTCCCTTCCAACATACATAGGTATAAATGTAGTTACTATTGGGATGATACAATTGTTTACCATTTTGTTGAGAATCATGTCAGCAATGATTCGTTATATATTGCTTTTTTTCTATCCAATGCTTTTTTGGTTGGCGAGGATGTGGCATTCCTTGCATTCCCATCTTTCTAACAAAGCTTTAGTATTCATTTGGTGTAAAATAAAAAAATTATAAAGTACTGCACGTTATTCCAATTAGCTCAAACAAAATGTTTCATTAATGTTGACACATGATGTTTATTACATACTAAAAAAAGAAGAATTTTGCCAAATAAAGCAAGGGGCAATTTGCTTCATGTTTATATGGCCAACATAGACTAATATATCAATCCCCAACGAGTTGGTAGTACATATTGATCACTCGGTGAAAATATGTTTCAATTGTAGTATATTCTAAGCATGAGGAACATCGTTCCTGTTGGAACCCCGAAACAACAACAGTTCCCACTTCACACCGGTTGTCTCAATCTTATGAGTTCTGATATCGATGACTATTTCACATGATATAGTCCTTTCTAGTTGGGAGCCGGCTTTCCTCCATTTGTAGCATCCTTTCCATTGATATCTACTTGATGTCGGATCAAGTTGATAGCCTTGAATTCTATTCTCTTAAGCTTGGTGTTATAGTATGGAGCCGTTCTTTGCTTTAACAGTGGCATCCATTTATATCCTTGCTCTTGACATAGGATGTGTTGCGAGATAGAACTCGCGTACAATGAATTTGTATTACGGGGAACCAAGGGCATGGTGGTTAGGATGTGGTTGTGATTAAGGTAGGTGATTTGGGTAGTTATGAGGGTAATGATGAAGTTGGATGCACCACAAAAACCGACCACCGGATCGATTCCGCAAGGACTCCGCTCGGCGATCGCACTACCGGAGGTGGGAGCCTGGACGCGATCCGGGGAGACGAGCACACCTGCACAAGTAGCAGCTCGTCAGAAAGGCCTGGTGGGCTAGGACGGATGGTCGGACTATCACGATCTTTAGGTTGTCAGATGTCGCGTGCATGAAAGCATGTGCGAAGAGAACCTTTTCATGTGTGAAAAGGACCACTCGATAAGTGGAAAAAGTCACTTTATAAGTGCATAAAGGCACTTGATAAGTGCATAAGGAAGAGGATAAGGAATGGTGCTAATATAGGCTAATAAGCTTATAAGTAGTTCTTTCCTACAATAACTACCCCCTTGGCCTATAAATAGGACCCATAGGTATGGCTTTTAAGGCTAATCCTTCATGCCATAAGTTTGTGTAAGGCAACTTATTCTTCCTCTTCTCCCTTTCATTATGTTCTTCTTCTAAAGGTAGATTTAGACGGTGAAACGCTGCTTTGATCCTCTGTGACAAAATACCGACTGTTGTGGTGAATCCAAGGGCGAAGTTCAGAGACTATAGCGAAGCATACGCTAACATAAGTCTCTTCTCTCTTTCGATCCTCTATCATCTAATGATGGGATCCTACATTGGTATCAGAGCCACACGGGTTCGCCCCGGTCTCACCGATGAATGACACGTTGTCTCTTTCACGAATGAGTTTCCTACCATTATGGATATGGTAGGAGCGCATCGTGACGGAAAGAACGTAAAAGTTGTTCTTTCACGTTAGGGTCTTTTGCCATTACGGATATGGCAGGAACTCTCAGTGACGGGAAGAACTGACCGTTCTTCTCGCCAAACTCGCATTCCTCATGGATGCTGAGTCTCCATTCATTAGGGAATGTGCACTCTCTTCATGTAGAGCGTGAAGTTTGCGGCCTTGAAAGTGTGTTATTTTTTTTGGCACACGGCCATTAAAGCATAACCACTTTCTCGATGAACGGGTGTCTCATGGGAGAAGATGGTGGTTACAAAACTTCTCATCGGAGAAGAAGATTGCCATGGAAGGGCATGGTGAATTGCCACCATGTAGTATGGCAATAGCATATCTCTTTGGTGCATGATCACCATGGCCATGCGGGTCATGGTGGCTATGCACCCCCCTTCCCATTGGGGAAGGGGTTGGCTTCGTCCAATGACAACCAAGACCACCCCCCCATGGGGGGTGTGCGGCCGGACTCCAAGGAGGCCTGCCAGCCGGCCCTAGCAGAGGCCAGGGCATAGGCGCCCTTGCCTCTGCCAGAGCCAATGGCCGGCCAGGGCCAAGGCCGGCCCTGGCCGAAGCCAGGGCAGAGGCGCCCTGGCCCGCCCTGGCCGAGGCCAGGGCCAGGCCGAGGGGCCCTGGCCTCGGCCAGGGCCAGGCCGACGAGCCCCGGCCTCGACCCCAAAGGGGGGAGGCCTGCATGGCCGGTCGGCGGTAGTTGCATGCGGCAAAACCCCCTACATGGGGAATCCAGTCTTGGCGCGGCCACGGCTCGACCCCGGCACTGGCCGGGGTAGGCCACTACCTCCCGCTGCAAAATACGTTTGCAACATACGTTTTCAAAATACGTTTTCAAAATCACTTTTCCGCTGTAAGTACTATAAGAGTACTATTGTTTGATAAGTGATGGGGAAATATTGAAAGTTGTTCTAAATAGTGATTGAAATCGTAATGACCTTTCCGATTCTAGAGCAACATCTTCAATATTTTTCGAAAGTAACTTATCAAATGCAAAATTTATGCAATGTTTTTGATCGAACTTGTTTTTATGTCTTTTGCAGCATTTTAAAGCTAAAATGTCTTCCGCTACTAAGAACATCGTCACTGAGTTGAACAAAGGTGAAAAACTCAACGGCAATAATTACAAACTGTGGTCCATGAAGATACAATATGTTCTAGAGGAGCAAGATGTGCTGGAAACTCTGACGAACAAAATGATTGAACCTGAGTTAGGCACTACGGCCCAACACAGAAGAGACAAGGAAGCTTTCGATGCTTGGTCTCGGAAGAACAAAATTGCTCGCATTACGTTGTTATCAAGTATGCCCGACGACATAATGTGAATCTTCCGAGAATATGACCTAGCTATGGACATATGGTCCAAGCTAGAGGAGAAGTTTGGTGGCACCTCGGTGACTAAACTTCGCTCTTTAACTATAAAATTCGATTCGTACAAAAAAACGTCCAGATCATTCCATGGGAATGCATCTGCGACATATGGCGAATCTTATTTCAAAGTTAAAGGATGCAGGTCATATGGTCACTGATGAGCAACAAATCCAAGCGGTCATACGTTCCCTACCAATCAAATGGGACAACATGAAGATGCATCTCACTCATAATGAGAGCATCAAGAACTTCAACGATGTTTCTAAGCACCTCGAGTTAGAGGAAGAGCGGCTTGCGGCCGCCAAACCAAGTACAGAAGTGCTCATGGTTGCTAGTTCCTCACACGGGGGAAAGAAACATAAACATCACTCGAAGTTTGCTCATGACCATAAAAAGCAACCAGTGTCTACCAAGAAACCCAAACAAAAGGGTGGGAACAAGAAATGGCACAAGAAGACGGACTTGAAGAAGATCAAGTGCTTCAAGTGCAACAAGTTAGGTCACTTTGCCCGTTTATGTGCGGATGGAGGTGACAAGGTAACTTGTAATAATACTAGTTACATATGTGTTTCTAGTTCAGTATTTCTTGTAGAATCTAATCCCTTTTGGATAATTGATTCAGGTGCCACCGACCACATAGCAAGGGACAGACGGTCCTTCGTGGAGTTTCACCGGATACCCCAAGGAATGAAGTGGATATATGTAGGGAACTACACACGTGTTGAAGTGAAAGCCGTTGGGACATGCAAGCTCGTCTTGGACAACGGCCGCACTATCTTACTTCATGATGTTCTCTTCGTTCCGGATATTCGAAGGAATATCATATCTGTGGTCGTCTTAATGGGTCTTGGTTATAGTTGGTTCTTTCATAATTGTAATGTGGATTTGTCTTGTAATAATTCTGTAATTGATTCTGGGTATGTTTTTAAAGGATTCATTGTATTAAATACGATGTACGATTCCTCAAATTTTAATGAAAATTTCCTTGTTACAAATTCTTCGATTTATGAGTCAGATGTAATTTGTTGGCACGCAAGGCTTGGTCACATTGGACCAACACGTATGGATAGACTTGACAAACGTGGCCTTCTATCCAATGTTTCAAAGATCGAAATGTCGACTTGCAAACATTGCCTTGTAGGGAAATCTTGTCGCAAGCCATTTGGAACCGGCACAAGGGCCGAGGTTCCATTACAGCTCATCCATTCGGACATATGTGGTCCGATGAATGTCAAGACAAGACGCGAGAAGTCCTACTTCATCACTTTTATTGATGACTTCACCCTATTCGGACATATCTATTTGATATCCCAAAAAAATGAAGCATTAACCTGCTTTAAAAACTATATGAGTTTAGTGGAAAATCAATTAGATCGCAAGATTAAGGTCTTGCGAACCGATAGAGGCGGTGAATATCAATCAACAAGTTTTAAGGAACTTTGTGATGAAAAGGGCATAGTTCATCAGGTAACTATGCCTTATACTCCGCAACAAAATGGTGTTGCTGAAAGGAGGAATAGGACTTTAATGGAAATGGTCTGTTCAATGATGGCGCAAGCTAACTTGCCAATCACCTTTTGGGGTGATACATTATTGACGGCTGCTTTCATCTTGAACCGCGTACCCTCGAAATCAGTTAGCTCCACTCCTTATCAGTTGTGGAACCAAAGGTCTCCTGACTTAAGCATTTTAAAACCTTGGGGGTGTGCATCCTATGCACATATTTCCTCCCATAAGTATGGCAAACTTGGGCCAAGGGGGAGGAAATGTATCTGTATATGATACGCAGAAAACTCCAAAGGTTATGTTTTTATTGGTCAGGAAGACAATGGAGGACTGATTGAATTTGAGTCGAGGGATGTTACTTTCTTGGAAAATAAGTTTCCAAGACAGGGCGAGATAAGTCCGGACTTATCTCTATTTGAGATTTATGATCAAGAAGGATTATCTCATTCGAGTGGGTGAATTCTTGGTGAAGACAAAAATACATTTCTACATTCACCAATGGATGATACGAATGATGCGAATCCTATTCCATATAGGAATAATGATCCAAGTGGGAGCAATTGTAATCACATTCCAAGTGGGAGTAATATTAGAATTGATCCAACTTCGAGTCAACAAGGACGTGAAGAATCTCAAATGCGACGTAGTAGTCGTACAAGGTTAGCTCCTCTAAGATTTGAGGATGAATTCCCACAAACCTTTGTGACTTTACTACAAGAAGATGACGAGCCTGCTACTTTCAAACAGGCTGTATCATGCCCTGCAAAAGACAAATGGATGGAAGCGATGAAGGAGGAATTAGAATCCATGAAAATTAACCGAGTCTGGGACTTGGTTGACTTACCCAGAGGACGTAGAGCTATTGGGAACTAATGGGTTCTTAAGATCAAGCATAAGGCTGATGGTTCTATAGACAGATATAAAGCTCGCCTTGTCGCAAAAGGTTTTACGCAACAGGAAGGGATAGAATATGAAGAGACATTCTCACATGTTGTTCGTTTTACCTCGATTCGCTTGATTCTGGCTTTGGTAGCTTTCTTAGACCTCGAATTACATCAAATGGATGTAAAAACTGCTTTTCTCAATGGAGAATTGGACGAGGAGATCTATATGGAACAACCAACAGGGTTTGTAAAAGAAGGAAACGAACATAAGGTTTGTAAACTTCGTAAGTCCATATATGGTCTTAAACAATCCTCGAGGCAATGGTATATACGATTTCAAGAAGTTGTCTTATCAAATGGTTTTACCATGCTTGATGAAGATAACTGTGTATATATCAAGAGGATCAAAAACAAGTATGTTATTATGTCTCTATATGTAGATGACATTTTAATAGCCGGAAATGACAAGGGCTTTGTGATGGATATCAAGGCTTGGCTTTCATCAGTATTTGAGATGAAAGACATGGGAGAAGCCGCATATATCCTTGGAGTTAAGATTTCAAGGAATCGTTCGAAGAAACTTCTTTCTCTTTCACAAGAGACTTATATAAAGAAGGTTCTAGAACGTTTTAATATGCAGGACTGTAAGTCCATTGATACTCCTATAAGCAAAAGCGATAATTTATGTCTGAAAATGTGTCCAAGGAACCAAAAGGAAAAGAAAATTATGGAAAAAGTTCCATATTCCAGTGCAGTTGGTAGTCTTATGTACACTATGATGTGTATAAGACCGGGCATCTGTTTTGTCGTTGGAATGGTAAGTCGTTACCAATCCAATCCAGGGCAAGCACACTGAAAAGCGGTTAAGAGGATAATGCGGTATCTTAAAGGGACTGCGGACTATGCTTTATGCTATCAAGGAGATGCCTTGAGGGTCGAAGGCTACACTGATGCTGATCGGGCGGGTGATCTCGATGAGCGACGATCGACCTCAGGACATGTTTTTCCACTCGGATCTGATGGAATATCCTGGAGTAGCAAGAAGCAATCCTGCATCGCACTTTCAACTATGGAAGCCGAATTTGTAGCATTTAGCATGGCGGTCCAAGAAGCTGTTTGGCTTAGGAGGTTCTTAGACAAGCTAATTGATGCAAGTGACACAGGTGATGTACCAATATATAGTGACAGTCAAGCATCTATAGCCTATGTCAAAGATCCAAAATTCCATTGTAAGACCAAACACATTGATATCCGCTACAAATTTGCAAAAGACTATGATAAGAACAAGAAGGTAGACATTAGGTACATATCTACGCATGAGATGATAGCGGATCCGCTTACAAAGGTGATCCCCAGAGATGTGTTTTACAAACACTTATCGTCTCAAGGATTGCGTAAGAGCTGAGTTGTATCAATGTATATTCCCATGTCTATGAAAGATCAAATTTAATAAAAGAATAAGTTCTTATCGACATTGCATATGAGTTTCTTGAAAATGTTTGTGTACATTTCTTTTAATCTCAGCTATTTTTCTAGTATGTCGGACAGATTGAGGTTGGCTCTCTCACATGAGCAACCGCATTTATTCTATCAGACGGATAAGATAAAGATGAGACCTGTTTAAAGTCAAAATCGTCAGACGGATGATTTAGAGTCATGACTTAAACATAATGGTCGTATGAAAGATCTGCATCATGTGGATGCTTACAAAAGATCTAAGAGGATTTTTTGAAATCTTATCTGTCTTATGCGGGATGTGGGTCCAGGAAATTAATGAGTAGTAAAGAGGACTCAAAAGTCAGACATTGTGGTGTCTGATCATCATCCTTACAACATCATTAAGACATACGCTCCTTGGGAAAGGAGTGATGTTGTAATACGTATTCATACTACGTATGCATTTGGCCATTGGGTTAGAATAGTAATTTTGTTTATTATTATGTGAGACCCAAGGACCACATGGGTCTTAAACTTCTTATCCTTATGGACTCTAATTGGTTCCTTTAGATTTGACTGGGTGATCGCTGTCTTAGCATGTTGCTTATGGACTATGGTCAATTCGGTCCGGCGGGGCATGTTAGAAAAGCGAGTCAAGTCAAGATCGAAAGGATCTCAAGAAGAGGAAGATTAATTTCATATTCACATTTGGACTTTAGAGATTCAAAGCTGGCCAGCCAATTGTAATCCAGATGGGATTCAATTGTTGAATATAAAGTATAAGAAATGTGAAGAAATAATCTAGGGCAAAGCATGCGTTGATCTACTCAACTGCGTTGATCTACTCAACTTTGCACCACAAGGAGTGTTGTGTATCTCTAACAAGTGCACAACAGCGGACTCTATGCGCATGACGGTCACACGGTCTATTTTTCAATATGATAAACAGAAGAACTAAAGGAAAAGATGTTTCCTTACAATCCCCTCAAGTGTGAGTGGGAGATGTTGGATATGGACGACATGTATACACCCATGAGGGGATGTATGAGGGTCTAGGACCTCAGATGTCGCGTGCATGAAAGCATGTGTGAAGGGAACCTTTTCATGTGTGAAAAGGACCACTCGATAAGTGGAAAAAGTCACTTCATAAGTGCATAAAGGCACTTGATAAGTGCATAAGGAAGAGGATAAGGAATGTTGCTAATATAGGCTAATAAGCTTATAAGTAGTTCTTTCCTACAATAACTACCCCCTTGGCCTATAAATAGGACCCAAGAGTATGGCTTTTAAGGCTAATCCTTCATGCCATAAGTTTGCATAAGGCAACTTATTCTTCCTCTTCTCCCTTTCATTAAGTTCTTCTTCCAAAGGTAGATTTAGATGGTGAAACGCTGCTTTGATCCTCTGTGACAAAGTACCGACTGTTGTGGCGAATCCAAGGGCAAAGTTCAGAGACTATAGCGAAGCATACGCTAACGTAAGTCTCTTCTCTCTTTCGATCCTATATCATCTAATGATGGGATCCTACATGGAAGCCCAGCTCGGCTCGGATGACGCGTCACCTCCCCTCCCTGAAAGAGGCGGTTTGGGTTTCGTTCCGTGCTTGGGAGCGGTGGCGATGGTCTCGGAGTTCCCGCCTGGCTAGCCATTATTACGATTTGAAAGGGCGGGTGGAAATCGAAGAGTCTCTACTACTGGAAACGTGACGCATGGCAGAAATGACTGTCGCGCCAGTCAAGGCGTCAGCGAAGCTCAGATGGGCGCTGTGTGGCGGTTCATCGCTCTCCGTCATTAATGCCGCTACATTCGTCGGAGATCCGCTTCCGGTCGTCTCCTTAGCTTGGCCGCTCGGCTAGGTAATTCCTTGATCCTCTTGACCAATGGCTTCTTCTTCTGAGCCTGGAAGTGGTAGTGTGGTAGTAATGGAAGAGTCCGTGGAAGAGGAGAGGTGGCAGTGGATGCAATGGCAACAGAGGCAGAGAGGTCCCGAACAGACGCGCCGCGGTCGCTTGCGACTATCCAGTGTAGGCCAGACCGCGTTAGCATCCGGGAGATCCGCGTGTGGTTCGCCCGTCCACCTTGCAAAGTGCGTCTCCCCGGTCCTGATAAGAGGGTGTGTTGGCCCAGCGATAACGAAGTCGGGGTCTACGTTCAGTCCTTCGAGTTAGGGCTCCGCTTCCCGATCAATCCTCACCTTCTCCATCTTTTGAACTTCTCGGAGCTGCCGATCTTCGTGTTGGCGCCCTGCTCCTTTGGTTTGCTAGTCGGGTTCGTCGTCCTGTGCCTCTCCAGCTCCTTGAGCCCATCCATGGCTTTGTTCCAGCATTTCTTTTTAGTGAGGAAGAGGGGGATGTACTACCGTGTCTATGCGAGGAGGGGACGGAAACTAATTGTCGGGGTGCCGGCCGATGCAGGGGAGTGGATGGAGAGTTTCGTCTTCGTCATGATGCCGGCCGATGTGGTGCTAAGGTCGAACTGGGGGGTTTTAAACCCTTTAGTGAACGAGAAGGTGGCATTGATGGGTGAAAACTTAGCGAATGCTCAAATTTTGGCGGAGCTACCTGTGGCAGACCGCCAACTGGCGAGCTTGACACAGGACGATTGGCTTGCCCAGGATTTTTGGCCCCAAGGTATTTTGATTCTAGCGAGCTCTCATGTAGGCTTACCCTGACCTCTCTTTTCTTTGCAGGTAAAGGCGCGATGCTCTCGCGGGAGGAAGCACTGAGGGCGGCCGGCGTGAGGGTTGCGAAGAAGGCCGACCCTCTGGACAAGGACAAGAGAGCAATGGATGAGGGAATGCCTGCGAAGGCGGTAGCCCGAAAGTGAAGTGACGAGGTCCCGGTTGTGGAAGAGGCAGACAAGAGGCGACGGACGTCCGAATCAGATGCTCCTCCCCAACGAACTAGCGAGGTCGTATCGGAAGGTCCGTCTAACCAGGGAGGGGTCAGCACGGCCCCTACGCGGACCCCGACCGCGGAGAAGCCCCACAGGCTGCCTCCCATCGAGAAGTGGCCTTACGGGATTCCTCTGTGGGAGATGGGAAGAAAGGTGCACCCGAGTTGCGAGCGAGTACTCGCCCACTTTAGGTCGACAAGGGCTACGATCGAGGCCCTTCCAAGTGAGGGTCTTCACCAGCCGACCATCGGATAGGCTGTGAGGAGTCGGTGTTTGAGGATGTCGGAGTGGCGGCCCGTCTGGTGGAGTACTGCCTGTTGCCGCAGGATCGCAAATCCCTGACCAATGTTGATGCAGAGCAGTTGTGCGACTCTGCAGTATGGCACGCTGTGCAGGTAGGTCGAACTCCTTATTCCGCCCTCAAAGTCCTCTTGCTCGTGTCTGACTGGGTAGGATCCTTTTGTAGGCGATGGAAGCTATGGTGGCCCTGCAGCGCCACACCCGGTGGCCGTAACCAAATCTGCTCTCGAGAGGACAAAGGATCAAGCTTGATGAGGCGAAGGAAAAGCTACAAGAAAAGGAGGCAGAGCTGGAGCGAGTCACGACGGCCCGTGACGTTCAGAAGGTGCGGGCTGAATACTTCGCGACGAGGCAGGCCACGTCCTAGCCCACCAGATACCCGGCCAGCTCGCCCTTCACGAAATCTACTTAGGCCAGCAGTAGGGCGCTCTTTGCCCCAACTTCGTAGGTCGATCACTTGTTCCCCCTGGCCCGCTAATCCCCCGTCGACCCTAAAGTCCCCCTCGACTAAGGTAAGGGTGGACCACGCCTCGACTAGTGGGAAGGGCGCACTCTGCCCTGATCAGGGGGAGGGGTGCACTCCGCCTTGGTTAGTGGGAAGGACGCACTCTGCCCCGATTAGGGGGGAGGGCGTACTCCGTCACAATCCTTGCCGGTTGCTTGCCCATTTCCCTCCGAGCTCGCCTGGCATAGCTCACAAGGCATATGACCAGATCGCCCGTCGCCTATCGGGAGCGACCTCGCTCCTTAAACGCACTTTGAGGACCCTTTGGCGCATCGGACACGACAAATAACCTAGTACAAGGACGCCACTGACACTCCCGTCGCTTGACAACCTGATAAAGCACCCCCTAACTGCTACGTCCCCTGACCGTTGGTGCTTTCGACCCTGACACCCTGACAAAAGAACCCATGTCCATTAAGCCGTCTGACAAAAGCATGGCTGACACGCCAGATCCTGACATCCTCGTCCAAAGCTTCCGCTGACAGATAGGCCAGCTTAACACGCCCAATCAGCATGCCCGGTCATCCACGCTACCACCCCTGTCAGGTATAAATACCCCCTTTCCTCCATCGAGGAAAGGGGTTGGCAAATTAACTCCTTACCTAATTATTCACACACAATGGCAAAGGTCTTCTATATCTTTGTTCTTCCACGATAGCTCGTCATGTAGTGTCGACACAGTCTTAGTCCGACCTGCGTGCCTAGCCCCTGCTTTAAGCCCTAATACTAACTTAGGCATCGGAGAGGCTAAGGGTTGGAACCCAACACGGCCTTTCTGACGAGCTGCTACTTGTGCAGGTGTGCTCGTCTCCCCGGATCGCATCCATTCTCCCACATCCAGTAGTGCGATCGCTGAGCAGAGTCCTTACGAAATCGATCCAGTGTTCAATTTTCGTGGTGCATCCAACTTCATCATTACCCTCATGACTACTCAAATCACCTACCTTAATCACAACCACATCCTAACCACCATGCCCTTGGTTCCCCGTAATACAAATTCATTGTACGCGAGTTCCACCCTACAACAATTGGCGCCCTCTGTGGGAACGAAGGGTCACACCCATGTCTAACCCCATACCTATCAACCGAAAGCCCGACCATGGCAAGGACCCCATAGATCAAGAATCGCAGTCTCACCCGAAGACTCATGCGACTAACCTCCCCACTGAGATGATGGCAGAGACTATCCAGGCCTCGGCCCGAGTTGTCCAACGAAGCTTCAAGGCCTTCACCAAAATGATGGAAGACCTCGGGGCAGCAGCCGCCAATGCACCCCCCGGTCTCTCCGAGCCCCTGTACCTGAGGTAGAATCTCCGTCCTCGGTTCAAAGAAGAAGTGGGGCAGAGAGGGCTCGCGGAGGAGATAGCGGCCTAGCAAAGACTTTTGGACGAAGAGATGGAGGCTGCACGGAGGCATAGGTGTGTCGAAGAAGCAGCTGCGGATCTGAGGTGTCATGACAAGGCGACGGAGGCCGCCCAAAAGGCCCAATCCGAAGAGGAGATCGCTCGTCATCAGCTCTGATGCATCATCACAGAGCGCGAGAGGCTCCGGCGGGAGTGCAGGGAGATCCCGTAGATGTCAACCTCGGACCAACGACATAGGAACGCGCGTAGCCCGCCATCCGCCGGGTCACCACAATGAGGGAGGAGCCCTCCCCGATGGCCGCCACTCTGGTCGGAGCGAGGTGACCGTCGTCGACAGAGTCGGGACCGAAGCCGAACCCCAGAGAGATGGGGGGCATCGCACCCCAGACCGCCATAATGAGGAAGCCATCAATCAGCAGCTCCGCTTCCTCGCTGCAGAGCGCGAGAGGCTCCGACGGGGAAATAGAGAAGACTGGGAGATCCCAGAAGCGTCAACCTCAGGCTGCTGATTCAGGGGAGCCCGTAGCCTGCCCTCGGTCAGATCCCCCCCCCCCGCCCGTGGGAGGAGTCCGCCCAGACGACCCCCTCCCCAGGGAGTGACGATCGTCACCAGCCAGGCCGAAACCGAAGTTGGACCCCGGAGAGACGGAGAGAGCGCACCCCCGTGCGCCCATCCTACCCAGAGGAGGCCATGCCACTGGCACGATGGATAACTTCAGCCCCGAGACCTACCAGGTTCAAGGCCCCCCAGCTGGTGGCCTACAATGGAGAGGTGACCCCCTCAAGCATGTGCAGCAATACCGAGGGGCAATGGAGATGCAGGACGTGGACGACACACTCCTTTACCGGGGGTTCCAGCAGAGCTTGCGGGATTCAGTCCTGGAATGGTACAACAGTCTGCCCACCCAGTCCATCAAGAGCGTTGGCGAGTTATCTCACAAATTCTGCCAGCAGTTCCGACCTGGGCGTACTAGGAAGAAGCCCACGGACTACTTGTTCACGATCGTCCAGAAGGAAGGGGAGACGATCGAAAAGTACCAGCGCCGCTTCCAAGATGAGAAGCTAGGCGTGGTGGCCTGTGGCGACGAACTGGTCATGGCGGCCTTCAAGGCAGGGCTGACCAGTCGAAGCCTTCACAAGTCCCTCCTACGTGACCCGCCTGCTGACTTCGATGCACTCATCGTCCAGGCGGAGAGGTACACACTAAGCGAGGAGGCCCTTGGGGAAAAAAAGGAGGTCGCCAGAACGGGAGCGCCCTGTGTCGAGCATCGGCCAAACCTCATGCCGAGGCAGGAGGAGAGACCCAGAGTCCGCGACCAGCTCGCTCTGCCAAGGCGCGACCCAGATGGACGTCGCCCGTAAGATCATCCCGGACTGGTGCGGGAGTTCGCGACCACCAGGGAGCCCATGCAGGCCATCCAGAGGGCGGAGGGGCCTCTGCGGGCCCAGTACACCCAGCTCTACGCTCCGATGCTGGAGGTATTCACCGCGGCGATGAGGGCTGGACTGCTTCCGGACCTGCCTCGAGAGCTAAGATCGGACCTGGCATCAAGAGACTTCAAGAAGTATTGTCGTTACCACCGCGACCACGATCACGACACTGATAACTGCTATGCATTGAAGAGGGAGATCGAGCGATTAATCCAGGACGGACACCTCAGGGGCTTCGTCGAGGGCAGGAGGCCCCCGAGAGGAAGGGCTCCACGGGGAGCGCGAAGGCCGAATCTGCCCCCGAACGAGGAAGGTGAGGATCTTCGTCTGCCTAGGACGGTCATGCGCATAGACGTTATATGCGGTAGGCCATCCTCGGGGGGCGTGTCGTCTTCGGGCAAGAAGGCATATGCACGGCAGGTGATGGCAACGGACCTTGGCGCCGAGACGAAGCGGAGACGGGTAGCTCGACCGCCCATCACTTTCACCGACGACGATCTGGAGGGGGTCGAGCTGCCCCATAACGACACCATCGTCATTGAGGCCCAGATCGGGACGGCCATTATCAGCCGCCTTCTGATCGACACTGGGAGCTCCTATGATATCTTGTTCATGTCCACCGTTGAGAAGATGGGTCTGAAGCCGACGGACTTAAGGCCTTGCACGGGACTCATCGTCGGCTTCACCGGTCACTCGGTCCTCATTGCTGGGGTAATCACACTGCTGGTATCGCTGGGGGAGGAGCCGAGAGTCGTCACGTGCATGACGCAGTTTGTTGTCGTTGACATTGCGTCGGCGTACAACGGGATCATAGGGCGGCCGTACATGACTGCAGTCGAAGCACTCCCCAACTTGTTGCACCAGATGGTCAAATTTCAGACCCCGCAAGGGGTAGGCCAGGTGCGGGGAAGCCAAAAGCTATCCCGGAGCTGCTACGTGGGATCGACTAAGCACAAGGCCCCGGAGCAAGCTGTAATGCTCGTATGTGTAAAATACTATTTGCGTGTGTGCGTAAAGTACTTTTGTTGGGTGTATAGTAATTCCCTACATGTATGGCTATATAATTGTATGGCTCATGATTTGGATATATTATTGGATACTAATAGATGTATATGAGTTGGTAATGTGAATGTTATTATTGGATTTATTATGTATTGTGATATTTGGGATGGTGGGTGTGCATTGTAAAATGTTCTTTCGCTATTATTTTTAACAAGAACTATTTTGAGGAAAAAATTATTTTATGAAGAATATTTTATGGAGAATATTTTTATTGTTATTATTATTATTAAATTATTATATTTCTCATGTGGATGGCATTGTGGTTGATGTTGTTATTATTATTATTTTCAGCATTTTTATTATTGTTGGTGTTGATGTTGTAATATTGATTGGGGCTTTAGCTAATTTTAGTAGCTAGAGTTGGTTGGTTGGGCTTTGTTATTGGACTTGAGTTATTAGAAAGAGAGGAGTATGTGAGAGTTTGTAATTATTTTGCAATTTTGTAAGCATAGGGTGTTTTGTGTAAAAGGTGAACTTATCTCCTCTTTCTTCCACATCTCCCTCCTTCTCTCTCTCCTTTCCCCGCCCCAAACTGAACCCGAACTAGCCATGGGGCTGCCGAAAATTCTGGAGAAATGGAGGAGAAAAGATGGGAAAAAGAAGAGAAAAAGAAGAAGAAAAGAAGAGAAAATGAAGCCCAAAAGGAATCCCATCTTATTCTCCCTTTATCCTCTCTCAATTCTTCATATTTCTCTCAATCTCCATGGCCAACCCTAGCCCAAATCTGTCCAGATTTGGCCGAACCCATTCATGCTTTTTCTCCTTCAATTTCAAGCACAAATCTCCTAGTTTCATGCTTCTTTTGAGTCCTAATGTTAGCTAGATGTATATGTGGGAGTTTGGAGCTAGAAGGAGGTGATTTTAAGGCCTAGGATGATGAATTTTGGAGCGGTGATGCTCAAATACGGGATTCTTGGAGCTTGGTGGGTTCATAGGGGATTTCAACTAATTGGATGAGGGCTTAAGTCTTCTATGAGGTAGGATTACATCCTCAATTCATATGGTTCATTTTATTGCATGGTGAGAATAAAGTTTGCATCCGTGGGGTTTTTGCGAATTTCTTGACATGGTGCATGCAAGATTGAATTAATATGATGTGTTGGATTAATTGATGCGGTGAGTAGATTTCATGTTGATCTTGAATGCTTTGTTTCATTCATTTTGTGAAATTGAAATTGTATGATGTGTTGGGTTAATGTTTGCTTTATACCTAAATTTCAAGTTGTGTTGGAATTGTAGGATGTATTGAGAATAATGATGCTATGGGTTAGTTGAATTAAAGTAGAAATGTTCTTAAGATCAATGTTCATTGCTAGTTGAAGTTGCCCTCAAGTTGAGTATTGGACGCTTAATTCCACACTTTCCCTTGCATGAAAAGTGCTCATTTTTCATTGAGATGAGAAGTTACTTTAATTTCCATTTGAGTTGAGAAGTGAACTATTGTCTAATGTGTTGCTTCAATTTTATTTTGGTATAGAAATGTTTTGGAATGGGAAGAAAGTGTTGCTTGAATTTCTCTTAAATTTCTCATGTAACATGGAACTTATCATTAAATTTCTTTTGTATGCGAATGGGCCTTGTTGGTGATATTACTCTCATTTTGGGTGAGTGTGCCCTCATTTTGACATATGGATTCATTTGATTAAAGGAATTGGATTTTATTTCATTGCATTGATTAAATGAAATTGCTTGCTTTAATTTAACTATGGGGTAAAGGGAGTTGGAAGTGGAGTGAGATGATGCCTTTAACGCCTTGTTTCATTAAATATGCAAATTGCCCTCATTAGCAGTGTTGGAAACTTAAATCTATTTCCTGCCCCCTTTGCATGACTTGGGTGACTTAAGTAAGTTACGTGGACCTTAGGCGTTGACATGAGAATTTAAATCAAGTATGAAACTTTAAAGTAATTAAGTTAAACTTTATCTTGAAAGTTCTAATTAAGCTTGAATTTGTATGTCATGTTGATCTAAAGGAGAAAAGTGCTTCTTTATGTGCTTTAGTAGTTTGTTGCTACTAGTAGAAGGTTATTTAAGAAGTTAACTTTATTTAGGAGGATGTGTACTCGTTTATGCCATAAAATTAACCAATTCACTAACACGGTGCTATCTTTCTAATCACCTCATGTTGCTTCCCTTGCATGTGTTAGTTTACTTAGGTTGCTAAATTGCTCGTGCCTAAATAAAGTTGATATCTTTGATTCAAAAGTGTGACATTTATCGCAATATTGGCAAGATACTCTCTTTTCATGCAAGGAGTAATATTTATTCCAAGACCATGCATAAGTTCCCATTTTTGTGAAATATGTAAGCCATGTTGTGGCAAACTCTTTTCTTGATATTTCGGCCTTGGGCCTCTTGTAATATTTTGATGTGGTAATGAAAATATGATGGTGTTGGAAAGAAGGAGAAATTTGAAAGAAAGCAAAATGCAAAGAATGTAATATGCACCCATACACATGGGTTGTGGTATGATGTGATTAGGACACGAGGTGGAGTGCACGGGCATGGACAAAGTGCCGCGATAGGAGGCGGGTGAATACGCTGTTGGCCATCTCTTGATCCATTAGGTGGCTCCACGTTGATAACGGAGTAGAATCGCTTGCACGTGCATGCCGGCACATTCATGGGATCCCCATTGCATTGCATAGCATGGCGTCGCATTGTTTGTGTTTCATATGCATCATGGCATCATTGAGCATCACGTGTGATTGGTGGTTATATATGTGTGATTGTTACCTTTTGGGCATGAATGTTGCCATGAATGCGTAGGAGCTTGGAATGGTTGTATGCTTAAAAGTGGGGTTGGCGGTTGCTAGTAGTTGAATTTGGGTGGTGGTGATGTTGTTATTGTTAGTGGTACTATTAATGCTAATGATGTTGGCAATATTATTGTTGCTATTGGCGAAGTTGTTGTGATGTGATATTTGGTTCATGGTAGATCACGTTCCTCATTATGCTACATGCCTGTTTGAATTAATTTTTTTTTCATATGTTAGTTTCATGTAGTCCTTTGCTAGCCCACAATTATATGCTTGGAGGCCAATCATGTTACCTATTCTTGTTTTCTTAATTGTTATGGAAATTAAATGGGTGCTCTAGTTGATGCTTCCAAATGCTAAATCTATGATTCCATGAAAAATCAATGTATGTATCACATTAATGTGTAAAATTTCCAAGGTATGCAATTTGTTAGAATTGTTCAAATGGAAACATGCGATATGTTGGCCATGCCTTGAGGTGCATATGTGGATTGGATCCTTATGGCACTTTCTCTTATGATTCCTTGATTAAGGATATGTTGTTTTATGGTTATAACAGGTTTCTCTTGAAATATTACTTGTGTTGTAATTGGGAAAATTGATAAATACAAGAGAAACTCTGTCGAAATTTTTGGTGAGCATTTCAAAGGCATTCCATATCATCCTAAGCACTAGAAACTCAAGTTAGGATTACTACCCAAAGGCCACTTGCTAACCCCCTTAAAACTACCATGTTTAAATGAAAATTCATTTGAAAATTTGTATAAAAGAGAAGTTAGTAAGAGGGTCTTTAACACCCTTCAAGTGAGAGGCGTTAGAAAGTGTAGGAACCTTAATTATCATCATTTACAAGTTCCCACGAGTTCCCTTATGCACACTTTGAATTCCATCATTGGTTCGCAATGTAATATATATATATGTGTGTGTGTGTGTGTGTGTGTGTGTGTGTGTGTGTGTGTGTGTGTGTGTGTGTGTGTGTGTGTGTTGGATATTAAGTTGTCCCTATTTGCTAGAATGCTTGTAAGTTGTTAGATTGCTAAGTTGCCCAATGCTGACATTCCTTTCTTTAGGTTCAAGGAAATAAGCTCTAGCTGTCTAAGACTTTTTGGCGCTAATGTCATGATGCCATTAATATGAAACCATGTGTGGGGGAATTATTGTATCCATGTCGATTATAACTTTATGCAAAATTCCCTTAGCCTTATAAAGATCTAATGTTGGGTAGAATTGGTAAGATTTTATTGCATATGTAAGGTTACATGTTAAAATGGTTTATGGAAGGGACTCATGGATTAAATTGGGATCGTGTATTGTTGCATTTTTGTGCTCGAACAGTTCTAGTTACTTCTCTCTGTGTAGCACTCACCTTGTTTTGCAGGTTCCCCCTTGCGGCAGGTATGCGATCCGTTGGTTATGGCATATACATTGTCCCTACCATGTTATGTTCTGAGTTAGATCATAGACTATTGTAATGAGTATGCCACCATGTAAGTTGGGTATGGTATTTGTAACGACCCGCTTCCGGGGGCCCGTTACTTATTTGATATTTGCGCAGGTCCTGCAGATTACCAGTGAATTCAAAATAGCCACGATGCATAGATGTACAAAAATACTCAAATAGTGTCCAATTATTACAATCCATACTGTACAAGATGTCCCAACAAAAATACATGAAAGTAGAAAAGTACATAAGTGAAAATGACTCGGGAAGCTACGGTCGAACTCTGGCGCTATTAGCTCAGGAGCATCTACCTCCATATGTACGTCGTCTGCGGTGCCACGGAGATGGAACCGTAAGTAAGTCACAAATATTGTAAATATAGAAAAGAAGCAGCTCACAAGTATGACAAAAGTAACTACGTACGAGCAGATCAGAGTGAAAAGTAAAGTACTGAGCAACAACTGTACACAACTGAGTAGTAAAAGAAAACTGAACTGGAAAGGAGAACAACTGTACTGAGGTAGAGCAAGTGTAAAAAAAGAGCAAGAAACATGCTACTGATGTAGTTAAAGGTAAGTAAAGTACTGTGACTGCACAAGTGTAGTAGGTAAAGTATATGTACAGCGTAAAGTAAAGGTGACTGTAATGCGTAAAGTAAAAGTGACTGTGCAAAAGTAACTACACTACGTGACTCAAGTCGGAGAGTACAATATGTGACCATCAAGTCCATCTCTTGCCTGGGTGCGACCCAGACGAATGCCAAAAACCCAGGCAGCTAGACATGATGCTGACACGGGCAGCATATTTTATTTGCCGAAACACAGGCAGCTAGACATGATTGCCGAAAACCCAGGCAGCTAGACATGTAGATTGAACTCCAGTCACTCCCGCACTCTCTCAAACTATGAGTTACCCCAAACCCCAGTGAAGTGTCAAGTTTTTTATGTACATGTTCTTTCATGATGTTCCACGAGATGTTCCACACGATATTCCACAAGATATTCCACAAGATGTTCCACATGTTACTAGTCAAATCAAGACAACTGGTTGACTTTCAGAGAGTAGTAACTCATTTCAAAGCAAACGGTGCCAAAGCGAACTGAGGATAAAGACAAGTCCAAAAACGATGATACCGATTCCATGCTTCGAGCATGTAGTAGTGTTGTTTAGTACACAATTTACCCAAATTGATGATTGTGTGCTACAACCACCAAAGTTGAAAGTTGGTAAAGTAATCTGAAGTTGATTACTTTCCTATTTGATTAGGTTTCTAGTTCAGTTCAAGTCAAGTAGCCGTTCAGAGGCTGTAGTGTTGTCCTAAGTTCATACAGGGGCACTTATCTAATTTTCTAATTTTAGAATTAGTCGTGACTTACTAATTTCGAGATTGACGTAGCAAGCCGGAATTTGATCTAGGGCTTCTACAGACGTTGGTGCACAAGAATTGGTACCTGCAACACAAGAAAACTTGGTTAAAGAGCGCTACATTTCCTATTTAAATAATTTGGTCGTTTTGATTTTTAAACGGATTGAAATGTCGTCGAAAAACGTTCTAAATTTTTATATAAGCTAGATATGTAGAAAATAATTTTTATACAAGAGAAAATATTTTTCTGAAGCTTATTGTAATTTTTATAGTTTTTAAAAGCTTTAAAACAATTTTTCAATTAGTAACGTATTTATTCAAACATTTATTCTGGATGAATCTGCATCAGAATGGTTCAAGTGAGCTGTCAAAATGACCGTATCGAAGAGTACTATAGCATATATTTTTATCACATACTAGTGTACGTGGAAATAACAAGTTACAGATTTTTAAGTGAAAATAACATATTTATCTTTTAGGCTTAAAAATTAATTTTGGAAAAACTAAGCATCGGATCGATATGAAACTAGTGCCATTGGGTCCAGAATGTCGTTTCTGATTTTCTGGGCCTAGTTTCGTATTTTTCTGAGGCTTGTATAACTACTTATGAATTTAAAACCATTAACACGTATATAATATTTTAATAAATACTAAAATAATCAAAACTTACGCATATGTATTCGTATTTTGTAAAACGTTTACCCCCCTGTCATTCGTTGCATGGGGATTGGCCGTAGTCGACGTCGGAGGGCGGCGAGTGCACGAGGGCAACGCTCAGGCGGCGCAACAGCGGCAGTAGGGAGCGACGGCGTCGGGGGAGCAGCGAACGGCGGAGGCAGTGGTTTGCAGCGGCAAACGGCGACGTAAGCAGCTGCGAGAGGGTGGAATTAGGAAGCAGCGGGCTCGGGGCTCGCCGGTGAGGGTGGGTGGCTCTCCAGGGTGCTCCGTGGGGCTTGTCGGCGGTGTGCAGGCGTAGCGAAGTCAGCAGAGCGGCGTTCGGTGGGGGCCTCAGGGTTTCGTAGGTGAAGGCAGAGGGTTGAATGGTGGGCGGCGGTCTGGAGATGTTCGCAACGGCGATGAGAGGAGGCGTCGAGGTCGAGGGATGGGCGGAGCTTCGAGCGGTGTCTCGTCGAGGTCTCGGAGCTGCTCAGGTGAGGTGGCGGTCTCAGGCGAGGCTTCATGCTGCGATGAGGCGAGCGGTGCGGCGTCGGACTTCGGGGGACGCCGATGACGTGAGGAGCGACGGTGTCGGGGCTTTGGCTTCGCAGGCGGGACAGAGCAGGGAATGTGGGAGAGAGGTCGGGAGTTGATCGGAGAAGAGGGCGGGGTTGTATTGTCGTGGCGGAGTGCGGACGGGGTCGCGGGGGTGGATGACGGCGGCTGCCCATCGGAGGGGAGATGGATAGGGTGAGTTCGAGAGAAAGAGATAGAGTGGGTTCGGGGGCTTGGGTTAGCTGATGAAGGGGATAGGTTGGGCTTGAGAACGAGAGAAAGGGGAGAAAGATAAGCCTGGGTTTGTTTGTATGGGTTCAAGCTGAGAGAAAGGGTTAGGGGGATTATATAAGTAAGTATATTAGTATAAAATTAAGTAGGCAATAAATATTTAGTCAAATATTTGATAGGTTAGATAGATAAGTGTGGAAATTAGGGTTAGGAGAAATTAATTGGGTTGGTGGGAGGTTTGACAATTTGTTTAAGGGGATGAACGTGTTTATCATGTGATGCCACGATGTTAAGAAAAATTTGTCTTGAATCTATGCTTAGGTGAGGGTAACTGTAATTAGTAATATAGGTAGGGTAATTAGTAGTTAAGTAAAAGGTTAAAACGTAACTAGTAGATAATGTCGATTTTGCCCCTACTAGTAAACGTGTCCGAAAAATTACGAAAACATACACACGAGATCGTATCGTCATGAGAATCGCGAATACGAGATCCCATTCAGGGTTTGAGCTACGCAGATACTAGTTTTGGGCCAAAACGTTTAGAAAGCGGGTTTGCGGGTTCTCTATCGATTTGACTCCAGAAAATTACGAAATTAATGTGGGAGGCCCTAAATGATCATAGAACAATATTGTAGAAGTTTGAAAACATTTTGAAGATGTTTGAATAGAAAATAAATTCATTAAGCCAAAACGGTAATAATGGAAATTGAATTTTTACCAGATTATTTAGAGGTATTTGGTGAAACCCGAACTTACTAAAATACTCCATAATTAGTCTGGTACTTCAAAATATTTTTATAAACAATTTTTGAAATCGTAAAACTCTTGACAAACCATTATAAAAATTGAAAAATACGTGAATAGTTGCACTGAAAAATACGGACCGTTACATTCTACCCTCCTTAAAATAATTCTGTCCTCGAAATTTAAAATTTTCTTGTTTTTAAAAATCTCTTATGAAAATAATTGGTGTTATGAAGAAGCTCAAGCAAATAAATGATAGAAGAGATAGTAATATAGTAAATTACGTTATAAATAACATGAAATGTGATAAGAAAATAAGGGATGTTACTAATAAATATTATCACCATAGCTACTTCAGATCTATCAAGTGGCCAAAACATAAGATAATGGCAATACATGAAAATGATAGTTACTATGATGACGACATCTATTCGAACTTGGAACTGGAGGTAATAAGTCAGAAATAAGCACCCAAAAAGAAGAACCGAACGTCTAAAATTTTCAACTCATATTAATGATGACTACTGGGTCTGGAGCTTAATCGTGTAAATCATCGCCGTAGCATACATAAACGTAAGAGCTAAACCTAGTGCATCCATGCTGTTACAACTTAACCAGCCGAACATAAAGGACTTCATCTGCCACGCTACTAAATTACAAGCCAATATCCAGATCAACACTAACAGGTAGATATAAGGCCAATTCTCGAGGGTCAAGATCATCGCTACCACTTCTTCCAGCAATCTCCATAACATCCAACAAGAAACCAACATCCTAGCGGTCTCCCAAATCCGAGCACAAGACTGACATCCAACTTCAACACCTAAGCCCAAAAGTATGCCAATACTCATCCCCAATGATACTACTTGCCAATACCATTGGTCGACGTCTACGGTTATCACCATCAGCCCTAAGCAATTCAACGACCAAAAACTCACGAATCCACAAACACGAAGGAGCAGCCCTAAGAAGGAATCGAAGCGGGGCAGTTCAATGGGGAAGAACCAGAAAAAGGAGCTCCAAATAATGCCAAGAGCAACGGGTTCCCAATATCCCGACCACATGGCAACAGCGAAGGCGGTGGCGAGGGCTGCCGCTAAGGCCATGAATCCCAAAACAGAACGTCGAGGGGCCATCGGCGGCTGTCGATCCATGGCGACGGCCTCCGGGAAGGGGTGGAGCGGAAGCTGGCGGATCTTCGGGTGAGGCCGGCGGAGCTTGCTTGGGGAAGAGGCCGGGAGGAGGAGTGGGCGATGCCTGTGAGAAGGGGAATCATGGGGTGGCTTGGGGAGGAAGGATAAGGGTTTTAAAAAAGGGGAAGGGGCACCGAAAGTCGGGTTAGGGCAGCATAGGGTTAGGCGGGAACGGGTCTCGAGGGGGGAAGCGGACAAAGGAATTAAAGAGGGGGAGGTGGTCGGTGGGAAAGGAATTAGGTACAAGATGAAAGTACGGGTTAGAATAGAAATAGATCTCAATAAGACGTAACAGCCAACACTTGCACGTCGTGTTTGGCTCATCTTAGCACCATCCTCCAATACTTCTGAGCATCCTTCGATTCGCTTCGGTTGTCGAACTCGAACTTTTGGTGATCGAAAAGTCGAATGCTACCCTCCTTAAAATAGACGTAGCTAGAGTTCAAGTGTACTAAAAATAGAAAGATTCCAAGAAGGTCAATCGAAAGGTCATCAAGCTAAAGGATGGGTGATAGTGATGAAGATCGATGGCGTTACATACTCATGATTCACGTCCTTGCGGTCCAGCGGAACACGGGCAGGGAAGTGACTAAGCCAGGATCACTTATCCCAAGTCTAGCAAGGGTGATCCAACAAACTTAGCCAAGCACATTGACCGGATCATGGTTCATTGAAGGAAGCTTATCATTTATATGCGTGCCATCATCAACTGAAGGAAAGGTGATGAAGTGGGTAGATAGGTCTACCTACTATAACTGCTAGCAAAAGAGGTTACTAGGGAGGGTATAACCAAGAATGGAACACGAGTTCCTAAGCAAGGGTTAAGAGTTCAAAGGAAGTGATGAAGATCAAGGAAGACCTAATGAAGATTGTAATAAGGACACTTCACCCGTATATCCAATACATGTGAACACTCGAGACGTCCTATACTCGAGAGTTTATTTGAGTATTTTATACTGTACACCCTGATCTTGCTATATTGTTCACGAGGTAGTTAGCGCGGACCTACGTGGGCCACCAAAACTGTAACGACCCGCTCCCGGGGGCCCGTTACTTATTTGATATTTGCGCAGGTCCTGCAGGTTACCAGTGAATTCAAAATAGCCACATGCAGAGATGTACAAAAATACTCAAATAGTGTCCAATTATTACAATCCATACTGTACAAGATGTCCCAACAAAAATACATGAAAGTAGAAAAGTACATAAGTGAAAATGACTCTGGAAGCTGCGGTCGAACTCTGGCGCTATTAGCTCAGGAGCATCTACCTCCATATGTACGTCGTCTGCGGTGCCACGGAGATGGAACCGTAGGTAAGTCACAACAATTCTAAATATAGAAAAAAAGCAGTGCAAAAGTATGACAAAAGTAACTACGTACGAGCAGATCAGAGTGAAAAGTAAAGTACTGAGCAACAACTCTACACAACTGAGTAGTAAGAGAAAACTGAACTGGAAAGGAGAACAACTGTACTGAGGTAGAGCAAGTGTAAAAAGAAGAGCAAGAAACATGCTACTGATGTAGTTAAAGGTAAGTAAAGTACTGTGACTGCACAAGTGTAGTAGGTAAAGTGTATGTACTGCGTAAAATAAAGGTGACTGTAATGCGTAAAGTAAAAGTGACTGTGCAAAAGTAACTACACTACGTGACTCAAGTCGGAGAGTACAGTATGTGACCATCAAGTCCATCTCTTGCCTGGGCGCGACCCAGACGAATGCCAAAAACCCAGGCAGCTAGACATGATGCTGACACGGGCAGCAAATTTTATTTGCCGAAACATAGGCAGCTAGACATGATTGCCAAAAACCCAGGCAGCTAAACATGTAGATTGAACTCCAGTCACTCCCGCACTCTCTCAAACTATGAGTTACCCCAAACCCCAGTGAAGTGTCAAGTTTTCTATGTACATGTTCTTTCATGATGTTCCACGAGATGTTCCACACGATATTCCACAAGATATTCCACAGGATGTTCCACATGTTACTAGTCAAACCAAGACAACTGGTTGACTTTCAGAGAGTAGTAACTCATTTCAAAGCAGAAGGTGCCAAAGCGAACTGAGGATAAAGACAAGTCCAAAAACGATGATACCGATTCTATGCTTCGAGCATGTAGTAGTGTTGTTTAGTACACAATTTACCCAAGTTGATGATTGTGTACTACAACCACCAAAGTTGAAAGTTGGCAAAGTAATCTGAAGTTGATTACTTTCCTATTTGATTAGGTTTCTAGTTCAGTTCAAGTCAAGTAGCCGTTCAGATGCTGTAGTGTTGTCCTAAGTTCATACAGGGGCAATTATCTACTATTCTAATTTTAGAATTAGTAGTGACTTACTAATTTCGAGATTGACGTAGCAAGCCAGAATTTGATCTAGGGCTTCTACGGACGTTGGTGCACAAGAATTGGTACCTGCAACACAAGAAAACTTGGTTAAAGAACGCTACATTTCCTATGTAAATAATTTGGTCGTTTTGATTTTTAAACGGATTGAAATGTCTTCGAAAAACGTTCTAAATTTTTATATAAGCTAGATATGTAGAAAATAATTTTTATACAAGAGAAAATATTTTTCTGAAGCTTATTGTAATTTTTATAATTTTTAAAAGCTTAGAAACAATTTTAGAACAATTTTTCAATTAGTAACGTAATTATTCAAACATTTATTCTGGATGCAATCTGCATCAGAATGGTTCAAGTGAGCTGTCAAAATGACCGTATCGAAGAGTACTATAGCATATATTTTTATCATATACTAGTGTACGTGGAAATAACAAGTTACGGATTTTTAAGTGAAAATAACATAGTCATCTTTTAGGCTTAAAAATTAATTTTGGAAAAGCTAAGCATCGGATCGAGATGAAAATAGTGCCATTGTGTCCAGAATGTCGTTTCTGATTTTCTGGGCCTAGTTTCGTATTTTTCTGAGGCTTGTATAACTACTTATGAATTTAAAACCATTAACACTTATATAATATTTTAATAAATACTAATCAAAACTTACGCATACGTATTCGTATTTTGTAAAACGTATTACTCTTACCCCCCTGTCATTCGTTGCATGGGGATTGGCCGTAGTCGACGTCGGAGGGCGGCGAGTGCACGTGGGCGACGCTCGGGCGGCGTAGCAGCGGCAGCAGGGAGCGACGGCGTCGGGGGAGCAGCGAACGGCGGAGGCGGTGGTTTGTAGCAGAGAACGGCGACGTAAGCAGCTGCGAGAGGGCAGAACTGGGAAGCAGCGGGCTCGGGGCTCGCCGGTGAGTGTGGGTGGCTCTCCGGGGTGCTCCGTGGGGCTTGTCGGCGGTGTGCAGGCGTAGCGAAGTCAGCAGAGCGGCGTTTGGTGGGGGCCTCGGGGTTTCGTGGGCGAAGTCAGAGGGTTGAACGGTGGGCGGCGGTCCAGAGATGTTCGCAACGGCGAGGAGAGGAGGCGTCGAGGTCGAGGGATGGGCGGAGCTTCGAGCGGTGTCTCGTAGGGGTCTCGGAGCTGCTCAGGTGAGGCGGGGGTCTCAGGCGAGGCTTCATGCTGCGACGAGGTGAGCAGTGTGGCGTCGGACTTTGGGGGACGTCGATGACGCAAGGAGCGGCGGTGTCGGGGCTTTGGCTTCGCATGCGGGACAGAGCAGGGAATGTGGGAGAGAGGTCGGGAGTTGATCGGAGAAGAGGGCGGGTTTTTATTGTCGTGGATGAGTGCGGACGGGGTCGCGGGGGTGGATGACGGCGGCTGCCCACCGGAGGGGAGAGGGATAGGGTGAGTTCGAGAAAAAGAGGGAGAGTGGGTTCGGGGGCTTGGGATAGCTGATGAATGGGATAGGTTGGGCTTGAGAGGGGAGAAAGATAAGCCTGGGTTTGTTTGTATGGGTTCAAGCTAAGAGAAAGTGTTAGGGGGATTATATAAGTAAGTATATTAGTATAAAATTAAGTAGGCAATAAATATTTAGTCAAATATTTGATAGGTTAGATGGATAAGTGTGGAAATTAGGGTTAGGAGAAATTAATTGGGTTGGTGGGAGGTTTGACAATTTGTTTAAGGGGATGAACGTGTTTATCATGTGATGCCACGATGTTAAGAAAAATTTGTCTGGAAGCTATGCTTAGGTGAGGGTAACTGTAATTAGTAATATAGGTAGGGTAATTAGTAGTTAAGTAAAAGGTTAAAACGTAATTAGTAGAAAATGTCAAAAATTCAAAATTACGATTTTGCCCCTACAAGTAAACGTGTCCGAAAAATTACGAAAACATACCCACAGGATCGTATTGTCGCGAGGATCGCGAATACCAGATCCGATTCAGGGTTTGAGCTACGCAGATACTAGTTTTGGGCCAAAACGTTTAGAAAGCGGGTTTGCGGGTTCTCTTTCGATTTGACTCCAGAAAATTACAAATTTAATGTGGGAGGCCCTAAATGATCATAGAACGATACTGTAGAAGTTTGAAAACGTTTTGAAGATGTTTGAATAGAAAATTAATTCATTAAGCCAAAACGGTAATAATTGAAATTGAATTTTTACCAGATTATTTAGAGGTATTTGGTGAAACCCGAACTTACTAAAATACTCCATAACTAGTCTGGTACTTCAAAATATTTTTATAAGCAATTTTTGAAATCGTAAAACTCTTGACAAACCATTATAAAAATTGAAAAATACATGAATAGTTGCACTGAAAAATACGGACCGTTACAGTATTCCTGCTGGGTCACGCCGTGACGTGTCCCCTTTGATATTTTTCAGGTGTTGGTTCGTGGAGTTGGAGGCCCATGAGTCCAGCTGGTTGGAGTTGGTTGGAGTTGAGGGTTTTGAGAGAGAGAGAGTAAGAGTTTCGAGTGGGTGTTATTGTACTTCGGTGAGTTGTGGGATTTATTATATTGTTTAAGAAATCTGACTAAAAGTTGTATATGAGTTTTGTTTACGTGATGTTGTACTGGGAAGTTGTATAAATAGTTGAGTACATTTATCAGTGTTGGTTTGACTGCCTCTCTTGTGTTTCTGTGACATCTGGATTGCTACAGGTACTATCCCAGCAGTGCGCAGTGGGCCTGCTTGAGTTTCGAAATTTTGTACTTCTCTTCCGTAGCACCCGCCTCTTCGGGAATACCTGATACGGTTTCGTACTCATCGGGTATACCGGGGAGCGGGGCATTACACAAGCCCTATCGGTCGACCTCCTCGATGAACGGGAGGATTACTACGACTAGCAGCCGACCCCTGCGGAAGAGGTTGAAGAAATACCCGTGGCCGAGGAGGAGGGCAGGACTGTCTCCTTCGGCACGCAGCTTTCGGCCTGTCTGAGGGCGGACCTGATCAACCTCCTCAGGGAGAACGTGGAAATATTCGCATGGTCACCCTCGGACATGCCCGGAGTGGATCCCGCGATGATATATCATAAGCTGAACGCGGACCCGGAATCCCGACTTGTCCGGCAAAGGAAGAGGAGCGCTGGAGGAGAGAAGAAGAGGGCGGCCGGCGAAGAGGTAGAGTGCCTTCTCCAGGCCAAGTTCATCAGGCCGGTAAGCTATCCAGAGTGGCTAGCCAACGTCGTCTTGGTGAAGAAAGCCAGCGGGAAGTGGTGTATGTGCGTCGACTTCATGGATCTTAATAAGGTGTGCCCGAAGGATAGCTTCCCGCTACCGAGGATCGACCATCTGGTCGACCAGGCGTCCGGTTATGAGTTGCTAAGCTTTATGGACGCATTCTCGGGCTACAACCTGATCCCGATGGCAGAGGAGGATGAGGAGAAGACGTCCTTCATCACTGACAACGGCACCTTTTGCTACACGAAGATGCCGTTCAGATTTAAGAATGCCGGGGCGACCTATCAACGAATGGTAGACAATATTTTCGGCTCACAGATCGGGCGGAATCTGGAGGTCTACATCGACGACAAGCTGGTTAAGAGCAAGGATGCCACAGACCACCTCGTCGACATGTGAGAGACCTTCCAGAAGGTGCGTCGATATGGCCTGAGGCTGAACCCGGCAAAGTGTGTCTTCGACGTGCGATCGGGGAAGTTCCTCGGCTTCATGATCACGAAGCGAGGAATCGAAGCAAACCCGGACAAGGTATCGGCCCTCGTCAACATGGCCGAGCCTCGGATCATTCGGGAATGATCGGGTCGCTGCGCTGGGGAGATTTCTGTCGAAGTCTGGTGAGAGGTCAATCCCATTTTTCATAGTCTTGCGACAGACACTTGCCGCAGGGAAGGTCGACAAGAAAGTGAGCCAATGGGACGACACCTGTGCCCAAGCCTTCGCAGGGCTGCGGTCTTATCTGCAGAGCTCACCGTTGCTCGCGAAGCCTAAGGAAGAAGAACCACTGGGGCTATATTTATCCACCAGAGACGAGGCCGTTAGTTTGGCCCTGGTCAAGGAAGAAGAGGGCATGCAGCGGCCGGTCGACTATGCGAGCCTGGTGCTCCGAGATGTGAAGACCCGCTCAGCCCCATAGAGAAAGCGGCATACTGCCTCGTCACGACAGCGGGGAAGCTTCGGCCCTACTTCCAAGCTCACGCCATCGTCTTCCACACTAATCTGTCGCTCGAGAAGAACCTGAAGAGGTTGGAGCATTCGGGTAGAATGCTGAATTGGAGTGTCGAGCGCAGCGAGTTCGACATAATGTACAAAGCCCAAACGACGATCAAAGGCCAAGCGCTGGCAGATTTCATAGTGGAGTGCACCATCGAGGATCTTCCCGGAGATCCACAGAGCGTTCAAGCAGCAGTGGCGGGGCAGGGAGCGACGGAGGCAGCCGAATCGGCGACGACCTTCCCAAAGGATATGGGCGAGTTGTGGACCGTCCACATCGACGGATCGGCCACAGGATCCGGAACGAGGGCGGGCATCGTCGTCCTAACCCCCGACGGATGCCTATTGGAGTACGCGCTGCGGTTCGGCTTCCTAGTAACCAACAATGTCACAGAGTACGAAGCCGCGGTCAATGGATTGAATCTGTGTCGAGCGTTGGAAGCTACGAACGTGCTGCTACTGAGTGATTCGTGGCTTGTCATCCAGTAGGTCCAAGGGAGCTTTGAGGCCCGAGAAGAGTTGATGAAGCGCTACCTTCGGCGCATCCAGGACAAGCTTCGGAAGTTCAAGAAGGTAGAGGTTCAGCACCTGCCTCGCTCCAACAACCTTTGGGCAGACTCCCAATCAAAGCTGGCCTCATCCTCCCCGGTCGAAATTGGGAAGGCCATTTACGTCGAGAACTTGCTGACACCCACCATTGAAGGGGACGAGCTAATGTCTGTCAGCCAGACGACGATGTGGATGACCCAAATAATAAAATACTTGAAGACGGGAGCCCTGCCTGAGGAACGACTGGAAGCTAAGAAAGTCGAGAGGCGAGCCCTGTCATTCGTGATCTTCGATGGAGTGATGTACCGTAGGCGCCACGCGAGTTTCGACTTCCTGCCCTACCTAAAATGCCTGGGGCCAGATCAGGCAGAACAAGTCGTCCGTGAGGTGCACGAAGGCCTCTGCAGGTACCACTACGGCGGGCGCACTATCGCCCACAAAATAGTGCGCCAGGGGTACTACTGGCCAACCATGGTCCATGACACGTCGCAATATGTCAAGAAATGCGAGGAGTGCCAGAAATTTTGCAGACGCATTGTGGCACCGCCAGTCGACCTGGTTCCCATTCTCAGTCCGGTTCCCTTCACCAAGTGGGGACTCGACATCCTCGGGTCTTTCTCGAAGGCCTCCAATGTGCGGAAGTACCTCGTCATCGCAGTCGACTACTTCACCAAGTGGATCGAGGCGGAACCACTGGCAAACATCACGTGGACGGACATGAAGAACTTTATCTGGAGGTCCATCATCTGCCGCTTCGGGATACCTCGTTCCATCGTGACGGATAACAGAAGGCAGTACGATTGCGAGGGCTTTCGGGGCTTCTGTTCGGAGTGGGGGAGCAAGCTCCACTTAGCCTACGTGGCGCATCCACAATGCAACGGGATGGCAGAGCCGACGAACACGTGTATATTGGGCCCCCTGAAGAAAAAGGTAGGCGACGCCCTAGGATCTTGGGTAGACGAACTGCCAGGCATCCTCTAGTCCTACCGCACAACCCACAAGGCCTTGACGGGGGAGAGCCCATTTATGTTGGCATTTGGGGCAGAGGCGGTCGCTCCAGTGGAAGTAGGGGAAGAGACCATTCGGCTCCTGTACTTCGATGAGGACATCAACGGGGAGGGGCTCGGTCTCAACCTTGAGCTCATCGATGAGGTGCAGAACCAAGCACTGACCAACCTCGTCAGGCTTAGTTAAAGAATGACCCAACACTACAACTCCAAGGTGTGGAAGCGGAGCATCAGAATCGGCGACCTGGTCCTCAGTGACGCAACCTTCAAACCGAAAATCGTCCGCCGGGGAAAGCTTGCGGCAAAGTGGGAGGGGCCTTACGAAATCATCGACATCGTCGGGCCAGCCACATATATCCTAGCAACCTTGGATGGGTGCGAGCTAGCCCACCCTTGGAATGCCGAGCACTTGCTAAAATACTACCAATGAATTTGTGAGTGTTAATTCAATTACCTTCTTTTCTGTCATATTTTCAAATTTTGGTGTCTCCACTTGAAAATTTCAGTTTAACGCACGAAGACTCCGGGGCAGGATCCGTCCTCGCTACCCAAACCGGAATGGCCAATGCAGGATAGGCGACGACCCAATACCCGTCCGACTATAGAGGCTGCAGGGAGGCGACGACCCAACACCCGCCCTCTTAAAGACTCCGGGGCAAGCTTACGGAGCTTCGCCACCCAAACTGAGCCGTCGCCTCCTCGCAACCTCTATCACCGTCGAAGAGAAGCTCGCCGTCGGAGACGAGCACTCCACGCCACTCTCTCTTCCCGACGTCTCCATCTTCCCATCGCCGAGACTGTCGTGAAGACATCGAATCGCAGTCGAAGAGGCGCTATCGTTGTCGAAGTTGAGGAGGCACTGTTGTTGTCGGAGTCGGAGAAAACGAGAATGAGCTGACGTCGAGTCGGAGAAGATTGCATGAAAACGAAAGAAAGGAGAGAAGTGCACGTGATTTGCTGACGTGGAAATGATTTGTAGATTGTTGTGCGCACAGACCGAATATTATTAAGTTTGAACTGGAATTGCTATATGCACAGACCAGAGTGCTTTCCAAGATTGACGAACCACATATTGAGATACAGACGTCAGATCGGGACACTGTTTTACGTCAGACTAGAGCTAACGACGTGCTGATTGACAGAGACGACTACACGGACACGAACTGAGCATTTCTAAACTCTTTACTCTTTATATTCGTGTATCAGTGTGTTGATCTCTGTAAGAAAAACTTTACCAGTTTTTGTTTTATTTGGGACTTGTCTGGTAAGGGCTAGACAAGAGGGTCTTGACGTGTTGTTGCAGTCAAGATACACATTTACTAGCTTGATAGTGTTCTGCACTTTGTTGAGTGTGGTACAGTCTAGGTGGGGAGTTGGAGCTAGGACCACATTGTATGTATACAGAAGGAACATATTAATGCTAGTATTTGCTTGGGGGCTGGAGTAGGTCATTGCTGCGACCGAACCAGGGTAAATCTGCTGCGTATTCTGTGCTTACTTTTCATTTATCATGCTTGTGTTTTTAACTGCGTGTGATTTTTCGTGGGTTGCGTGAGAATATTTTATTAGCCTATTCACACCCCCAGGCTAGGATCCAGATCCAACAATACAGACTGAAGGAGACTTTTTACTAGAAGGGAATGAGATCCAAGGTGAGGGAATTTGTGAGGGAATGTGATGTATGCCAAAGGAATAAAGCTGAGAGTGTAGCCTACACAGGGTTGCTCCAACCCCTTCCAACCTCAGAACAGATTTGGGAGGATATATCCTTGGATTTCATAGTGGGGCTGCCTTCTTGTGGAGATATCAGTGCAATTTTGGCTGTGGTAGACAGTCACACAAAATATGCACACTGCTTTTCACTCAAATTTCCTTTTACTGCCAAGCAAGTGGCTCAAGTATTTTTTGATGGGGTTTACAAACTCCATGGCATGTATAAATCAATGGTAAGTGATAGAGACCCCATGTTCACAAGTCATTTCTGGAGGGAACTCTTCAACCTCCAAGAAACCTTGCTAGCCTTCAGCTCAGCATATCACCCATAATCAGATGGCCAAAATGAGATTACTAACCGTCACTTGGAGTGTTACCTAAGGTGATTTTGCTCACACAAGCCCATGGAGTGGCCAAAATGGATGACACTAGCTGAGTATTGGTTTAATACAACTTGGAAAGTTTCAACTCATTCCTCAAGTGCTGATCAAATGGCGCCAGCGGAGCGAGGAGGATGCAACATGGGAGGATTACTGGGGCTTAGTGAAGAAATTCCACACCTTTGACCTTGAGGCAAGGTCTCAAAATGGGTAAGGGATTGTGAGGATGCTAGCAGCTGGTGGAGGGCGCGAAGGGAGCAGCAGTGGGTTGTTTGAATCTAACCGTTAGTGGGTTTAAACCTCATCCGTTGGATTTACCTTTTAAGTACTAATCTGAGCCGTTGATTCGAGCTGGGGAATATTTGATATGGACTGGCCATGGCTTGATGGCCGTTAGAGGAGCTGGCTTGCGCAAGTGGGAGCAACAATCTTCATAGAGTATGTAAGACCCAAAATGATTGTATCAGGGATTACTGATTGATGCTAAAGCAAATAGAAATTCCTCTTTCATCTTCTTTTCAATTCTTTTTCTTGTGAATTTGTCTCTGTTTTGTAGATCTGACGCATGGAAAAGAAAGGAGGGCATCGAGTTGAGGAAGATGACTCCCTTAACGAGCCAAGCCCCTCACATATGTGTCATCGCTCGCGCAGGTAAGCCTGTGATTCACACAGAAACAAGTTTATTCTATGAGGTTGGGAAATTGATGTTATACTATTATCATTATTATTTTCTTCATGTGACCTCTTTCGGGAAAGAGAGTGCGCAACTTGTTGGTATTATTTTGTTGTTGTTTTTCCAGTGGAATCCGGGGGTAGATAGGCTACGTGAGGTGTCAATTAGAACCCAGTCTGAATCAATGTTCATGGCCATCATTATCTGGCGAAATACGAAATGAATATAAAGTCAGAAGTCACAAGTCTCCCCTGTCTTCTTCTCCTTTGTTTGTTTTTTGTTTTTGTGGGTTAGGGATATATATTTCTACCCAATCTACCCAACCTAGCATATGGATTTTGTATTGGTTGCCAGTTGATATCTTCTTTGAGGTGCTTGCAGTACGTAAACTGCCGACTTGTTCTACTGCTGGTTGTGGTCGGGTCTTCTCCTTCCCCTCCCAGCTCCTCCAATCTCTTTACATTTACATTCTAGTCATGTTATGTGGCCTCGTGTGTTACGTGCATTCAAAATATTCATCCAAAAAATTTCACCCCATTCAAAAACTCTCCACGTCAAAAAAAAATTTGCAGCCCCGTTCAAAATATTCCTCTCCGACGAAATAATTTTAACTACATTCAAACTAAAATTTACTTCTCCCGAGATAATTTAGTTCGCCAAAATTTTCATTTTCTTCTTTTTAAGGTTCAGTTCCCACCAAAATTTAAAATTCTAGTTCGCCCCAAAATTTAGTTTCCCCCCAAAAATTTAAATTAAAATTTAGTTCCACCCGGAGAATTTAGTTCCCGCAAATATTTTAATTACCGTAAAATTTAGTTTCCTCCCGATTTAGTTCTCCCAAAATTTAAAATTTTACTTCTCATAAAGCTAGTTCCATTTAAATTTAGTTTCCCCCAAAATTTTATGTTTTCCCCTGCAAAATTTTCACAAACTCACGTCCTAACATTCTATCCCTTAAGATTCTATCCCAACGACTTCAATGTCCTAGTCAGCATACACATTCAAAAACATCCATCATTTGTATAATATACTAGAAATTACAGGTGCATAGTGCACGGGACCCGAGAAAATGAAGGGTTTTACGGGTCCTTAGGGCTATAAATTCGACACCCGGCGTAAGTCGGACGGACGAAGAAAACAAACCGGCAGCGGAAAAATCAGACTTAAAACAATTTTAAATCAAGCCCTAAAGATTTACAACCCTAACCAAGATCTCTACCATCCCGGGGTTGGGTCCGACCAACCCCTAAGGATAGATCTATCTAACAGTTGCAATTATAAGGGTTTTACGTGTCCTTAGTGCACTGGACCCAAGAAAAACCTCGCAAACAGAATGCAGGGCCCGTGCACATATGAAAAGGAGAGAAAAGTGTGGGTGTATGTATCGTCCGGGAGCAAAAGAGGGAAGCATGGGCTAATGTGCAAACCCCGGTAGGGGCAAAGTGGAAGAATACCAATGGCAAGCATGTAAAACAGGTGGAAGATGTGGCCTTAATGGTCAATGGCAAGCATGTAAACAATAGGATTGAGTGTGCATTTTCTTTCTGGGGGGTTCCACAAAAACACTCAACATCACACCATCACCCACACCCCATTGGGACCCCCCATGATCAGGTGCTCAAACTACGGTCACCACTCTATCCACCATTTTGTCCTAGTAGGACAAACATCACATCAACATCTCTCATTTGTAATATAGATATAGGAATTTTTTGGTGTGGCCAACCAAGAAATATTATTAGTTTCATTTTAAAAAAATCTATTCAATTGGATTTGTTGCACTCATTCTAAAACCCAAAATACATAATTTGGTATGAACCCTAGGAGATTTGACCCGCGATCAAGTCATTTCAGAAATTTTATTATTCTGAAACTGTTAAATATATATTTATTTTGCAATGGATTGATGGAGGGTCAAAGAATCAAATTCCTCTCAAATTTTGTATAAAGGTTTTTTAAAATATAGATAACAATTCTAGGAAAAAAATTTACAAAATTCTTTAAGATTTTTTGAGTTTAGCCACACCAAGTGCTTGGTGCGACCTGCCTCAATTGAAAATTTGTAAACACACACATATTTATATACAGATACATATAAATATACATATAGTCATGATCAGGTGCGAATATTTCGCGCCCGATCGTGGTGCAAAAAAATTTTACAAAATTTTTTTAACATTTAATCCATACAATTATATACCATAGGGAAAATAATGGGTAAACCCTAGGGAGATTTCAGCATCAATTCACCCGTTACAAAAATTAACACTTCCTGAACAATAGAACCTTTTGTAATACCTTGATCGAGGGTCAAACTCTGTTATTTTTCACCCATTATTTTTTACGGTTGTATAAATACATGAAGTGAATGGAGGAATTTTTGGAAAAAATGGAAAAATTAAAACATAGAAAAATCCTTATGAAATGTTTGCAAATGAATATTTGTGTACACACACATATGAGGGATATGTATATGTGTTGACAGCACATATAAGCTATACTCACAATTTATTTTATAAAAAAAAATCAAATTCTTTCTTTCAGGGTTGTTGTATACATTCTAAAACCCAAAACCCCCAACTATGGGTGAACCCTAAGGCATTTGACAATCGATCCACATATTGTAAACAAGTTCTATTCTTCCGAAGCAACTGAATTCATAACGGATAGATCAAGGGTCAAATAGTGTTGCATTCACTTGATTTTTATTGGTGTACAAAACACAAAATTTTTTTGGTTATAAAACAAGCTGCAAGCACATATAACTTATATGTGCTGACCGAACATATTCATATTCTTATGCGTGTGTAAAATAGGAAATGGGGTGTCACAGCAAAGGTTTTCTCATGTGTCGGTAATGTGGACAGATCTGAACTGCAGATCTAAACTGATTAATTAGTCAAACATTAATGCTTTTTCCCAATTAAGCTCTCATTTAACAGCATTTTTTTTGCACTTAAGCCCTCTTTGATTATCTCTTCTCTCTCACCCGTGATTTCCTAAAATATGCGTTAAACCAACCACTAATTAAGCAATCTAATATATTGATTCCTCAACCTCTTTGTCTATGTAAACAAACACGTTCAAAAACATGAAACGGCGAGTAAGCACCAACCTCGCTTGTATTTTTATATACACACACAAAGTCAAGTCAATGGGAAAAAAATGCAGCAAGCACCAACCCCACATGCAATGTGCAACGCAAAACAAAATGAAACAGCGATGTGCAGGGACAGACCTTCATCGCTGACTTGGATAAACAATCCTATATGTACGCGGTACGCTTATAGGCTTCTTGGTTACCCCTAGCCATCATGAATCATATTCCATACATTTAAATCCCACAAACATACACCCACACACAAGGAGGAGGAGGAGGAGGAGCAGCTTGTGGTTGCTACAAGGGAGTGGGTCGACGTAGGCCAAGTAAAATGGGGAGACCACGGCCCAATCCGACCGAGCCTGGCCATGGGGGAGGTGGCATCACGATGGAATCAGCCACGCCGGCGGTGCCATACCCACCAATGGAGGCTCAAATTGAGCAAGTACAGCCATATCCTCCCCTTTCTCAGCCTCAAGCGGTGCCATATCCTCCGCCCGGCCCCGGCAGCACTAGCGCATCGGCACCACATCAGCCTCCTCCATACGTAGACGGCACGCCGGTGGTGTCCTTCCCACCGGCAGCAGCCACACCGCCACCGCACCACCACCATAACCCTGATGGGACACCCCCCTACCCTCAGCCAATTGGAGACCCATGGTCATCCGGGCTGTTTGATTGCGAGATGAATGAAAATAATGGTTATTTCCGTTACCCTTGACTAATATTTCTCTAGCGAAACAAACACCATTAATAATCGTAAATGTGTTTGTTGCCCCCCCTTGTGTTGTTATTTGCAGCTATCATGACGGCCTTCTTCCCGTGTGTGACGTTCGGGCAGATTGCAGAGATGTTAGACGAGGGGCAAACAAGTAAGCAAAACAAAACCCTAGCTAGCTGCTGCTGGCTTATAATTCAAGTTAACGAAACTGTACACTGTGCTAATGGGATTTTCTTTGATTGATATCTAAAATTGGAGGCTGCACGCTGGGAAGCTTCATGTACGCGTTGATGGTGCCGGCACTGCTGACCTGTTGGATTCCGGGGTCCAGTTACCGGCTAAAGCTGAGGCACAAGTACAACCTAGTCGAGGCGCCTTACGAGGATTGGGCAGTCCATCTCTTCTGCCCTTGCTGTGCCCTCTGCCAAGAATTCAGGGAGCTCAAAAAGAGAGGATACGATCCTTCCCTAGGTATCCATCCTCAACATGCATATATTGTAACTTGTGAATCAGCTTTATATCCATCTTGATCTTCCCCTTGTCTGATCGACCTTGTCACTGCGGGTGGGCTTATCGTTTGCAGGCTGGATGGGCCATCTTGCGATGCTGCAGCAGCAGCAGCAAACACAGTCAGCTCCTCCCGCCTACCAATCCATGAACAGATGAAGGAGCGACTGATTCCTTGCTTTGGTTACTTGCCCTATGTGTTATGTCTTTCAAGTGATGCATCATGTCTTTGATTTGAGAGAGTATGCGTGCCTCTGTCTTTGTTTTCGGTCTTATGTTTCCCTTTAGCTTGCTCACCTTTTCCGAAACTAAAAGCTGCTTTGCTTTTCGTTGTATGTTGTTCCTGTGGGCGTCAGCTTGCTTATGTGTGTTGTGGCATTCTAATCCAACTACTGCACAAAATTTAACCGAAAAAAAAGGCCTCCGTGTTGAGATCTGGAATGGATTTCTCCCCTCTACTGATCTCTGCTCGTCATGCATATCAATCTTTTACGTGAGAAGCAGCAGCATGGATGAACGCTGCTGGTGGGGTCCCACAGCTTGGGACGGGGAGCCTTAAATCTCGTATGCAAAGAACGAATCGGCTCACTATCAATAAATGAATGACCCTATCATCTATATCCCAAATCCTCAGTTGGTTAACACCGTCTCTGCCGCATTTGAATTTAGATCCAACCGTCTAAGAATCAAATGTAATTGAGGAGTGCAAAATGGCATAGAGTGCCATCTAGTTGTGTCTATTTGATCGATGTATGTAGTCTACGTATGCTTGAACGGGTACATACTGTGCCTGTGTGCCTCCGTAGTGTGTATAGGAATGGTGTGGTGCATATAGTAATTTCATAGTGTACATGATACTGGTGTGTTGGATGACCTATTGGATGAATATAGATGTCTGTGAGGTAGTAAAATGATTGGCATCGTTGGATTTATGAATGGGTAGTGAGATTTGAGTTGGTGGGTGTGTATAGTACAAACGTACTTTTAATATTATTTTAATATGGATTATTTTAAGATAATTACTCTGTGAAGATTATTTTAAGAGATTATTATTTTGATTGTTTCATGAGATTCATTGGTGCTAAGTATTATTATTATTATTATTCAATTTGTAGAATGGCATTATTCTAATTAGTGGGGGTGTGTGCATAGTAGAAGGGCAACTTGTAATTAAGCATGTCTGTGTGTAAATAGCGATGACATGTCTGTAGATAATTTTAGAAGAGAGATATTTTCTCTAAAGAGGAATGACAAACTTGTAATAAAAGGGACTTTAATAAGAAAATATCTCCACCTTTAATTATCTCATATTCTTCTACATGCTTCTATTTCATTCCTTTTCCTTTTCTTTTCATTTTCCTCTTTCTCTCTTTCTTTTCCTCATGGGGGCCGAAATTTTCTACATACCAAAAAAAAGAGGAGAGAAGAGAAGGGAGGAGTGATTAAGGGAGAGAATTAATGAGAAGCTTTTAAAGGAAAGAGAAGAAGATGAAAGGAGGAGCAATGAAGAATGCCTTGATTGAAGGAGGAATAAATGGAGCTTAAGAGGAAGTTTTGGTGGGGTAAAATCAAGCTACAATATGTAGGATTTCCAACTCCACTAGCTTGATATTAGCATAACATGTTTCCAAAAAAAAGATTGTTTTTCTTGAAGGCATGCATTTTTCATAAGCAAGTTAACTTCTTTTATGCATACATGTTTCTACATGCTCTCTTGTTGTGGTATTACAAGAAAGACGGTGACTTAATCATGTTATAAAGATTTTCTAGCAATGTTACTTAAATACTTATAAAGTTGCTTACTTTCTTACAAATAAGTACTCAAATTTCCAATTTGTGGATGTTCTTTATGCATTTAAATAGAGTTGATATCTTTGTGGTAGTCATGCAAGAATCACCATCTAGTATGGAAATGAAAGTGTGACATGGAAAGTGAAGGCAAGTTGTTTCCTTTTATAATGGGTTGTGATAAAGTTCCAAATTTGTTGGATTGAGGTGTAATAATTAGGTTGGGATATTTCCTTTTTGTTAGAATTGCTAGGCATGTGGAAAATTCCCATTTGTATTTCGGCCTAAATGGTTTTCATGCCCCTTGTGAAATTTTGATTGAGAACCCATGCATAAGTCTTCATTTCATTAAGAAATCATGTACAAATTAGCCTTAATTGCATTGTTGTGACAAGAAGCTTAAATGGTGAAATTGCCTTCCTTAAGTGGATTTTCATGCACAACATCCTATTGGTAGTTTTCGGTCATGACTAAACAGGTGGGTTTGTGGTACTGTAGTGGAGTGATAATGAAAGAATGTCCTTCTTGCTAAGATTCATTCTCCTTAATTGCCTATTTGTGGGGTAAATGTAAATCTTGTGAAATTATCTCTTTTAAGCAGAAAAACATGCAAAGATTCCAAATTTGAGATGTAAGTATCTCCATTTTGTGAATTGAGTTCTCATTTTAGTAATATTACAATTTTCACTAGAGTTCTTATTTAAAAAGTTCCCATCTCAATAAAAGTGACTTTAATTAGGAAGGTTTCATTAAATAAAAGTTTCACTTTAGGCAAAAGATTACATTTTAGTGATAAAGTTTTTATCATGAAGTCCTTTAATGGTTTTCACAAAGAGAAACATGCATTTTTCATAACTCCCTTCAAGGGTAGTATTTCCCCTAAAAGTTTTCCTCCTAAGTTTCTTTAAGCTTGTATTTTCTTGACTACATTTAAGTTGCTTCTTTTAAGGGTCTGTTGCACATTTCATTAAAATCAGCATTTTTCTTAAAGATCTTTACCTGCAGTTCCAAAAACTAACATTTTTCTTATAGATCTTTAAACAAGTTCTTTAAAGGTTACATTCTTTTAAGCACAAGTTGTTTCATTTAGTAGAGAAAGCATGGCTAATGTTAATCTTTACTTATTTTGTTGTAGAAATAAGCTTTAGTTGTCAATTTCTTCATTTTTATGTGGCAACATGTAGCAAAGCCACCCATGAATATTTAAGCCATGTGCCCCCGTATGATTTGTGGTGAAGTAATGAAAGGAAGTGAGAAAGAATGAAAAGAGAATGATATGAAAATGTTTTGTGTTAATGAAATGGGCCCATTAGTAGCTTCCTTAAAGTTGCCTCTTTCTCAAATGTGTGCTCATGATTAAGAAAAGGTTGTGCCTATTATTGAATTTTACATTGACTATGCTAAAGTTAGAAGCACTTATGAAACCTTGCATGTGGTTAACTCAGAGTTAGTAACCCCATGAGATTTAACCCCATGAGATTTGCTTATGGCTAAGTTAACATTAGGAGATTGTGGTTATTGAAAGTGGTTGTGGCAAAGTTTTGTTATTAATTCATGTGCTATGGTTATGTTTCATATACTCTTAAGAAATGACGATACGCCCGTCTTTTATGATTTAGTTTCACATGTTATGAAGCGGGAACTGTAATATCTTGGATGGCTTGGTTATGGTTGCATGGAAGGCATGGCCCTTTTGATTTGTTATGTGGGAATGGGAATGCACATGGAGATGCATGTCCCAATTGGAATGTGAAAATGGAAAGTGTTATGTTTCATGAAAAGTGAAAGTGGTGAATATTTCAGTCCTCCTAAAGAAGGGTGACACGGGTTGGGGGAATTCCGAAGTATCGGATAGGCCTATGTGATGGACTGGTTGTGGTGTCTTTGCGGTTTGTGTGGTGGGTACACTTGCACTCCTGACGGGCTAGCGCGACAGGGAGTGTAGAGGGGGTACTCGAGGCTCCTGATGGGCTAGCGCGACGGGGAGTCCTCTTTGCTCTCCCACCCAGTTGAGAGAGGTCCAGTCCCATACGCCGTATTCGATATTAGGGTTCCAAAAGCTAACATTGTATGAAATTGACTGACTGACTCTCTTTTACGCCTTAGCCGTACTTGTTATGCTTTACTGTTACTATCGTCACCCCTCTCCTTATACCCTCCACTATGGTGCTGTTCTCTTTTGATATGTACAACGCTGTTGGTTGTTTCTTTTGTCACGCATGCCATGTTTAGTTGTGACACCTTCGCTTGTAGCACTTTGCACTCAGTAGTAGCATAGTGTGTGTTGCATTTAGGGTGGAGTATGGAATTTCTACTGGGTCACGCGTTGACGTGCCCCGTTGACTTTTTTCAGGTGAGGTTCTTGGAGATAGCAGATGGAGCTGGAGGTTGAGTTTGGAGTTCTGTTGTTGGGAGTTGGAGCTTAGGTTGGCTGGCGAGGGGTAAGGTGAGAGCTTGAACTTTTGGGTTTCTTTGTTCGGGATAGACCCTTGTACTTAGGGTTGTGAGGTTGACGTTATTGATGTATGAGATGGTCATTGTACTATTGGTGTTGTACAAATTGATCGGATGGTTCAGTTTAGTTTCTGTGTGGTTTTAGTCCTTGATGAGTTGATTGAGTTGTTTCTTTTGACTCTTTGTGTTGGCCTTCGCGTGTCTAGGATTATTTTTGATTGTGTTTGGTGTTTGTTGTGGAGCACTACTGGTACTATTCCTAGCAGCGCGCAGTGGACCCGCAGATACATTTTAGTTCGTGTCATGTACTTTGTCCTTCTGGGTATCTCAGGGGATGGGTCGTGACAGGTGGTGTCCTACGTTGGTCCCCTCACTGCGGTTGTGTACGAAATAGTACGAGCAGTGTTCGTGTATATGTGGGTAGTTGAGTCCTAAGGTGAGTAGAGTCTGGCCTTAGGATAGGACCCGGATAGTAGGAGCTTGTGGTATAGAACCCTGAGGGTAGACACTAGAGTGTTGATTGAGTAAGAACGTATGTTCATATCTATGTGTGTATGTGTGTATACCTAAACGTCTATGGCTCTATAAGTGTTGAATATGGCTTATCGAGCATATTGAGATGATATGCTCGTGTGCATATGACTATGGTATATGTATGAATGATTGTACGACCATGTGATCGTCTTTGAAATTTATGTGTTAATACATGGTTGACTGGTTAGTAATGTGTAAAGTTGAGTTATATACTTGATTGAGGTGCGAGTAGTGTATAAATGTATTGCGTTGTGGCTAAATAATGTATGTGATTTATGCACATGTAGAGTGTGCAGAGGCGTGTGTGGATCCTTGAGTTGCCCCCATGAATGTGTGGATATGTCGTACGAGTATTAATGTTATGAGTTGATATATGTGATGAGTATATAATACATGTATGGCTGTAAGCTGGTACGATTACACCTGTACATGTATGAATATAGTTTTGTATGGTTATCTATGTGTATTGATATTGATATGGTAGACCTTGTGTGTGGATACATATGTGAGTGTTGGCTGGATGCGAGGAGAAATACATGATTTTATGTCTGAGTATAGCGGTGCATGTGTATATGTGCTAATAGTCTATGAGTAGTACGTATCATAGAACTATATAGTTGATTGAGCTCTAGGCGATGTATGGATATGGTACACCGTCTGTATTTGTAGTGTGTGGCATATATGTACATGCTGATTGTGTAGAACCATGTGCGGATCTTTGTGTTCCACTCAGGTATAAGTGGGCATGCCCTAGATGTATGAAAGTTGTGTGTTTAATATATATATGGAAGATGTATATGGTTGTCTGTCTGGTTGTAAACAGATACGCTTATCTCAGTGTTTGGATAGATATATCACTGTATGAATATCTGTATGTGTTGGTATTGTTGTATGAGACCTTATGTGATGACATGTATGTGTGTGCTTGGATATATACTAGGAGACATACATGGTTGTATGTCTATATCTATATATCGAGATGCAAGTGTATGTATATGAAGTTAACATATCTATATGTGCTCGTATGTATTTGTAAGTATGAGTATTATGCTTCTATGCAGATATGAGGCGGGTGAGTATTGGTATATAAGTATACTTGGGGTAGACTTGGATGGTTGGTTGGGTATACGTATATGTATGGATGACTTCGTGCAGATGCATGTATGTATGTATATATACTTATGTGTTTACCGATATATGTATATGTATCTGATGTTTATGGTCGAGTATATCTCTGTAATATACTTGACGTGCGTTTATATTTCATATATTCACGCACGTTTTCTTTTGTGTTTCTCCGTGTTTTTCGCTGTCTTTTATTCGTTTTCTTGTATTTTCTCGTTTTCTTTCACTTTTCTTTGTTTATCCATGATTGCAGGGGATTGACCACGTAGGGGACGTTTAACGATGATATCCCAAGTCCCCGGAGCAACGGGAGGAGTCACGCGTGATCCAGGGGGTCATACGCCAAAGAATACATCTTTCAGCCCCTCACCCGGTCGGTTGGTCATCTCCAACCGATCGGGTGATGCACGCGTGCACCACCCGGTCTCAGCCGGAGCTCACATGGAGGTCACCCGACCGGTTCGCAGACCGGTTCAGCGGGGGTCTGTTCTCTGTTTTCTCGAGCAAAATGCCAACCGATCGGGTGACTCTCACCCGATCGGTTCATCTGTAGCTGAAGATGAAGAGCTGAAGACACGGGCACCAAACCGATCGCTTCACCCGACGGCTCCAAGATCCAACCGGTCACTCAAGAACTCACCCGACCGGTTCATGTGATCGGGTGAAAGCTCGCCGTTTTCTGTTATTATTTTGTAACGGATCAACCGATCGGTTGACTTGTCAACCGATCGGTTGATGCGAGAGTCTATAAATAGAACCCCTAGGGTTCCAGAAACGAGAGATGCTAGTTTTTTACTGTTTTCTCACTTTGTGACGGCTGTAATTGTTACTCTTTTGTAAGTTTTCAGATCTTTCCCAAATTTTAGTATTGTCTTATCTACTCTATTACTTCCGCATTGCAATTGTCCGATTATGATTCCAACGGTTAATTTTTATTTAGATCGCTTTTTCATGGATTTTTGTGAGTAGTTCCCAAATCTGGGATTTTGGTGGAAACCCCTTCGGGGGCTCTTCCCGATGCGTCCATAGGGTTAGGAAATCGATAGGGATTAGGAATCTAACGGTTACGCGGGGTGTTTCATTGTCATCGGCGGGAAAAAGACTGCCTTTGACCGTTGGGCCAAGGGGGAATAAACTTGGCGGTTGACTCCCTAGCCATAGCTCACACCCATAGCGTAGACGTCGAATCCTAGCACGCAGGAGCGGTAGGATGAGACGTTGGGAGTTATCGTTGCGGGCTTAGTGCTCCCGGGATCGATCAGTGTTAATGGACACGTGAGTGCCCACTGATCGAATCCGGGAAGTCCGGTGTATCATCCTGGGCACCGACCGGAATATCGGGCCCATGGGACGCCGGTACCACTTTCAGAGGCAACGTCTCACCATTAGACCCTAATCCCGATCGCTATCCATACCCGTAGGGCGTATCGGCGAGAGTCTCTCGTCGGGTTGGAAACCAAAGTCCCGGGTTTTCTTTCTTGTTGTTCATACCCTTCATTTCTTTCGTGACAACCATCTACCGATTCGGGCTAGCTCGCCCCTCGGGGTGATTTAGGTCCTACCTGACCCAAGCACAACCTCGCCTCCCTGAGTTCGATATACCCACACCCTACACTAACCGTGCACTTGCGGTAAACCGACACCGCGCCCATTCCGCGAACGCGGGGGCGCCGGTCAATACTCGTGTGTGCAGCTGCAACTATAGCTATAGCTACTATCCTAGATACTTGTATGACTATGTGTCGTAATGTTGATATTCTAAAGTATAAACGATTGGAAATTGTTGATCTACAAGCTGTATGTTTAGGAAAACTATTGTATTACGTGAGATGTATATAGTGTGTATATACCTAGCGTGTGCTATAGGTATATTATGTGTGAGCCTCTGCGCTCTGCCCAGATTTGAGTAGGTATGTTAGAGGAAGCATAGGAGCCCATGCTTCCCTATGGTGGTCTATGTATATACATGGTAATCTTCATGCTATTTACAAACTCGTATGTATGGTTGTGAACATGTACGCGTGTACATGTTGGTGGGTACCTTGCTGCTGCATGGATATATATATATATATATATATATATATATATATATATATATATATATATATATATATATATATCTCTCTCTCTCTCTCTCTCTCTCTCTCTCTCTCTCTCTCTCTCTCTCTCTGTGTGTGTGTGTGTGTGTGTGTGTGTGTGTGTGTGTGTGATGATATTGGTGTATATATGAAGGTACTGGTTGTGCTTGTATTAGTCTGTCATGTCATAACGCCAGCTATGACATGCGAGTGTTTCATGATATATTCATGGCATAACACTGGTATGGCATGTGTGTGCTTCATTGTGTGTCTCTGTTTGCATGGTGTGAGATGGTAAGGATGTTGTATTGTATAATGTATGGTATTCTATGACTGTAAGTAGTGACATATGTGTGTGTGTGTGTGTGTGTGTGTGTGTGTGTGTGTGTTGGCTGTACCCCATGGGTTATACAGGTTGTATGCCCGTGATTTAGTACAGATGTGCGTATGCAGTGCTCTATCGGCCCCGAATATGAAGTAACATGTTGTGTGTATTTGTGTGTATGGGTAATACATGTGACCATGTGATGTATTCATGCAGTAGGTGTCTGAGGGTGTATGAATATGAGGTAATGTATACTAGCGTGAGTATACATATGGATGTAAGTCAGTATGTATGGTTGAAATATTTGTATAAGTATTTGTTTACCAGTGTGCTATACCTTCGTATATGCTTGGGATAGATTGACCCTACAGTACATATCTGATCACCCTTAACTATGTCCTCAGTTGGAAAGTCCGAGGACAGACTTTATTTTAAGGTGGGTAGAATGTAATGGCCCTAGTGCCAGGTACGCTAGGGTGTGTCTATTTGATCGATGTATGTAGTATATGTATGCTTGAACGGGTACATACTGTGCCTGTGTGCCTCCGTAGTGTGTATAGGATTGGTGTGGTGCATATAGTAATTGCATAGTGTATATGATACTGGTGTGTTGGATGACCTATTGGATGAATATAGATGTCTATGAGGTAGTAAAATGATTGGCATCGTTGGATTTATGAATGGGTAGGGAGATTTGAGTTGGTGGGTGTGTATAGTAAAAACGTACTTTTAATATTATTTTAATATGGGTTATTTTAAGATAATTATTTTGTGAAGATTATTTTAAGAGATTATTATTTTGATTGTTTCATGAGATTCATTGGTGCTAAGTATTATTATTATTATTATTGAATTTGGAGAATGGCATTATTGTAACTAGTGGGGGTGTGTGCATAATAGAAGGGCAACTTGTAATTAACCATGTGGGTGTGTAAATAGAGATGACATGTGTGCAGATAATTTTAGAAGAGAGATATTTTCTCTAAAGAAGAATGGCAAACTTGTAATAAAAGGGACTTTAGAAGAAAATATCTCCACCTTTAATTATCTCTTATTCTTCTACATGCTTCTATTTCTTTCATTTTCATTTCCTTTTCATTTTCCTCTTTCTCTCTTTCTTTTCCTTATGGGGGCCGAAATTTTCTACATACCAAAAAAAAGAGGAGAGAAGAGAAGGAAGGAGGAGTGATGAAGAGAGAGAATTAAGGAGAAGCTTTTAAAGGAAAGAGAAGAAGATGAAAGGAGGAGCAATGAAGAATGCCTTGATTGAAGGAGGAATAAATGGAGTTTAAGAGGAAGTTTTGGTGGGGTAAAATCAAGCTACAATAGGTAGGATTTCCAACTCCACTAGCTTGATATTAGCATGACATGTTTCCAAAAAAAATGATTGTTTTTCTTGAAGGCATGCATTTTTCATAAGCAAGTTAACTTCTTTTATGCATACATGTTTCTACGTGCTCTCTTGTTGTGGTATTACAAGAAAGATGGTGACTTAATCATGTTAGAAAGATTTTCTAGCAATGTTACTTAAATACTTATAAAGTTGCTTACTTTCTTACAAATAAGTACTCAAATTTCCAATTTGTGGATGTTCTCTATGCATTTAAATAGAATTGATATCTTTGTGGTAGTCATGCAAGAATCACCATCTAGTATGGAAATGAAAGTGTGACATGGAAAGTGAAGGCAAGATGTTTTCATTTTTAATGGATTGTGATAAAGTTCCAAATTTATTGGATTGAGGTGTAATAATTAGGTTGGGATATTTCCTTTTTGTTAGAATTGCTAGGCATGTGGAAAATTCCCATTTGTATTTCGGCCTAAATGGTTTTCATGCCCCTTGTGAAATTTTGTTTGAGAACCCTTGCATAAGTCTTCATTTCATTAAGAAATCATGTACAAATTAGCCTTAATTGCATTGTTGTGACAAGAAGCTTAAATGGTGAAATTGTCTTCCTTAAGTGGATTTTCATGCACAACATCCTATTGATAGTTTTCGGTCATGACTAAAGAGTTGGGTTTGTGGTACTGTAGTGGAGTGATAATGAAAGAATGTCCTTCTTGCTAAGCTTCATTCTCCTTAATTGCCTATTTGTGGTGTAAATGTAAAGATTGTGAAATTAACTCTTTTAAGTAGAAAAACATGCAAGGCTTCCAAATTTGAGATTTGAGTATCTCCATTTTGTGAATTGAGTTCTCATTGTAGTAATATTACAATTTTCACAAGAGTTTCTTATTCTTATTTAAAAAGTTCCCATCTCAATAAAAGTGACTTTAATTAGGAAGGTTTCATTAAATAAAAGTTACACTTTAGGCAAAAGTTTGCATTTTAGTGATAAAGTTTTTATCATGAAGTCCTTTAATGGTTTTCACAAAGAGAAACATGCATTTTTTATAACTCCCTTCCAGGGTAGTATTTCCCCTAACAGTTTCCCTCCTAAGTTTCTTTAAGCTTGTATTTTCTTGACTACATTTAAGTTGCTTCTTTTAAGGGTCTATTGCACATTTCATTAAAATCAGCATTTTTCTTAAAGATCTTTATCTAGAGTTCCAAAAACTAACATTTTTCTTATAGATCCTTAAACAAGTTCTTTAAAGGTTACATTCTTTTAAGCACAAGTTGTTTCATTTAGTGGAGAAAGCATGGCTAATGTTAATCTTTACTTATTTTGTTGTAGAAATAAGCTTTAGTTGTCAATTTCTTCATTTTTATGTGGCAACATGTAGCAACGCCACCTATGAATATTTCGGACATGTGCCCCGTATGATTTGTGGTGAAGTAATGAAAGGAAGTGAGAAAGATAGAAAAGAGAATGATATGGAAATGTTTTGTGTCAATGAAATGGGTCCATTAGTAGCTTCCCTAAAGTTGCCTCTTTCTCAAATGTGTGCTCATGATTAAGAAAAGGTTGTGCCTATTATTGAGTTTTACATTGAATGTGCTAAAGTTAGAAGAACTTATGAAACCTTGCATGCGGTTAACTCAAAGTTAGTAACCCCATGAGATTTGCTTATGGCCAAGTTAACATTAGGAGCTTGTGGTTATTGGAAGTGGGCGTGGAAAAATTTTGTGATTACTTCATGTGCTATGGTTATGTTTCACATGCTCTTAAGAAATGACGATACGCCCTTCTTTTATGATTTAGTTTCACACGTTATGATGCTGGAACTGTAATATCTTGGATGGCTTAGTTATGGTTGCATGGAAGGCATGGCCCTTTTGATTTGTTATGTGGGAATGGAAATGCACATGGAGATGCATGTCCCAATTGGAGTGTGAAAATGGAAAGTGTTATGTTTCATGAAAAGTGAAAGTGAGGAATATTTCAGTCCTCCTAAAGGAGGGTGACACGGGTTAGGGAAATTCCGAAGTATCGGGTAGGCCTATGGGATGGACTCGTTGTGGTGTCTTTGCGGTTTGTGTGGTGGGTACACTTGCACTCCTGACGGGCTAGCGCGACGGGGAGTGTAGAGGGGTACCCGAGACTCCTCATGGGCTAGCACGGCGGGGAGTGCTCTCTGATCTCCCACACAGTTGGGAGAGGTCTAGTCCCATACGCCGTATTCGATATTAGGGTTTCAAAAGAAAACATTTATGAAATTGATTGACTGACTTTCTTTTACGCCTTAGCCGTACTTGTTATGCTTTAATGTTACTATCCTCACCCCTCCCTTATACCCTCCACTATGGTGCTGTTCTCTTTTGATATGTACAACGCTGTTGGTTGTTTCTTTTGTCACGCATGCCATGTTTAGTTGTGACACCTTCGCTTGTAGCACTTTGCACTCAGTAATAGCATAGTGTGTGTTGTATTTAGGGCGGAGTATGGAATTCCTACTAGGTCACGCGTTGACGTGCCCCATTGACTTTTTTCAGGTGAGGTTCTTGGAGATGGCAGATGGAGCTGGAGGTTGAGTTTGGAGTTCTGTTGTTGGGAGTTGGAGCTTAGGTTGGCTGGCGAGGGGTGAGGTGAGAGCTTGTACTTTTGGGTTTCTTTGTTCGGGATAGACCCTTGTACTTAGGGTTGTGAGGTTGACGTTATTGATGTATAAGATGGTCATTGTACTCTTGGTGTTGTACAAATTGATCGGATGGTTCAGTTTAGTTTCTGTGTGGTTTTAGTCCTTGATGAGTTGACTGAGTTGATTCTTTTGCTGCTTTGTGTTGGCCTTCGCATGTCTAGGATTCTTTTTGACCATGTTTTGTTTCTTTGTGGAGCACTATTGTTACTATTTCCAGCAGCGTGCAGTAGACCTGTAGATACGTTTTAGTTCACATCGTGTACTTTGTCCTTCTGGGTATCCCAGAGGATGGGTCGTTACATTGTTGGACTGCATTTAAATATTTTTTAAGTTAGAAGACTAATGCAGTTAAAGGAAATAACAATGTAGAAAGTTTTGATTGAATAAGTTGTAATCAAGACTCCTATAGATGGATCTTGATATGAATTTTTCGTCAAATCAACCGGACACTGGTACATTCCATTTTAATTAATTCTGCACAAATGGGCTGGTTATACTTAATAAATATTCTAAATACGATTTAGAAATTTAAGTTGAAGTATTTAACCAGACGGTTCTCAAAATCAGTGGGAGCAAGCATATTACTAGGTTCCATTTTTGACTAAGTAAAAGTTCCAAGACCATCTATAGGTGACATCAAATCAAAAGGGTTTTGATTATGTCAAAGATATAGAAACATTGGTGTCATTAATGTACTGGACATAATTGACATAAGAAAAATTGGAATATGATATGATATGACTGACTTGCAGGAATGATAAACATTACATCTAGTTGTGTATGCTAATCGTTAACTATAGAAGAAGGAAAATCGTTGGATGAGATCCAAAGATGGTTTCTAAGGATCACCCCTGTGTGATCAAATGGTGTATTAATAAGACTCCATAAAACTGCATAATAGATACGTTTTAGCAAATCCCTTTTAGGTTTGACATATGAACGTCCGCAGTGACAATATGCTATAGCAGTATGAGATACCGAGATAAATAGCCTAAGTGCAAGTGGGAGATGTCGGCTGATATATGCCCTTGAGGCAATTTATCCTAAGAAACATCTTGTTCAATATATAATTGGTACTAATTACCCAAGTATAAATTCAATGAATTATATACTTGGATAATTTCCTTAGACTTAAAGTGCGGTCATTACATATCTAGATGTAGATCTCGATTATGGGAAGTGAATGACCGATAGGAACTTTAGTCTTAAAACGTTCATGGTCATAGATGTGTCGAGAAAAGGATATCAACACATCAGACAGACCATTGTGTCTTTGTCTTACCCTAAAAGGTAATGATGATCTTATAGTCATTCGACCGGGCGAAGTCGGAGACAGGGCACATGTGCTCATTAGAGAATGAGTCCACTGAACGACCCAATGAAGAGTTATTAAATGGTTAAACTTTAACTAAACTTTTATTAATAACTCTATAGTGATGATAGGCAAGTTGGTCCTTAAGACATGAAGTCATTGTACAAACATGTGTGTGAATAGTGTCACTTAGATCTATGATATAGCTTCGAGGCTAGGCATCCTGAAAGATCTTAGGTTGGGTGACACTTGAAGCATGTGAGGTAAGTAATGACTTAGATGGGATTCGTCTCTTCCATTAAAGGAAAGTTAGTGTCACGGGCTCAGTACTGTTATTTGTGCTAAACCTCGGCCGGGATACGTTGTAAGATGTACAACGTGTATATAACAAAGACCGAAGTATGCTGACCAATGCTGGCTAGTAGGGTTGACGGTTTACCATTACCTAAGCCATGCAGGGACATAGTTATGATGAAAGGACTAAAACTGCGATATTCATCACTGACACAGTCAGAGTGATCCCGAAGACACTTTTGTCGATGGGTCAATCACGTAATTATGATACTGAAAATGAGGCAACACCTGCTACTCGTGATTACTCTCGTCTAGTGGTTTCGAGCCCCAACCTGTAGTAGGGTCAGGCTATAGGGTCTCACACCGAGTTCGGTTTACATCTTAGTAATAGGAAGAAGAGCGACTCGGGTGCACGAGAATAAATGAAGTCACTAATAGTTAGTGACATTAAGTCGATCTATATTAAATAGGATTTAATAGGGTCGCATAAGTTTTTGACATTAAATGAGATTTTATAATGTCGCAAAATGATTGCGACTTCAGCATTAGTAGAATGCTTAATGTGATTATTGTATATGATGCAAATATGTTTAAAATACATTATAAATAGTTTATGATGATATTAAAACATATTATGCATAGAAATGGATAGATGGCTCTTTGAGATGGTCCCATTCGACCCATGCTTTCCAACGAACCTGAAATCGGCTCAAACGAAGTTGTATAACTTAAGTTATGGCTTAAAAGGCCAGAACAGGGCTTACTCAAGTTATGGCTCAAAAGGCCAGAACAGGGCTTTTGCCCAGTTCTGGCCAGACCTGACCCAGTTGGACTGGGCTAGCCCAGCCCATGAGGGCAAGGCTAGCCTGCCCAACTGGGCAAGGCAAGCCCATGCCCACCAAAAGGCAGGCGGGCCAGAGCCCGCCCGCTCTGCGGGCGGGTCTAACCCTCCTGCACAGGAGCGGGTGGGTCAGCCCATGCACCAGGAGCGTGCTGCACCCATAGTTGACTGGTCGTGCCCAGCTGGCAGGTGGGCCCCACCTGCGGGGCCCACAGCCCAAAAAACCTAGGAGGGTTGCGACGGCTACGAAATTCAGCCGAATTGTGACTTTTTGCTCGACTTTGAGCAATTGTTTGAGGGGTCAAATGAAGTCAGAATTTGTCGTCGTTTGTTTCTATGCGTTCACCATTCATAGATCTTCGAAATAATAGGTTGTATCACTTCTGAAGCTCAACGGTGATGGAGAATTAATTAGTTAAAGTTTAGCCTTTATGAAAGGCAATCCAACTTAATTAATTCTCCTATTTTAAAATAGTCACACATAGGATATGATGAGAAGGGGAGGAGCGACCCCTTATACAAATATGGGCCAACACTCTCCTTGAATACTTGCACCAAGTCTCTGAAATTGAGAAGCTCCAAAAAGTTTTGAGCACACTCAGTTCGAGACAAAAATTATTCTCTCCTCTCTTTTCTTCCGTTTCCTTCGCTCGCATTCTAGCAAAACGACCAAAAGGATTTGGATTCGATCCGAAATCTAAGGCGTTGGATCGCACTCAAGTGAAATCTTCTTCGACAAGTGGGTGGCCCAGAGGCATGGTGTCGGCTCACTTCGGGTGGATCGGTTCGGGAGTACAGAGGCGGTTAGCTTGGGGAGCAGAAGGCGGTTCGGTACACTTTGCTGGTGCAAGCAAAGTTTCGGGTATGTACTTTAAAAGCTTTTATTTAATTATATTGCAGTAGTTTAGATCTATCTTGGGGTGGTCAGATCCACCTCAAGATAGCAAAGGTCCTGGCTAGGGTCTTGAATCCTTAGGGTTGTTTGTTAAATAGTATAACAATTATTTTTCCGTCGCATGTTATTCTGCCTCTATCATCCGACCGATGTAGGACGGGCATAGAATAACACCCTAAGGGTCCATCAAAACCCTTTAATAACCATGTCTCCCACCTGCATCGGTATGTCCTCAAGAATCCCCAAGTGGTACTTCATTGACCTGTCAGCGAGCTGCAGCATCATCCTTATGGGCTTTGGCTCACCCATCCCTAATCTCTCGCTTATGCCCGGCGGCATTAAGCTCACACTTGCACCCATGTCGAACAATGCCCTTTTGATTATCATGTTTCCAACGACGCAAGGGATGGCAAAGCTTCTCGGATCTTCAAGATTCTCGACGCTCTTCCTCAGGAGGATAGCACTACATTCCATAGATTGTACGACCTTTTCCCTTATCACTCTTGTCGTGATCAACTCATTCAGAAATTTTGCATACAATGGGATCTCTGAGATGGCATCCAAGAACGGGATCATAATATTCAGCTGCTTCAACATATCGAAGAATTTCACATATTTCTCCTCAAGTCTTGCCTCTGCCAATCTCGAAGGGAATGGAACCTTAGGTATGTACACTCTTAGAGACTCCACTGGGGTGTCTCCATCAGCTTGTTTAGTTTCCTTCTCCCTTGGTGGCTCCACGATCAGTGAGTCTACAACATCATTTTCATCGAGCTCGATATCGATGCGAGGATCAACTTCCACCATGTTCTCTCTCTCCTCAACAGCTGGCATCACCGGGTCCTCGGTATGTTTACCACTCCTCATGGTAATGGCATTGACATGCCCTCGTGGGGTTGTCTCTCTCTGCCCCGGTATCAGCCCTTGTAGCCTATTCAGCTGTGCCACTTGCTCAGCCAACTGTGCCACCTGAGTCTCCACGGACTTTTAGCCTGTCATGAGCTACTGAATGGATGTTTGGAAGTATTAGTTCTTTTGACCCTGCATTACAATAAAATTCTCCATTAGTTTTTCAAGATTGGACTTAACAAGGGGAGGCGGTGGTGGTTGAGTAGATTGTAGAAAATTTTGAGGAGGCCCATATGGTTCTTGCTGCTGCGGGAATGGCATCTGTGGTTGCACTCCCCTACTCTGGTACGAGAAATTTGGGTGGTTCTTTCACCCTGGTTAAAGTTATTGGAGTAGGGATTGTTGCATTGTCGCTGATTTTTTCCATATAGAGCATTAGCTTGCTCTATCGTCATCCCCGATTGTGTGGCGAGGGTAGATGGGCATTCCTATCCTTGGCGTCCATGCACACCACATACCTCACAAAACACCGATGTAGGTGGATTAGCAGCACCAAGTCCTAATCTAAATAATTGCTTCGTCAAAGCATCAAACTTGGCTGAAAGCATAGAAACCTCATCAAGTTCATACTTACCTCCTTTCTTCGAGGTAGCTCTCTTAATGTTCCACCAATCATTGTTAGCGGCCATGTTTTCCAACAATTTCTTGGCCTCTTCTGGGGTCTTGCTCATAATGGTGCCATTAGCGATGGCATCGATCGACATCTTCACCTCACAGGAGAGTCCATTGTAGAAAGCTTGGATCAATAGCTAGTCAGGCACACCGTGGTATGGGCAGTTGTGTTGTAAACCCTTGAATCTTTCCCAAGCTTCATACAATGACTCCTGTTCAAGCTGGGTGAAAGACGTGATCTCATTTCACATTTTCACCATTTTCCCTGAAGGAAAGAATTTGGTTAGAGATGTTGAAGGATGTATGCCCTCGGTTCATTTGTATTTGATGCAAATAGATTTTAATATTAAAGATGTGGATTATTGCATAAGATGCAATAGAAAATAAAATATATATTGTAAAATATTTACAAATATATTTTATAAAGGCATAGAAAAGGTTACATGGGTTCTTGGGATAGTCCCATTCGAACACTGTTTTCAAACAGATTGAAAATCAGCTCAATCGGAGCTTCAAAGCTCAAGTTACAGCCCAAAAGGCTAGAACTGGGCTTTTGCCTAGTTCTGGCCCAGCCTAACCTAGACTGGGCGGGCTAGCCCAGCGTGCAGCTGGGCAGGCGGGCTAAGCTTGCCCGCCCAGCGGGCGGGTCAGACCCGACTGCCCGTATGGGCAGGCATGCCTAGCTGGCTGGTGGGCCCCATAGGCGAGGCCCACCCTTCAGAAACCTAAGGGGTTAGTGGCGGCTGCGATTTTCAACCGATTTGTGACTTTTGCTCAACTTTGAGCATTTGTTTGAGGGGTCAAACGAAGTCGGAATCGATCGCCGTTTGTTTCTATACGTTCACCATACATAGATCTTCGATTTGATAGGTTGTATCACTTGTGAAGCTCAACGGTGAGGGAGAGAAAATTAGTTGAAGATTAGCCTTAGTGTAAGGCAAAACTAATTTAATTTTCTCCACTAATTTATTAGTCCCACATTGCTCGTGAGATGAGCAAGGGTTTCGGCCTCCTATAAAAATAGGGGCTGACTCCCCTTGGAAAAATTGCACCAAGCCTCAAAATCCGAGAAGCTCCCAAAAGTTTGGATCACGCTCAAATTAAGACTTAAATTAATTATTCCATCTCTCCCTAAAATTCTTCATTACTCCTGATCGGGCTCTAGCAAAGCTACGAAGGCGTTTGGATCGGATCCGAAGTCTTGACAAAGGATTCACTCAAGGTGAAATCTTCTTTGGCGCGTGGTTGGCTTGGCGACAAGGGTGTTGCTCGCCTCAGGATGCGGTGCGGTTCGGGAAGCGGTTCGGCTCGGGATGCGGTTCGGCTTGGGAGAAGCGGCGCGGGGCCAAAGAAATGTTGCTGAAAACGACGCTTCGTATTCTGCGGAAACGAAGTGAAAGGTATGTAGTTTACATATTCATGCATTTATTATTGCAAATGTTAGATATATCTATCCTTAGGGGTTGGTTGGACCCTGTTGAGAGATGGGTATGCCCTCGAGGCAAATTCATCCCTGTGTATCTATACAACCATCTTGTTCAAAATAACACTAAGCTGTTTGGTAAGAATTTATCTAAGTTAACAATAATGCAGTAATCATTAGAAACTTAGGTAAAGTCTTGAGACTTAATGCAAGGTCAAACATGTATCGAGATGAGTATCTCGATCATGGAGAAGTGCTTGACCATTAGTAGCATAAGTCTAAAAGGGTTTGTGGTCATAGATGTTTTGAGAAAAGGATATCGAAACATCAGATAGACCATTATGTCTTAGCCTTCACCGTATAGCGGTGACGATGATCTCATGATCGTTTGACTTGGCAAAGTCGAAGACGATACATAGGTGCTCATTGGAGAATGAGTTCACTGAACGACCCACAAGAGTTATCATATGGTTATGATTGCCCAATCTGTCAATGATGCCTCTTAGTGATGATAGGCTAGTTGGTCTTTTGACTTGAGGTCATTGTACGAACCTGTGCGTGAACGATGTCACTTAGATCACTGACCTATCTCGAGGCAAGGCCTGTCGAAATGTCTTTGGTTGGGTGACATTTGAAGTGCACGAGGAGAGTAATGACCAAGATAAGATTCGTCTCTCCCGGTCAATGGAAGTTAGTGTCATAGTGTTAGTTCGGTCTTTAGAGAAAACTCTGGCCAAAGTATGTTGGAAGATGTCCAACATTATTTGACTAAAGATCGATGGAAACTAACCGACTTCAAGCTATTGGGGTTGACAGTTTGACCGTACCCTAGGCTTGAGTTAAACGACATAGTTTTGACAAAGAGACTAAAACTGCAGAATTCATCACGGACACAGTCAGGGTGGCCCCAACAACACTCATGTCGATGAGTTAACCACATAAGTATGATACTGAAACAGGGATGGCAACTGCTGCTCGAGGTCACTGCCGTCTGGGGCTTCGAGCCTAACCTGTAGTAGGATCAGGCTGTAAGGTCTCACACAGAGTGCAACCTTCGTCTAGTAATAGGTAGAAATATTAGGGAGAATGTGCATTTGATGCAAGAAAGAGAAAACTGCATTTGATGCAAATGATTATTTTTAAGCTTAGATATGTGACTATTTTGCATTTGATGCAAAATGAGTTAAATGTGTCGTAAATAGTTTACGACAATATTTAATGAAAGAAACACGTGGAAAAGTTTACCTGTAAGATGGGAATATCCCGGTGTAAACACAGGTTCGAACGGCGTCCAAATCGGATGCCAAACGCACAAGTTAGGCCCAAAAAGGGGGTCAGCCCAAACTGGTTGGGCTGAACCCAGCCTAAAGGTGGGCGCGGGTGCCTGCTGGAACTGGGCGCAAGCCTGCGCCCACTGGAAACAGGCACCAACCAGCGCCCGCTCCAACGGGCGCGGGCGCCCGGGCACGTGCATGCCTGTGCTTTGCACGAGCACGTGGCCCACCCGCTGAGCATGTGCGACACATACGCCCCGGCAGGCACATGCCGTGCACGTGCCTCGAGGTGCATGCGCTACACGCAGCGTGCACGGGTAGGGCCCACGCAACCTATGGTTGCGTGGGTTTGTGACGACTGGCCTTTAGTGCGTTTTGTGGGGTTTTGGCTAACTTTGAGACGATGTTTGAGGGGTCAAACGACGTCAGATTGACTCGCCGTTTTTTCCTACGCGTTCAACGTTGAACGCCCTTCGATTTGATAGGTTGTATCAATCGTGAAGCTCAACGGTGAGGGAGTTAAAATTCATGGAAGGTTGGCCTTTTATTAAGGCAAACTAACTTGATTTGTTAACTCCAAAAAGAATAGTCCCACATCGGAAGTGGATTAAAGGGGAGGTGTCAGCCGCCTATATAAATAGGGGTCTCCTCCCCTCCTCTAAACTCGTCCCAAGATCTAGATTTAAGCGGCTCCCAAAAGTTTGGAGCACGCTCGGATCTTAGCTTAAAATAAATATTTTTCTCTTCTCCCTAAATTTCTGCATTGTTCCTGAAGGGCTCTAGCAAAGCCATGAAGGAGCTCGGATCGGATCCGAAGTCTTGACGGATGATCCTCTCAAGTGAAACTTTCTTCGACGCATGGTTGGCTCGGTGACAAGGGGATTGCTCGCCTCGGGATGTGTAGTGGTTCGAGGAGCGGTTCGGCACGAGACGGAGAGCGGCTCGGAAGACGGTGCCGTACACCTTGCCTGTACCAATGCAAGGTTCCGGGTATGTAATTTAGTAGCTTTCTAAAATAATTTTAATAATGTCGCAGCAGTATAGATCCCTCTTGGGGTGGTCAGATCCACCCCAAGTCGGCATAGATCTTGGCTAAGGTTCTGGCTTTCCTTAGGGCCTTAGCTAAATTGTTTAGCTACATGTTTTTCTGCTGTGTTTTTATCCCTCTATTGTCCGTCCGACTTAGGACGGGAACATGTTTGTGCCCTAAGGGTCTGCCAAACCCTTCAGTGGTATCAGAGCCAGGTCTGCATGATGATCTTGGAATTTTAAAATTATCGATTGCTTACTAAATGCACATAAAAGATTCTAACTTTATGTGATATCGTTAGAATGCACCCCTTCTCGTAAAATGTTTTAAAATTATTTTAAAAGCATGGAATTTTTAAGAGAATGCCTTCTAAATACATTTAAAATGTTTTTAACTTTATGCGATAATTTTAAAAATGATTTTGGATGCTTTAAAATTTTATGTGATAAAATTTTCTGCAAGCAAATTTTAATTTGATAATTTTTAACATATTTTCATGTAATAAAATTATGAGATAATTTTGAACATGAAGCTTTAAATTTTATTAGATAAAATTTTTATGTTTTAAAATTATGTTGCATGTTATGTTTAGTTGAAATATAAAATAATTATGTGATAATTTTTGTTTATTGCTGACACTTAATTTCATATGATTTAATTAAGATGTTAGTGTTAAATGGCTATTTTATTCTTGTCTCTTATTTGATAACACAAGAAAATCCTTATAGGTTAACCATTAATAATCTTTAAGATTTATAAAATAAATTTTAATGACATATTATGTTTTAATAATTATTACAACTTCTAAAAACCTAATTCCTGATTAGGGTAGTCCTCTTTAACGACTATTATTATTTAAATCGTTTCAATAATAATTCTCATGTAATGACTACACTTTAAAAGTAGTGAAAATGATTTATTAAAATCCTAATTTTGATTAGGGTAGCTCGTTGAACAACGAGAACCTTATAGTTGATGAGGATTTAATAAAAGTTATTAAACAAATCCTAAAATTTTGAATTTTTATGATTCGACTAGTTGATACGATTAGTTAGTTGTTAATAAAAGCTTTTAGTCTATGTCACGCATATAAAAATGACAAACTTCATTCAATGGACCAGATCTGGTCAATGTGCTTGGCTAAGTTTGTTGGATCACCCTAGATAGTCTAAGGGATAAGTGATACTGGCTTAGTCAATTCCTTGACTGTGTTCCGCTGGACCGCAATAACGCGAATCATGATTATATGACACCCTGGACTATATCTAAGTCTAATGCGTTAATAATATTTCTCAATATTAGCCGTAGCCCTCCTTGTTTTAGGGGTTGGCAACTATAGGACCAGTGTTACAGTTATTGAGTTACACTCAAGCTGTAACATGGCAACCTTGTAGGAACCAACTTCTTAAATACATATGATGTAATCTTGATTTAACCCCAACCGTCGTATCGTGAATACACCGAGCGCCAGCGTAAGTTAATCTAATAATGTAGTCTAGACTTGACCCAAACCGTCGTGTCGTGAATACACCGAGCGTCGGCGTAAGTTAGGCTAGACAAGAAAACAAGGGTCCGACTAGACTAGTCAATGTGATTTGGATGAGCACACTCATGATCACAAATGGATAGGGGTAAAAACCGATAAGAGAGTCATATATAATATGATTGATGAAGAGTCATCTGCCGATCACATAGTCAAGCAATTTGTTGAGCTACACTCAAGGTTGTAAGACTCAAGGTAGTTGGATCCCTTTCCCATTAATTTAGTTTTAATTAAATCGTTCATTGATTGGCTTAAAATGATCGCGAAAATAGTGGGAGGATATAGATTGATATAAGCCATTCTATCTATATTTAATATTGAACATATGATAAACTAGGGTAAGTTCTAAGTTTACCAATGGAATCAAAATATAATATTTTAACAGAATAAGTTAAATGGTCAAATAGGTTGATTAATGTAATATCAAGTTAAATTCTAATTGATAGAATAAAGTATATTCTCGATGACATTAAAATGACCTTCTTAAGGACAAACTTAAGGAATATGATTTCATTAAGTTCTGAGTCCAACACAATAAATGCACGCTACATGTCACTTACCTCTATTAGGGGCAGCTGGAACATATTGATGTTCAAAAGAATATTTCTCCATATAATTTGTTGAGCGACACTCAAGGTTCTATGGAAAGCAGGTTCGATCCGCAAGGTTCGAAAAATTCAATCAAACTGTTTGAATCGAATGTGAGTGCATGAGCGGTGCAAGACTATGTATCCCAACCAAATCTTGAGACGAGCAACTTGTTGAGCGACACTCAAGGTTGCAAAGCTCAGGTGTTTGGATACATGAGATGCTTGCATAGATATTTAAATTTTTGTTAAGACATTTAATATCTAAATGAGATTTAGAAAAGGAAGAAGGCACTCAGAAAAGTCAAATTGAGAAAGATAGTTTTATTTATCATTAGTAAAGGCGTAAGTAGGAGGAACAAAAAATGTGACATATTTGATGTCACGATTTCAGAATAATTGTTATATAAAAGACGTCAAACACATTTTTGACGAATGTCGTCACCTTGCTTCTGAAGCAATGTTTTGTGTTAGTAATTTGTAATAACTATAATATATTAAATGTTAATATATGAATACACAAGATAGTAATAAACTTATATGGCAAAATGGACTAGGCCGTACCAAAGAGACTAAGCTTCACAAGTCACATAAAGAGGGGTCTGACCTCTCGTATTATGAAGTCTACGGACACTTGTGAACCTTGTTCTGAAAGGTATGATGGCCGAAACTTCTTCTGTAAGACAGTAGGAGAATTAGTTGTTAAACTCACAGTCTCGTACATGCTGATGTACCCGGACCCAAGTCTAAGTTAGCCAGGATAAGTCGTTCTTATTATTATTACAACACTTGTTCTTGATGAAACACAAGTCTGATAAAATAGAGAACAAAATGACAGAAGTATTTGAAATGATTCGATTAGATCGAAAAGTCAAATACTTAGCTGTATAAAATTTGCATAAATAAAAGAAAATGTGATTTCCTCTCAGGTCAAGGATATTAACATATTGGATGTATTAGAGAGCATGAATCATACTTTATTAGACATAGTGCGACTCATGGGAAAGTGACTGAGTTACAATCCTCCCTCTGGGTTAAGTCCCAGATAGAAATGCCTAGGTTTTCATAAGGTTCTATGAGGACCTTATTAGTAAGATATTCATTAAATCAATCATTAGGAAGTTAAAGGATTACTCGAGTCTCGTGAGACGAAGAGTCGAGTTAGACATCATAGTCAATGATGGTCTAAGATAACTTCCAGGATGAAATTCAGAGTATAGACTATAGACTCTGATTAACAACTTGATGCAATTGGTCCGAGCACGTGAATAAAGTACAGACTTTAGTTTACGTGCCCAAAATGAATTGTTTCTTAATGTCTGCAAGTAAATCTTCAAGTTAGAAGATTGGTGCAGAAAGGAAAATAGTGAAGTACAATTACGTTGGTTGAGAATGTTTTCATCCTAATTCCTATAAACGGATTATGATGAAACTGTAAAGACTGGTTTTCATGTATTTGGATTATCTATATTATATTATATGTTTTGGTGGATTTTCTCCTTATGTGTGGTTTTCGTCTCCGTAGCTTTCATTTTCGATCGTTTCGTCATGATTTTCTAGCTTCTTCCTTAGAATCGTTGATCTTGGAGTAAGTCACTCATGACGAACTTCAAATCGCTCATATTTTAGAGTTAAAGTGATCTTAGAAGCCGTAGGAATCTTCCTAGAACTTCGCGCTTCATTTCGGCACTTTTCGTACACCTTAGTTGGTTCATGAAGGGGGACCAACCGACTAGATTGAGATCTAGTCGGTCAGGAACTCTACTGGAACCGACTAGTTCATTGAATCAATTGTACTTGAGTTACTGTTTGCTCTTAGTCGGTCTAAGAACAACCACCGACCGACTAGATGTGAAACTAGTCGGACAGAACTTGCTCTCAGACCGACTAGTTCCTTTAATAAATTTCACCTAAGTTACTATTTATCGATAGTCGGTCTAAGAACAACTACCGACCGACTAGGTTGCAATCTAGTCGGTCAGCCATTGTTCTTTAACCGACTAATTCATTGACCATTCTGACGACCTGAGTTTCTGTTTGGTTTTAGTCGGTCAGAGTTGGTCTACTGACCGACTAGTTCTCGAACTAGTCGGTCAACAACTCTTCTTTGACCGACTAATCGCTGTCGTAAACCTAGGGTTTGCCCAGCCGCTGGCTTGTGCCTATTTAAACCCCTCAAACGTTTTTCTTTCTTCCTTCATTTCTCCCGAGCCTCCTTCTTCCCCAACTCATCATCCATCTTCCCCTAGCCTTCCTCCTTCATCAAGAGCCCTTCTCATCCTCCATTAGGGCCGGCCATCTCCTCTAGGCAGCCGAAAAACCCCAAAAAACCCCCAAAATCCCATTTCTCCAGACTTTCTCCCCATTTCCAGATCTGAACCCTAGTTTCCCGGATCGTTCTTCCGTTTCCGTGCTTGCTCGGTATCGTTCTTCTGATCCAATACGGTAGTGTTCGATCCTTTAATGTTCTCATAACCCGTTTTGTGATTTTTGTTAAACCCTAATAAAAATGGATGTTGTTTGATGGTTGTTTCTCCATAACAGCGACTTCCCCGTAGATTAGCGTCCATGAGACGGACCTTCGTGATCGTCATCCTCGGTGCTAGGCAAGTGAAACTTGCCACTTAGGGTTTTAGGCCATGCCTTAGGCCATTTGCTTGTTATAGCGTAAAAGAGACTAGACAGTGAAATGATAGCTGCCTAGACGCCTATTTGATCTAGTTTGACAACGAAACTAGATCCGTCACCTTAATTGATCTAGCTTGACAACGAAGCTAGGTCCAACCCTTTTTAACTTGTTGTTCATGCATATTAAACTGCCATGTTTAATTCCTTACCTGTACGCCTTACTACATGCCATGTCATGCTATCCATATTGAAAGTCGCTATCTATATTGAAAGTCGCATTCGTAGCACATGCTACCATACTTGTGTCTCCTGGCTCGTGTTCCAGAAGCGGGCTACGTGAGTTGGTTGATAGCCAATGCCCGATCTACTTGTTTCCGGCTAGGCACCTGCGTTGCAGGCATAACCCTACGCCATACGTGTTAAATACACTTCCTGGCTCGTGATCCAGAAGCGAGCATTACGTGTTCGGGGTAATGCCCTGGCTCGATACACGTGGAGGGGTAGGGATAAGCGGTCACCTGAGCTTACGAGTTGGCCCGATTAGCCACTCTAGCCAGCAGACGAAATATCTGTGCACAACTTGTTTACTTGACGTGTTTACTTGACGTGTTCACTTGACATGAACTACTTGACTTGTACTTGTCCGTGTTTTACTTGTAAAACTTGTTGTCCATGCCTTACTTGCTACTTGCTACTTGTACTTCCCTTTACTTGTCACTTTCATACTATACTTGCAATGTCATGCTTCATACAAGAACTGCTAGGTTGCTAGTTGCCTTCACTTTCGTTTTCTTGCTCAAGTCTTGTTTGACTTACTGACATGTGCCCCTTTCCTCTTTTGGGTGACACATGTTAGATCCCGAGCCCGAGAGTGCTGCGGAGGACGTGGTGTTTGCTGGCGCTGAGTCAGAGCCTGCAATCGTTGAGGAGTACGAGGACACGGGCGATCAGTCGTAGAGGCTGCTTGTGTTCTTCGTTTTAGACTGTTTTTGTTGTCGGTGCGTAGCACCAATACTCTGTTTATGTTGTCTTTGTTGGCCTTGTTCTGGGCCTAGACTCTTTCTTTTAGCCTGGTGGCTTTTTTGGATGTTGAACTTAATTTTAATGTTGGACAATGCTGAGATTTGGAATCTTATTTTTGTATCTCCTTGTGTTATTATCTTGTTCTGTTCGTGGTTACAGGGACCTGCACTTGTTTTACTGACGCTTATCGGGTGCGGAGCTTCATAGCTCCACACCCGTGCGGACCTTCTCACGTCTCGCCTCCATTTTAGAGAAGCGGGGCGTGACAGGTTTTGTTGGTGGCCCATACAGGTCCCACTGTAACTGCAAATTGTCGGAATAACGGTAATAATATTAGAATGTCCAATAAACTAAGTTCGACATCCGAGTCATAAGCCATGAGTCTAATCTATTTCATTTTCTATGTCATTAGATGGCAGGAAGGCGATTTACCCATGGTGGTGGTAGTGCGCCCCCTTATGACGAGGAGCCTGAGCGGGAGCCCACCAATGGGGAGATGATGCGGATGATGCTTCAGATGATGTAGGTGAAGCAGGGTGTGCTCCTGCAAGTCCAGAATGCTCCAGGTGCTCGAGCTGCTCGGGCAATCCAGGATGCCCCTCGCTCCGAGCCGGGAGCGAAGCAGTTTCGGGAGCTGGGTCCCGCATATTTTGATGGGTCTGAGGGTCCTCTAGCTACTGATGAGTGGATTCGGAACATAGAGGATAATTTGAAGATGGCAAGGATCAGCCCGGCTGGATGGGTTGATTTGGCGAAGAGGCAACTCAAGGATAATGCTCGAAACTGGTGGGATGCGGAAGAGAAGATGTTGGTGGAGCCGATAGCTTGGGCTACCTTTAAGTCCAGGTTCGATGAGGAGTTCGTTCCAAAGGCTGCTAGGAAGGAGATGTTGCAGCGCTTTATTGAGCTGAAGCAAGGGAGCTTGACGGTGGACCAGTACCACCAGGAGTTCACTAGGCTGAGTCGGTTAGCACCGGAGATGGTGCAGGATGCTAATGAGAAGGATTAGAGGTTCCTGCAGGGACTTGCTTTAGAGCTTCAGAGTTTTGTGTCTTCCTCTGATCTGGACTCTTATCAGAAGGTTCTGGTCGCTGCGAGGAGGCAGGAGCTGAACCTGAGCCAGAGGAGGGGACATGTTGCTGGAGCTGGGAAGAGGCCTATGGAGCAGACCAGAACGGTGGTTAGGCCGGGGTTCAGGCCCAACCAGCCAGTTCAGTTTAAGAGGCTAGGAGGGCCTATTAAGAAGACTTGCCATTTCTGCGGCAAGATCGGGCATATCAAGGATCAGTGTAGGAGATTCCTGGGCCAGTGTGTTGTCTGTGGAGATCCTACCCATACCATGAAGGATTGTCCGAGGTCGAAGCAGCCTTGGAAGGTACCTGTTGCAGCACAGCTGTTACAGCAGAGAGCGCCTGTTCCTGCTGGACGTGGAGCAGCTCTTGTTCCACAGAGGCAGGCTTTTCGGCAGGCTTTTCCGCCGAGGAGGCAGGCTTTTCTGATGACCACTATAGAGAGCGAGGCTGTGGATGAGGTTATCTCAGGTAATCCTCAATCTAGCTGTTCCTTTTTATTAGGCTTTGTTTGTTAGATTATGTTGGTTGCTTGCACATGATTGTTTGCTAGACTAGACTTGATTGTTAGACTATTTGTAGGTGTGGTTTTGGTGTGCACATTTCCTGCACGAGTCCTCTTTGACTCAGGTGCATCGATGTGCATTATTTCTCGGAGCTTCGTGGAGAAGCATTCCTTGTCGACGTCCCCTCTTTCCAAGAGTTGGAATATCATTATAGGGAATGGCGTGATCTCGATGCATCGTGGTTGCAATTCTTGCTCGATGGTGGTCTGTGGACATGAGCTTTACGCTGACTTCATTGTCCACGACATCATCAACTACGATGCGGTTCTTGGGATGGATTGGCTTGCGAGCTTCTATGCTACGATCGACTGTCGGAGGAAGAAGGTGGTGTTCGAGATTCCTGGACATCCGGTATTTGAGTTCAGTCGAGGTAGCAGTTCGCTCGGTCTGGTCAGATTTTGGGCCAGGCCGGTGGAGATTGTGGCTATGCAGATGGAGCTGGAGAGGCTGGCGGTTGTGCGGGACTTTGATGACGTCTTCCCCGAGGAGATGTCTGGATTGCCACCTGATCGAGCTCTGGAATTTTCTATTGATCTTGTTCCGGGAGTGCAGCCGATTTCGAAGGCGCCGTATCGTATGGCACCCGCTGAGTTGGAGGAATTGCGGAAGCAGCTGGATGAGCTTTTGCAGAAGGGTTATATCAATCCTAGTGTGTCTCCGTAGGGAGCACCGGTCTTGCTGGTGAAGAAGAAGGATGGTTCGCGTCGTATGTGCGTGGACTATCCGGAGTTGAATGCGGTGACCGTGAAGAATAAATACCCGTTGCTTCGCATCGATGATATTTTTGATCAGCTTGGAGGATCGAGGGTATTTTCTAACTTGGATCTGAGGAGTGGTTATCATCAGCTGAAGGTGAAGAAGGAAGATGTTCCGAAGACAGCGTTCAGGACGAAGTATGGACACTACGAGTTTGTGGTTATGCCTTTCGGTGTAACCAATGCACCTGCAGTTTTCATAAATCTGATGAATCTGATTTTCTACGACTTTTTAGACAAGTTTATCATTATCTTTATTGATGACATTCTGACCTATTCGAAGTCGGAGGAGGAGCATGCGTCGCACTTGAGGACAGTGTTGGAGATCCTAAGGAGGCATCGTTTGTATGCTAAGTTTTTAAAGTGCGAGTTTTGGCTGGACAGAGTTGCTTTTCTCGGGCATGTGGTGACTGGAGATGGTATTTCAGTGGATCCTGAGAAGATCAGGGCCATCAGAGAGTGGCCTATTCCGCAGTCAGCATTTGAGATCCGGAGTTTCCTTGGGCTTGCTGGTTACTATCGGCGCTTCATTAAGGACTTTTCCAGTATTGCTGAGCCGATGACCAGATTGACGCGGAAGGATGTACCTTTTGTTTGGTCGGGTGATTGTGAGAATGCCATTGGTGTTCTGAGGGAGAGATTGACGACTGCCCCTATTCTTGTCGTGCCTAATCGCAGCGGAGGATTTGAGATCTTTTGCGATGCTTCTGGCAAGGGTCTCGGTTGTGTGTTGCAGCAGCACGGGCATGTTGTGGCATATGCTTCGCGTCAGCTCAAGACTCATGAGAAGAATTACCTGACGCACGATTTGGAGTTGGCTGCTGTCGTGTTTGCGCTCAAGATTTGGAGGCACTTCTTGCTGAGTGAGAAAGTGAAGATCTTCACCGATCACAAAAGCTTGAAGTATATTTTTACTCAGAAGGAGCTCAACATGCGACAGCGTCGATGGTTGGAGCTCATGGCGGATTATGAGATTGATTTGCAGTATCACCCTAGCAAGGTGAATGTGGTTCCTGATGCACTGAGTAGGCTTCCAGCGATGATGATTTTGATCTCGCAGTGGAGATTGCAGTAGGGTTTTTGCGAATCTGGAGTTGAGATTATTCTTCCTGGGGAGACTTCTTCGTTGATGAGTATGCAGATTCAGTCGTCGATTGTGGATCGGATCAAGGCTGGCCAGGCCGAGGATCCGAAGCTGGTGAAGATTCGGGAGCAGGTGGAAGCCGGTCTGCGGGCTGACTTTTTGATTCATGAGGATGGCTCGCTGAGGATTGGAGCCAGGTTGTGTGTGCCAGCTGGGGATATTAGAGAGGAGTTGCTGGTTGAGGCACACAGTTCACCGTATTCTGTGCATCCTGGTGGGACCAAGATGTACAAGGATCTTCGTCTGAACTATTGGTGGCATGGTATGAAGAGGAGTGTGGCTCGGAGTGTAGCCAAGTATTTGGTTTGCCAGTAAGTGAAGGTGGAGAATCAGCGTATGGCAGGGTTGCTACAACCGCTTCTGATTCTGGAGTGGAAGTGGCAGCACATCACTATGGATTTCGTGACTGGACTACCTCGGAGTCCGAAGCAGAATGACGTGATTTGGGTGGTCGTAGATCGATTGACCAAATCCGCGCACTTTACTCCGTTCCGAGTAGGACAGTCCACTGAGGCGCTAGCGAGGAGATACATGGAGGTAAATTCTTTTACTCTCCGTTTCTATTTCCTTTTCCTAGTTTAGATAGTGATGTAACGTGAATCGTGCAGGAGGTCGTACGACTTCACGAAGTCCCTGTGAGTATCGTGTCGGATAGAGACACGAGGTTCACATCTCAGTTCTGGAAGAGTTTGCAGAAGAGTTTGGGTACGCGTCTGAGTTTCAGCACAGCATACCATTCGCAGACAGATGGCCAGTCCGAGAGGACGATTGAGATCTTGGAAGACATGCTGAGGGCGTGCATGTTGGATTTCAAGGGTTCGTGGGAGGACCATCTACATCTGGTAGAGTTTTCCTATAACAACAGCTTCCAGGCGAGTATTGGCATGGCGCCTTTTACCGCGCTTTATGGGAGGAAATGTCGTTCGCCGTTGAGTTGGGACGACGTTGGTGATCGGGAGCTGTTGAGACCTGAGATGATTGTGGAGGCCGTGGATGTTGTCAGGAACATTCGGGAGAAGTTGAGGATTGCTCAGGACCGTTTTAAGTAATGGGCGGATGCTAAACGCCGTCCTTTGGAGTTTCAGCCGGGCGACCATGTGTTCTTGAAGATTTCCCCGAATCGTGGTGTGATTCGCTTTTGGAAGCGAGGGAAGCTAAGCCCGCGATACATTGGACCGTTTGACATTCTGGAGAGAGTTGGCGAGGTAGCCTACAGCTTAGCCTTGCCGCCTTCTTTGGAAGGAGTTCACAATGTTTTCCATGTGTCACAGCTTCGTCGATACATTAGCGATCCATCTCATGCTGTGGATTTCTCGGAGATTACCGTTCGCCCTGATATGACGTATGACCAGCAGCCAGTGCTGATTTTGGACAGGTGTCAGAAGTCGCTCCGGAACAAGGTTGTCAATCTTCTGAGGGTGATGTGGTGACACGGCTTGCCAGGAGAATCTACTTGGGAGAATGAGGATGAGCTGCGAGAGCGTTTCCCACTTTTGTTCCCGGACACGTGAGTGTTGGGAAATTCCGAGGACGGAATTTTTCTTAAGTTGGGGAGGATGTAACGTCTGGTTTTCATGTATTTGGATTATCTATATTATATTATATGTTTTGGTAGATTTTCTCCTTATGTGTGGTTTTCGTCTCCGTAGCTTTCATTTTCGATCGTTTCGTCATGATTTTCTAGCTTCTTCCTTAGAATCGTTGATCTTGGAGTAAGTCACTCATGACGAACTTCAAATCAATCATATTTTAGAGTTAGAGTGATCTTAGAAGCCGTAGGAATCTTCCTAGAACTTCGCGCTTCATTTCGGCACTTTTCGTGCACCTTAGTTGGTTCAAGAAGAGGGACCAACCGACTAGATTGAGATCTAGTCGGTCAGGAACTCTACTGGAACCGACTAGTTCATTGAATCAATTGTACAGTAGTTACTGTTTACTCTTAGTCGGTCTAAGAACAACCACCGACCGACTAGATGTGAAACAAGTCGGTCAGAACTTGCTCTCAGACCGACTAGTTCCTTTAATAAATTTCACCTAAGTTATTGTTTATCGTTAGTCGGTCTAAGAACAACTACCGACCGACTAGGTTGCAAACTAGTCGGTCAGCCATTGTTCTTTAACCGACTAATTCATGGACCATTCTGACGACCTGAGTTACTGTTTGGTTTTAGTCTGTCACAGTTGGTCTACCGGCCGACTAGTTCTCGAACTAGTCGGTCAACAACTCTTCTTTGACCGACTAATCGTTGTCGTAAACCTAGGGTTTGCCCAGCCGCCGGCTTGTGCCTATTTAAACCCCCAAACGTTTTTCTTTCTTCCTTCATTTCTCATGAGCCTCCTTCTTCCCCAAATCATCATCCATCTTCCCCTAGCCTTCCTTCTTCATCAAGAGCCCCTCTCATCCTCCATTAGGGCCGGCCATCTCCTCTAGGCCGCTGGAAAACCCCCCAAAAAACCCCCAAAATCCCATTTCTCCAGACTTTCTCCCCATTTCCAGATCTGAACCCTAGTTTCCCAGATCGTTCTTCCGTTACCGTGCTTGCTCGGTATCGTTCTTCCGATCCAATACGGTAGTGTTCGATCCTTTAATGTTCTCATAACCCGTTTTGTGATTTTTGTTAAACCCTAATAAAAATGGATGTTGTTTGATGGTTGTTTCTCCATAACAGCGACTTCCCCGTAGATTAGCGTCCGTGAGACAGACCTTCGTGATCGTCATCCTCGGTGCTAGGCAAGTGAAACTTGCCACGTAGGGTTTTAGGCCATGCCTTAGGCCATTTGCTTGTTATAGCGTAAAAGAGACTAGACAGTGAAATGATAGCTACCTAGATGCCTATTTGATCTAGTTTGACAACGAAACTAGATCTGTCACCTCAATAGATCTAGCTTGACAACGAAGCTAGGTCCAACCCTTTTTAACTTGTTGTTCATGCATATTAAACTGCCATGTTTAATTCCTTACCTGTACGCCTTACTACATGCCATGCCACGATATCCATGTAGAATGTCGCATTCGTAGCACACGATACAACACTTGTGTTTCCTGGCTCGTGTTCCAGAAGCGGGCCACGTGAGTTGGTCGATAGCCAATGCCCGATCTACTTGTTTCCGGCTAGGCACCTATGTTGCAGGCATAACCCTACGCCATACGTGTTAAATACACTTCCTGGCTCGTGATCCATAAGCGAGCATTCCGTGTTCGGGGTAATGCCCTGGCTCGATACACGTGGAGGGGTAGGGATAAGCGGTCACCTGAGCTTACGAGTTGGCCCGATCAGCCACTCTAGCCAGCAGACGAAATCTCTGTGCACAACTTGTTTACTTGACGTGTTTACTTGACGTGTTCACTTGACGTGAACTACTTGACTTGTACTTGTCCGTGTTTTACTTGTAAAACTTGTTATCCATGCCTTACTTGCTACTTGCTACTTGTACTTCCCTTACTTGTCACTTTCATACTATACTTGCCATGTCATGCTTCATACTAGAACTGCTAGGTTGCTAGTTGCCTTCACTTTCGTTTCCTTACTCAAGTCTTGTTAGACTTGCTGACATGTGCCCCTTTCCTCTTTTGGGTGACACATGTTAGATCCCGAGCCTGAGAGTGCTACGGAGGACGTGGTGTTTGCTGGCGCTAAGTCAGAGCCTGCGATCATTGAGGAGCACGAGGACACGGGCGATCAGTCGTAGAGGCTGCTTGTGTTCTTCGTTTTAGACTGTTTTTGTTGTCGGTGGTAGAACCAATACTCTGTTTATGTTGTCTTTGTTGGCCTTGTTCTGGGCCTAGACTCTTTCTTTTAGCCCGGTGGCTTTTCTGGATGTTGAACTTAATTTTAATGTTGGACAATGCTGAGATTTGGAATCTTATTTCTATATCTCCTTGTGTTATTATCTTGTTCTGTTCGTGGTTACAGGGACCTGCACTTGTTTTACTGACGCTTATCGGGTGCGGAGCTTCATAGCTCCACACCCGTGCGGACCTTCTCACGTCTCGCCTCCATTTTAGGGAAGCGGGGCGTGACAGAAACTGTCTCGCCAGCAGATGCATACTAATCTACTCGGACCGAACTCGATGTAAACGCTCATGATAACCATGAAAACTGGATCATTCATTTGTAGTTCGTCTTCTAAATACGATTTAGAAGAACGAACTTGTATGAGTTAGCCAGAGAGTTTTCAAGGTCAGTGGGAGCGAATAAAATACATGCGAGGCATCAAGGGGATGGGACATATTTTTTGACAAAGTGGTCAAAAGAGTTTGACACTTTTGAATATGAACCGTCTAAATGACTATAACTATATTTAAATTATTATCGTAATGTATGATGAGCTGGATGAGATCCAGGATAATTAAATGGATTTCGTAGGACCAAAGATATTATTTGAATGAGATTCAAATGATTGGTCTAATATGAACATAGAAACTCCTTAAGTCTTGACAGTAGAGGTTTAGCAGATCCACTCACGAAGGCTCTACCACATGAAGTCAAGAAAGACTTATGTGTAAAATACAGTATTAGATACCGGGATAAATGTGCCCAAGTGCAAGTGTGAGATGTTGAGAGATGGGTATGCCCTCGAGGCAAATTCATCCCTGTGTATCTATACAAACATCTTGTTCGAAATAACAGTAAGCTGTTTGGTAAGAATTTATCTAAGTTAATAATAATGATGTAATCATTATAAACTTAGGTAAAGTCCTGAGACTTAATGCAAGGTCAAACATGTATCGAGATGAGTATCTCAATCATGGAGAAGTGCTTGACCGTTAGAAGCATAAGTCTAAAAGGGTTCGTGGTCATAGATGTTTCGAGAAAAGGATATCAAAACATCGGATAGACCATTGTGTCTTAGTCTTCATCGTATAACAGTGACGATGATCTCATGATCGTTTGACTTGGCGAAGTCGAAGATGAGACACAGGTGCTCATTGGAGAATGAGTTCACTAAACGACCAATAAGAGGTATCATATGGTTATGATTGCCCAATCTATCAATGATAACTCTTAGTGATGATACGCTAGTTGGTCTTTTGACTTGAGGTCATTGTACGAACCTGTGCGTAAACGATGTCACTTAGATCACTGACCTAGCTTTGAGGCAAGACCTGTCGAAAGGTCTTTGGTTGGGTGACATTTGAAGCGTGCGAGGAGAGTAATGACCAAGATAAGATTCGTCTCTCCTGGTCGATGGGAGTTAGTGTCATAGTGTTAGTTTGGTCTTTAGAGAAAACTCTGGCCAGAGTATGTTGGAAGATGTCCAACATGATTTGACTAAAGATTGATGGAAACTAACCGACTTCGAGCTATTGAGGTTGATAGTTTGACCGTACCCTAGGCTTGAGTTAAACGACATAGTTTTGACAAAGAGACTAAAACTGCGGAATTCATCACGGACACAGTCAGGGTTGTCCTGACAACACTCATGTCGATGAATTAACCACATAAGTATGATACTGAAACAGGGACGACAACTGCTGCTCGTGGTTACTGCCGTCTGCGGCTTCGAGCCCAACCTGTAGTAGGGTCAGGCTGTAGGGTCTCACGCAGAGTGTGACCTTTGTATAATAATAGGTAGAAATATTAGGGAGAATGTGCATTGGTTGCAAGAAATAGAAAACTGCATTTGATGCAAATGATTATTTTTAAGCTTAGATAGGGGACAATTTTGCATTTGATGCAAAATGAGTTAAATGTGTCGTAAATAGTTTACGACAATATTTAATGAAATAAACGCGTGGTAAAGTTTACCTGTAAGAAGGGAATGTCCCGGTGTAAACACAGGTTCGAACGATGTCACGGTCACTTTTCGACCGAGTTCCTTTTATATGCATGTTTCCCTTTTCGTACGCGTATTCTCCTGGTAGTTTGTGTATTTTTCTTTGTCTCTTTTTCTATCCGAAACACGTGATGTTATATATCGTTGTGACCGTATGGAAGAGTAGTATTTTGTGGTAATTTTTACGACCTTCACTTTTCGTGCACCTTAGTCGGTTCGAGAAGGGGGACCAACCGACTAGATTGAGATCTAGTCGGTCAGGAACTCTACTTGAACCGACTAGTTTATTGAATCAATTGTACATGAGTTACTGTTTACTCTTAGTCGGTCTAAAAACAACCACCGACCGACTAGATATGAAACTAGTCGGACAGAACTTGCTCTCAGACCGACTAGTTCCTTTAATAAATTTCACCTAAGTTACTGTTTATCGTTAGTCGGTCTAAGAACAACTACCGACCGACTAGGTTGCAAACTAGTCGGTCAGCCATTGTTCTTTAACCGACTAATTCATTGACCATTCTGACGACCTGAGTTACTGTTTGGTTTTAGTCGGTCACAGTTGGTCTACCGACCGACTAGTTCTCGAACTAGTCGGTCAACAACTCTTCTTTGACCGACTAATCGCTGTCGTAAACCTAGGGTTTGCCTAGCCGTCGGCTTATGCCTATTTAAACCCCCCAAACGTTTTTCTTTCTTCCTTCATTTCTCCTGAGCCTCCTTCTTCCCCAAATCATCATCCCTCTTCCCCTAGCCTTCCTCCTTCATCAAGAGCCCCTCTCATCCTCCATTAGGGCCGGCCATCTCCTCTAGGCCGTCGGAAAACCCCCAAAATCCCATTTCTCCAGACTTTCCCCCCATTTCCAGATCTGAACCCTAGTTTCCCGGATCGTTCTTCCATTGCTGTGCTTGCTCGGTATCGTTCTTCCGCTCCAATACGGTAGTGTTCGATCCTTTAATGTTCTCATAACCCGTTTTGTGATTTTTGTTAAACCCTAATAAAAATGGATGTTGTTTGATGGTTGTTTCACCATAACAGCGACTTCCCCGTAGATTAGCGTCCGTGAGACGGACCTTCGTGATCGCCATCCTCGGTGCTAGGCAAGAGAAACTTGCCACTTAGGGGTTTAGGCCATGCCTTAGGCCATTTGCTTGTTATAGTGTAAAAGAGACTAGACAGTGAAATGATAGCTGCCTAGACGCCTATTTGATCTAGTTTGACAACGAAACTAGATCCGTCACCTCAATTGATCTAGCTTGACAACGAAGCTAGGTCCAACCCTTTTTAACTTGTTGTTCATGCATATTAAACTGCCATGTTTAATTCCTTACCTGTACGCCTTACTACATGCCATGCCACGCTATCCATGTAGAATGTCACATTCGTAGCACACGCTACAACACTTGTGTTTCCTGGCTCGTGTTCCAGAAGCGGGCCACGTGTGTTGGTCGATAGCCAATGCCCGATCTACTTGTTTCCGGCTAGGCACCTGCATTGCAGGCATAACCCTATGCCATACGTGTTAAATACACTTCCTGGATCGTGATCCAAAAGCGAGCATTCCGTGTTCGAGGTAATGCCCTGGCTCGATACACGTGGAGGGGTAGGGATAAGCGGTCACCTGAGCTTACGAGTTGGCCCAATCAGCCACTCTAGCCAGCAGATGAAATCTCTGTGCACAACTTGTTTACTTGACGTGTTTACTTGACGTGTTCACTTGACGTGTTCACTTGACGTGAACTACTTGACTTGTAATTGTCCGTGTTTTACTTGTAAAACTTGTTATCCATGCCTTACTTGCTACTTGCTACTTGTACTTCCCTTTACTTGTCACTTTCATACTATACTTGCCATGTCATGCTTCATACTAGAACTGCTAGGTTGCTAGTTGCCTTCACTTTCGTTTCCTTGCTCAAGTCTTATTAGACTTGCTGACATGTGCCCCTTTCCTCTTTTGGGTGACACATGTTAGATCCCGAGCCTGAGAGTGCTGCGGAGGACGTGGTGTTTGCTGGCGCTGAGTTAGAGCCTGCGATCGTTGAGGAGTACGAGGACACGGGTGATCAGTGGTAGAGGCTGCTTGTGTTCTTCATTTTAGACTGTTTTTGTTGTCGGTGCGTAGCACCAATACTCTGTTTATGTTGTCTTTGTTGGCCTTGTTCTGGGCCTAGACTCTTTCTTTTAGCCTGGTGGCTTTTTTGGATGTTGAACTTAATTTTAATGTTGGACAATACTGAGATTTGGAATCTTATTTCTGTATCTCCTTGTGTTATTATCTTGTTCTGTTCATGGTTACAGGGACATGCACTTGTTTTACTGACGCTTATCGGGCGTGCAGCTTCATATCTCCACACCCGTGCGGACCTTCTCACGTCTCGCCTCCATTTTAGGGAAGCGGGTTGTGACAGGATTTGTTGGTAGCCCATGCAGGTCTCACTGTAACTGCGAATTGTCGGAATAACGATAATAATATTAAAATGTCCAATAAACTAAGTTTGACATCCGAGTCATAAGCTATGAGTCTAATCTGTTTCATTTTTTGTGTCATTAGATGGCAGGAAGGCGATTTACCCATGGTAGTGGTAGTGCGCCCCCTCATGACGAGGAGCCTGAGCGGGAGCCCACCAATGGCGGGGATGATGCGGATGATGCTTCAAATGATGCAGGTGCAGTAGGGCGTGCTCCTGCAAGTCCAGAATGCTCTAGGTGCTCGAGCTGCTTGGGCAATCCTGGATGCCCCTCGCTCCGAGCCAGGAGCCAAGCAGTTTTGGGAGCTGGGTCCCACATATTTTGATGGGTCTGAGGGTCCTCTAGCTGCCGATGAGTGGATTCAGAACATAGAGGATAATTTGAAGATGGCAAGGATCAGCCCGGCTGGATGGGTTGATTTGGCGAAAAGGCAACTCAAGGATAATGCTCGGAACTGGTGGGATGCGGAAGAGAAGATGTTGTAGGAGCCGATAGCTTGGGCTACCTTTAAGTCCAGGTTTGATGAGGAGTTCTTTCCAAAGGCTGCTAGGAAGGAGATGTTGCAGCGTTTTATTGAGCTGAAGCAAGGGAGCTTGACGGTGGACCAGTACCACCAGGAGTTCACTAAGCTGAGTCGGTTCGCACCGAAGATGGTGCATGATGCTGATGAGAGGGCTCAGAGGTTCCTGCAGGGACTTGCTTTGGAGCTACAGAGTTTTGTGTCTTCCTCTGATCTGGACTCTTATCAGAAGGTTCTGGTCGCTGCGAGGAGGCAGGAGCTGAACCTGAGCCAGAGGAGGGGACATGTTGCTGGAGCTGGGAAGAGGCCTATGGAGCAGACCAGAGCGGTGGTTAGGTCGGGGTTCAAGCCCAACCAGCCAGTTCAGTTTAAGAGGCCTGGAGGGCCTATTCAGAAGACTTGCCATTTCTGCGGCAAGATTGGGCATATCAAGGATCAGTGTAGGAGATTCCTGGGCCAGTGTGTTGTCTGTGGAGATCCTACCCATACCATGAAGGATTGTCCGAGGTCGAAGCAGCCTTGGAAGGCACCTGTTGCAGCACAGCCATTACATCAGAGAGCGCCTGTTCCTGCTGGACGTGGAGCAGCTCTTGTTCCACAGAGGCAGGCTTTTCGGCAGGCTTTTCCATCGAGGAGGCAGGCTTTTCTGATGACCGCTGTGGAGAGCGAGGCTGTGGATGAGGTTATATCAGGTAATCCTCAATCTAGCTGTTCCTTTTTATTTGGCTTTGTTTGTTAGATTATGTTGGTTGCTTGCACATGATTGTTTGCTAGACTAGGGCTTGATTGTTAGACTGTTTGTAGGTGTGGTTTTGGTGTGCACATTTCTTGCACGAGTCCTCTTTGACTCAGGTGCATCGATGTGCATTATTTCTCGGAGCTTTGTAGAGAAGCATTCCTTGTCGACGTCCCCTCTTTCCAAGATTTGGAATATCGTTACAGGGAATGGCGTGATCTCGGTGCATCGTGGTTGCAATTCTTGCTCGACGGTGGTCTGTGGACATGAGCTTTACGCTGACTTCATTGTCCACGACATCATCAACTACGATGCGGTTCTTGGGATGGATTGGCTTACGAGCTTCTATGCTACGATCGACTGTCGGAGGAAGAAGGTGGTGTTCGAGATTCTCGGACATCTGGTATTTGAGTTCAGTCGAGGTAGCAGTTCACTTGGTCCGGTCAGATTTCGGGCCAGGCCGGTGGAGATTGTGGCTATGCAGATGGAGCTGGAGAGGCCGGCGGTTATGTGGGACTTTGATGACGTCTTCCCCGAGGAGATGGCTGGATTGCCACCTGATCGAGCTCTGGAATTTTCTATTGATCTTGTTCCGGGAGCGCAGTCGATTTCGAAGGCGCCGTATCGTATGGCACCCGCTGAGTTGGAGGAATTGCGGAAGCAGCTGGATGAGCTTTTGCAGAAGGGTTATATCAATCCTAGTGTGTCTCTGTGGGGAGCACCGGTCTTGCTGGTGAAGAAGAAGGATGGTTCGCGTCGTATGTGCGTGGACTATCCGGAGTTGAATGCGGTGACCGTGAAGAATCGATATCACTTGCCTCGTATCGATGACATTTTTGATCAACTTGGAGGATCGCGAGTATTCTCGAAGTTGGATTTGAGGAGTGGGTATCATCAACTGAAGGTGAAGAAGGAAGATGTTCCGAAGACAACGTTCAGGACGAAGTATGGACACTACGAGTTTGTTGTTATGCCTTTCGGTGTAACCAATGCACCCGCAGTTTTCATGAATCTGATGAATCTGATTTTCTACGACTTTTTAGACAAGTTTATCGTTATCTTTATTGACGACATTCTGATCTATTCGAAGTCGGAGGAGGAGCATGCGTCGCACTTGAGGACAGTGTTGGAGATCCTGAGGAGGCATCGTTTGTATGCTAAGTTTTCGAAGTGCGAGTTTTGGCTGGACAGAGTTGCTTTTCTCGGGCATGTGGTGACTGGAGATGGTATTTCAGTGGATCCTGAGAAGATCAGGGCCATCAGAGAGTGGCCTATTCCGCAGTCAGCATCTGAGATCCGGAGTTTCCTTGGGCTTGCTGGTTACTATCGGCGCTTCATTAAGGACTTTTCCCGTATTGCTGAGCCGATGACCAGATTGACGCGGAAGGATGTACCTTTTGTTTGGTCAGGTGATTGTGAGAATACCTTTGGTGTTCTGAGGGTGAGATTGACGACTGCCCCTATTCTTGTCGTGCCCGATCGCAGCGGAGGATTTGAGATCTTTTGCAATGCTTCTGGCAAGGGTCTCGGTTGTGTGTTGCATCAACACAGGCATGTTGTGGCATATGCTTCGCGTCAGCTCAAGCCTCATGAGAATGATTACCCGACGCACGATTTGGAGTTGGCTGCTGTCGTGTTTGCGCTCAAGATTTGGAGGCACTTCTTGCTGAGTGAGAAAGTGAAGATCTTCACCGATCACAAAAGCTTGAAGTATATTTTTACTCAGAATGAGCTCAACATGCGACAGCGTCGATGGTTGGAGCTCATGGCAGATTATGAGATTGATTTACAGTATCACCCTGGCAAGGTGAATGTGGTTCCTGATGCGCTGAGTAGACTTCCAGCGGTGATGATTTTGACCTCGCAGTGGAGATTGCAGCAGGGTTTTTGCGAGTCTGGAGTTGAGATTGTTCTTCCTGGGGAGGCTTCTTCGTTGATGAGTATGCAGATTCAGTCGTCGATTGTGGATCGGATCAAGGCTGGCCAGGCCGAGGATCCGAAGCTGGTGAAGATTCGGGAGCAGGTGGAAGCCGGTCTGCGGGCTGACTTTTTGATTCATGAGGATGGCTCGCTGAGGTTTGGAGCCAGGTTGTGTGTGCCAGCTGGGGATATTAGAGAGGAGTTGCTGGTTGAGGCATACAGTTCACCGTATTGTGTGCATCCTGGTAGGACCAAGATGTACAAGGATCTTCGTCTGAACTATTGGTGGCATGGTATGAAGAAGAGTGTGGCTCAGAGTGTAGCCAAGTGTTTGGTTTGCCAGCAAGTGAAGGCGGAGCATCAGCGTACGGCAGGGTTGCTACAACCGCTTCCGATTCCGGAGTGGAAGTGGCAGCACATCACTATGGATTTCGTGAATGGACTACCTCGGAGTCCGAAGTAGAATGACGCGATTTGGGTGGTCGTAGATCGATTGACCAAATCCGCGCACTTTATTCCGTTCCGAGTAGGAGAGTCCACTGAGGCGCTAGCGAGGAGATACATGGAGGTAAATTCTTTTACTCTCCGTTTCTATTTCCTTTTCCTAGTTTAGATAGTGATGTAACGTGAATCGTTCAGGAGGTCGTACGACTTCACGGAGTCCCTGTGAGTATCGTGTCGGACAGAGACATGAGGTTCACATCTCAGTTCTGGTAGAGTTTGCAGAAGAGTTTGGGTACGCGTCTGAGTTTCAGCACGGCGTACCATCCGCAGACAGATGGTCAGTCTGAGAGGACGATTCAGATCTTGGAAGACATGCTGAGGGCGTGCATGTTGGATTTCAAGGGTTCGTGGGAGGACCATCTACATCTGGTAGAGTTTTCCTACAACAACAGCTTCCAGGCGAGTATTAGCATGGCGCCTTTTGCCGCGCTTTATGGGAGGAAATGTCGTTCGCCGTTGAGTTGGGACGACGTTGGTGATCAGGAGCTGTTGGGACCTGAGATGATTGTGGAAGCCGTGGATGTTGTCAGGAACATTCGAGAGAAGTTGAGGATTGCTCAGGACCGTTTTAAACATTGGGCGGATGCTAAACGCCGTCCTTTGGAATTTCAGCCGGGCGACCATGTGTTCTTTAAGATTTCCCCGAATCGTGGCGTGATTCGCTTTGGGAAGCGAGGGAAGCTGAGCCCGCGATACATTGGACCGTTTGACATTCTGGAGAGAGTTGGCGAGGTAGCCTACCGCTTAGCCTTGCCGCCGTCTTTGGAAGGAGTTCACAATGTTTTCCATGTGTCGCAGCTTCGTCGATACATTAGCGATCCGTCTCATGCTGTGGATTTCTCGGAGATTACCGTTCGCCCTGATATGACGTATGACCAGCAGCCAGTGCTGATTTTGGACAGGCGTCAGAAGTCGCTTCGGAACAAGGTTGTCAATCTTGTGAGGGTGATGTGGCGACACGGCTCGCCAGGAAAGTCTACTTGGGAGAATGAGGATGAGATGCGAGAGCGTTTCCCACTTTTGTTCCCAGACACGTGAGTATTGGAAAATTCCGAGGACGGAATTTTTCTTAAGTTGGGGAGGATGTAACGACTGGTTTTCATGTATTTGGATTATCTATATTATATTATATGTTTTGGTGGATTTTCTCCTTATGTGTGGTTTTCGTCTCCGTACTTTCATTTTCGATCGTTTCGTCGTGATTTTCTAGCTTCTTCCTTAGAATCGTTGATCTTGGAATAAGTCACTCATGACGAACTTCAAATCGCTCATATTTTAGATTTAGAGTGATCTTAGAAGCCGTAGGAATCTTCCTAGAACTTCGCGCTTCATTTCGGCACTTTTTGTGCACCTTAGTTGGTTCAAGAATGGGGACCAACCGACTAGATTGAGATCTAGTCGGTCAGGAACTCTACTGGAACTGACTAGTTCATTGAATCAATTGTACAGGAGTTACTGTTTACTCTTAGTCGGTCTAAGAACAACCACCGACCGACTAGACGTGAAACTTGTCGGTCAGAACTTGCTCTCAGACCGACTAGTTCCTTTAATAAATTTCACCTAAGTTACTGTTTATCGTTAGTCGGTCTAAGAACAACTACCGACCGACTAGGTTGCAAACTAGTCGGTCAGCCATTGTTCTTTAACCGACTAATTCATTGACCATTCTGATGACCTGAGTTACTGTTTGGTTTTAGTTGGTCACAGTTGGTCTACCGACCGACTAGTTCTCGAACTAGTCGGTTAACAACTCTTCTTTGACTGACTAATCGCTATCGTAAACCTAGGGTTTGTCCAACCGCCGGCTTGTGCCTATTTAAACCCCCCAAATGTTTTTCTTTCTTCCTTCATTTCTCCTGAGCCTCCTTCTTCCCCAAATCATCATCCATCTTCCCCTAGCCTTCCTCCTTCATCAAGAGCCCCTCTCATCCTCCATTAGGGCCGGCCATCTCCTCTAGGCCGCCGAAAAACCCCCAAAATCCCATTTCTCCATACTTTCTCCCCATTTCCAAATCTGAACCCTAGTTTCCCGGATCGTTCTTCCGTTTCCGTGCTTGCTCGGTATCGTTCTTCCGCTCCAATACGGTAGTGTTCGATCCTTTAATGTTCTCATAACCCGTTTTGTAATTTTTGTTAAACCCTAATAAAAATGGATGTTGTTTGATGGTTGTTTCTCCATAACAGCGACTTCCCCGTAGATTAGCGTCCGTGAGACGGACCTTCGTGATCGTCATCCTCGGTGCTAGGCAAGTGAAACTTGCCACTTAGGGTTTTAGGCCATGCCTTAGGCCATTTGCTTGTTATAGCGTAAAAGAGACTAGACAGTGAAATGATAGCTGCCTAGACGCCTATTTGATCTAGTTTGACAACGAAACTAGATCCGTCACCTCAATTGATCTAGCTTGACAACGAAGCTAGGTCCAACCCTTTTTAACTTGTTGTTCATGCATATTAAACTGCCATATTTAATTCCTTACCTGTACGCCTTACTACTTGCCATGCCACGCTATCCATGTAGAATGTCGCATTCGTAGCACACGATACAACACTTGTGTTTCCTGGCTCGTGTTCCAGAAGCGGGCCACGTGTGTTGGTCGATAGCCAATGCCCGATCTACTTGTTTCCGGCTAGGCACCTATGTTGCAGGCATAACCCTACGCCATACGTGTTAAATACACTTCCTGGCTCGTGATCCAGAAGCGAGCATTCCGTGTTCGGGGTAATGCCCTGGCTCGATACACGTGGAGGGGTAGGGATAAGCGGTCACCTGAGCTTATGAGTTGGCCCGATCAGCCACTCTAGCCAGTAGACGAAATCTCTGTGCACAACTTGTTTACTTGACGTGTTTACTTGACGTGTTCACTTGACGTGAACTACTTGACTTGTACTTGTCCATGTTTTACTTGTAAAACTTGTTATCCATACCTTACTTGCTACTTGCTACTTGTACTTCCCTTACTTGTCACTTTCATACTATACTTGCCATGTCATGCTTCATACTAGAACTGCTAGGTTGCTAGTTGCCTTCACTTTCGTTTCCTTACTCAAGTCTTGTTAGACTTGCTGACATGTGCCCCTTTCCTCTTTTGGGTGACACATGTTAGATCCCGAGCCTGAGAGTGCTACGGAGGACGTGGTGTTTGCTGGCGCTGAGTCAGAGCCTGCGATCGTTGAGGAGTACGAGGACACGGGCAATCAGTCGTAGAGGCTGCTTGTGTTCTTCGTTTTAGACTGTTTTTGTTGTCGGTGCGTAGCACCAATACTCTGGTTATGTTGTCTTTGTTGGCCTTGTTCTGGGCCTAGACTCTTTCTTTTAGCCTGGTGGCTTTTCTGGATGTTGAACTTAATTTTAATTTTAGACAATGCTGAGATTTGGAATCTTATTTCTGTATCTCCTTGTGTTATTATCTTGTTCTGTTCGTGGTTACAGGGACCTGCACTTGTTTTACTGACGCTTATCGGGCGTGCAGCTTCATAGTCCCACACCCGTGCGGACCTTCTTACGTCTCGCCTCCATTTTAGAGAAGCGGGGCGTGACATTAGCAGCGATAACAGTTCGCTTGGGCCTGTGAGATTTCGGGCCAAGCCAGTGGTGGAGCTTGTAGCTATACAGATGGAGGTGAGTAGGCCAGCTGTGATGAGAGATTTTGATGACGTCTTTCCCAAGGAGATGTCAGGACTGCCACCTGATCGAGCTCTTGAGTTCTCGATTGATCTTATTCCGGGAGCACAGCCCATTTCAAAAGCACCATATCGTATGGCTCTGGCAGAGTTAGAGGAGTTGCGTACACAGTTGGATGAGCTTTTGCAGAAGTGTTATATCCATCCGAGCGTGTCTCCGTGGGGAGCACCTATTCTGTTGGTGAAGAAGAAGGACGGTTCGCGCCGTATGTGCATGGACTACAGAGAGTTGAATGCCGTCACCATCAAGAACACGTATCCATTGCTGCGAATAGACGACTTTTTCGATCAGCTTGGAGGATCGAGGGTATTCTCTAAACTGTATCTCAGGAGCGGATATCACCAGCTGAGGGTGAAGAAGGAGGATGTGCAGAAGACAGCGTTTAGAACGAAGTATGGACACTACGAGTTCGTGGTTATGCCTTCTGGTGTGACCAACACACCCACAGTTTTCATGAACATGATGAACCTGATTTTCTATGACTTCTTAGATAAGTTCGTCGTTATCTTTATTGACGACATCTTGATCTATTCAAAGTCGAAAGAGGAGCATGCAGAGCACTTGAGGACAGTTTTGGAGATTTTGAGGAAGCATCGCCTATATACGAAGTATTCCAAGTGCGAGTTCTGGTTGGATAGAGTTGCCTTCCTTGGACATATGGTGTCAGGAAATGGCATATCCGTGGATCCGGAGAAGATCAAGGCTATCAGAGAGTGGTTGTTTTTGCGGACAGTGTCAGTTATTAGGAGTTTTCTTGGGCTAGCAGGATATTATCGACACTTCATCAAGGATTTCTCCTGTATTGCAGAGCCGATGACTAGACTGACGAGGAAGGATATACCATTCGTTTGGTCCGATGCTTGTGAGGAGGCCTTTTCTATTCTGAAGGCGAGATTGACGTCAGCACCTTTTCTACATGTGCCTGATCGGACTGGAGGATTCGAGATCTTTTGCGATACTCTAGCAAAGGTCTCGGTTGTGTTTTGCATCAGCATGGACACGTGGTTGCGTACGCTTCTCGACAGCTCAAGGCTCACGAGAAGAACTACCCGACACACGATTTAGAGTTGGCTGCAGTTGTTTTTGCGCTCAAGATTTGGAGGCATTTCTTGCTGAGTGAGAAAGTAAAGATCTCCACTGATCACAAAAGCTTGAAATACATGTTTACACAGAAGGAGCTCAACATGCGACAGCATTGATGGTTGGAGCTCATGGCGGATTACGAGATCGACTTGCAGTATCACCTGGGCAAGGTGAATGTGGTTCCTGATACGCTGAGCAGACTTCCAGCAGTTATGATGTTGACTTCATAGTGGAGGTTGCAGCAGGAGTTCTGTGAGTCAGGCATTGAGATTGTGCTTCCTGGAGAGCTTTCTTCGTTGATGTGTATGCAGATACAGTCGACGATCGTGGATCGGATCAAGGCAGGTTAGGCTGGAGATCCGAAGCTGATGAAGATCTGTGAGCAGGTAGAAGCCAGTCTGCGGACTGACTTTCTGATTCATGAGGATGGCTCGCTGAGGAATGGAGCCAGAGTTTGTATGCCAGCTGGAGATGTTAGAGAGGAGTTGCTTGTCGAGGCACATAGTTTGCCGTATTATGTACATCCTGGAGGCACCAAGATGTACAAGGACCTTCGCCTGAACTACTGGTGGCATGGTATGAAGCGGAGTGTGGCACGGAGAGTTGACAAGTGTTTGGTATGCTAGCAGGTTAAGGCAGAGCATCAGCGTACAGCAGGGTTGCTACAGCCGATTCCGATTCCAGAGTGTAAGTGGCAACACATCACTATAGATTTTGTGACTAGACTGTCTCGGAGTCTGAAGCAGAGTGATGCAGTTGGGGTAATCATAGATCGATTGACCAAATCTGCGCACTTTATCCCTTTTTGAGTGGGACAGTCCACGAAAACGCTAGCGAGGAGATACATGGAGTTAAATTCTTTTACTCTCCGTTTGGTTTCCTTCACATAGTATAGATAGTGATGTAACGTGAATCGTGCAAGATATCGTGCGACTTCACGGAGTCCACATGAGTATCGTGTCGGACAGAGACACAAGATTCACATCTCAGTTTTGGCAGAGTCTGCAGAAGAGTCTGGATATGTGTCTGAGTTTTAGCACTGCGTACCACCCGCAGACAGATGGCCAGTCCGAGAAGACGATTCAGATTTTGGAGGACATGCTGAGAGCGTGCATGTTGGACTTCAAGGGATCATGGGAGGATCATCTTCATCATGTGGAGTTTGCCTATAATAACAGCTACCAGGCGAGCATTGGCATGTCGCCATTTGCCGCGCTTTATGGGAAGAAATGTCGATCGCCACTGAGCTGGGATGACATTGGAGACATGGAGCTGTTAGGGCCAGAGATGATTGTTGAGGCGGTGGATGTTGTGAGGAACATCAGGGAGAAGTTGAGGATCGCTCAAGACCATTTCAAGCATTGGGCAGATGCTAAATGACGACCGTTGGAGTTTCAGCCTGGAGACCATGTTTTTCTCAAGATCTCTCCAAATCAAGGAGTTATTTGATTTGGGAAGAGAGGCAAGATGAGTCCGAGGTATATTGGACACTTTGACATCCTAGAGCGAGTTGGAGCAGTGGCTTATCGCTTGGCGTTGCCGCCATCGCTATAGGGAGTTCATGACGTGTTTCACGTATCTCAGTTACGTCGATACGTCAGTGATCCATCTCATGCTGTGGATTTCTCGGAGATCATGGTTCACCCTGACCTGACATACGATCAGCAACCAGTTGGGATTCTATATCGACGACAGAAGCAGTTGAGAAATAAGACCGTTGACCTGGTTAGAGTGCAGTGGCGTAATGGTTCACCTGGGGAGTCTACCTGGGAGCACGAGGAAGAGATGAGAGAGCGCTTCCCGCATTTGTTTCTGGAGCAGTAGATGATGTTGATTCCGAGGGCGAAATCATTCATAAGGTGGGTAGGATGTCACGGTCGCTTTCCAAACGAGTTCCTTTTATCCGTGTATTTCCCTTTTCGTACGCGTATTCTCCTTGTAGTTCGTGTATTTTCTTTGTCTCTTTTTCTATCCAGAACACGCAATGTTATATATCCTTGTGACCGTATGGAAGAGTAGTATTTTGTGGTAATTTTTACGACCGTCATTTCACGGCTCATTCTTCCACAAATTAGCTTTGTTTGTAAGTGTGTTTTTAACCTATAGGTTGTGGCGATTAGTTTAATTTATTTAGAGTTTTCCCTCAACCCAATGCCAGTCTGAACCCCCTTTATCCCAACCCTCTCGTCGTTACGATGGTTACGATATTTTTATCAAAATTTTCAGACATCATTAGATCGACCCGCTAGTTATCCTATTGTTTTAATATATTAAATCCCTAGGTTTAAGAATTCAAATTGTAAATTAATTAACCTAATTAAATCTCATTAAATCCATAAGTATCAACATGATTTCCCTAAGCTATTCTCCACCCTATATTAAACTAAGCTATACCCCCTCCCTCTCACATCTTCTCTCTCCAATCAACTTAGGAGTACCCCACTTTTCTACCCTATATTGCAATATTTCATGTTAAAACTAAAACCTATCTTCCTCTAGTGTTGCTCACGCACATCCGCCACCCTCACCCAAAAACTCACGACAACATCTTCCCCCTTGCTCCCACGGCCATAACCTTGCCTTGCTCCGGCCTCCACCCGCCAGAAAACACCCTCGACAACTCCTCCTCCTCCTCATCCATCTAAACCGCAACACCCCATCCTCTCACAAAAATCTGTCAACCCTCCCCTCACCAAAAGCTCACGGCCGGTAGGTTCCAGGCTGCCGCCGGCCGCCCCCTGCCGCCGGCCGCCGCCCAGGCCGTCCCCCAACCTCTGACCATCCTCCTCCATGCCAACAACCACCTCAACCACCCTCCACAAGGCCGAACACCCCTAGATCCGAACAAAAAATAGTCTTTTCCCCTACAATAACCCACGCCCAGTCCCTGTAGCCACCGCCGGCCACCTGTAACCGCCGGTGATCGCCCAGTCCGACCACCCGGCGCCCCCTATCACCTCCTAGGCCGACTGCACCCTTCGGCCAGTGCTTACTCCTTGCCGAAACCCCAAACAACCTACCTCCAATATAAAACTGGCCTCCACGCCGCTCAGCCCTCGCCGTGTCTCCCCTTAGGTTGGCGACCATGTCCGTTGATCTTGTCGCTGTTCACGTCCTCCGGACGCCTAACACTCTACAACTACATCCAGATGTTGGCTGTCCTCTTTCCCCTCGTGTTGTTGTTCAGTGATCGTGCCGCTACCCGGCTGATCGTCGTTTGTTGTCGCTGTCCCGTCGTACCCTTCGTGCTACTGGAATCCAATCTCTGACGTCGCTACCTGACGTCAGTATAGCTCTCGCGTCGTGCTAAGGGTAAACTCTGAACCATAGGAACCCCCACATCGCATGTTAATCAAGACTAAAAATTGACTTTAATATCTTTGGTAACTCACTAATCAAGATTTAATAAATGGGACTGTATGCTAGATTGGACTGAGCACATAGGAAGATCTGGACTATTGATCTGTTGATTGCAGAACGTCACTTTCAGGCAAGTGAAACTTGATGGTATTTGTTTAGGCCATGTTTATGCCAATCTGTGAAATAGCGTAAAAGAAACTTGGTGATGAAATGATAGTCGCCTAGACGCCCTTACTAGATCTAGCTTGACAACGAATGTAGATCCGACACCCTTGCTATGCTATCATTTCATACTGCATGTCACGTTTAATTTCAAATTAACTAGTACGCACGTTGAGTTTGAGGTTTCTGCAGAGGCAGAGTTTGAGGACACCGGTGACCAGTCCTAGTCTCAGCTGGAGACTTCTTTTTAGTTGATGTTTGTTTTCTTTTTAGTTGTTGTTAGGTTTCGGTGCGTATCACCTTATCTCTCTCTGTTTATCTTTGGCCATGCTTAGGCCTTTTACTTTCAGACTCTATACTCCTTTTTATGACTAAAACTCTGATTGTTGGAATAAAAAATCTGGATGTTGAATGTTGGATAATTTTAATTGTCTACCTTTCTTTATTATTATTGCTGTTTCATCGTAATGCAAAGAACCTGTTAATGGATTAAATTACCAAATGCTTATCAGACTGTAGCTTCACAGCTCCAAGTCTGAGCGGACCTCTTCATGTCTTGCCTTTCATACTTGGGAAGCAGGTTGTGACAAACGACGTCCAAATCGGACGCAAAATGCACAAGTTAGGCCCAAAAAAGGGGGTCAGCCCAAACTGGTTGGGCTGAACCCAGCCTGAAGGCGGTCGCGGGTGCCCGAGCCCGCTTCAGCAGGCGCGGGCGCCCGCTAGAAACAGGCGCCAACCCGCGCCTGCTCCAGCGGGGGCAGGCGCTCGGGCACGCAGCCCACCCGCTGGGCGCGTGCGGCACACGCGCCCAGTGCTGAGGCGCTGGGCGCGTGTGCCGCATGCGCCGAGGTAGGTGTGTTCAGCTCATGTGCCTCGAGGCGCGTGCGCTGCATGCAGCGCGCACAGGTGGGGCCCACACAACCTAGGGTTGTGTGGGTTTGTGACGGATGGCCTTTATGGGGTTTTGGCTAACTTTGAAACGATGTTTTAGGGGTCAAATGAGGTCTTATTGACTCGCTGTTTTTTCCTACGTGTTCACCGTTGAGCGCCCTTCGATTTGATAGGTTGTATCAATAGTGAAGCTCAACAGTGAGGAAGTTAAAATTCATGGAAGATTGGGCTTTTGTTAAGGCAAACTAACTTGATTTGTTAACTCCAAATAGAATAGTCTCACATCGGAAGTGGAGTAAAGGGGAGGGGTCAGCCGCCTAATTAAATAGGGGTCTGCTCCCCTCCTCTAAACTAGTCCCAGCTCTAGATCTGAGCGGCTCCCAAAAGTTTGGAGCACTCTCGGATCTTAGCTTAAAATAAATATTTTTCTCTTCTCCCTAAATTTCTGCCTTCCTCCTGAAGGGCTCTAACAAATCCACTAAGGAGCTCGGATCGGATCCGAAGTCTTGATGGAGGATCCTCACAAGTGAAACTTTCTTCGGCACGTGGTTGGCTCGACGACAAGGGGATTACTCGCCTCGGGACGCGGAGCAGTTCGACGCGGGACAGGGAGCGGCTCGGAAGATGTATGGTACACCTTGCCTGTACCAAGGCAAGGTTCTGGATATGTAATTTCGTAGCTTTCTAAAATAATTTTAATAATGTCGCAGTAGTATAGATCCCTCTTAGGGTGGTCAGATCCACTCCAAGTCGGCATAGATCTTGGCTAAGGTTCTAGCTTTCCTTAGGGCCTTAGCTAAATTGTTTAGCTACAGTTTTTCCGCTGTGTTTTTATCCCTCTGTTGTCCGTCCGACTTAGGACGGGAACAAATCTGTGCCCAAAGGGTCCGCCAAACCCCATCAGACCCAACCCCGGGATAGTAGAGATCTTGGCTAGGGTTGTTCATAAAATAGTTTTAAGATGTTTTTCCAGCTGCTTATTTGATTTCTTCGTCCGAACGAATTGGGCCGGACATCGATTTTATGGCCCTAAGGACCCAAAAAACCCAACATTGGTATTAGAGCCAGTCTACATGATCTAGTTTTTGGAATTATAAAATGTATATGATACTACATGTTTCTCTATCAGATGGAGGTTTTAAATTTAAACTATTAAATTGTCATTTTCCCATGCAATGTTTTTATGTTTGAAAATTAGATTTAATTTTAAAATCATTTGATAATTTTAAAATTAGATCTTAATTATAATATGATAATAATTAATTATTGATGTAACTTAGATTTATGAGATAATTTTAAGTTGCATGCTTAGCTAAATTGTTTAGTTGATAATGGTCATATTAATTCTTATTGATTATGTGATAATTCACGAAAAACTATTAGGATGGCCATTAAAACATTTCAGAAAATTATCAGATAATTTTTGGACATGCTATGATTTAAAGTTGTTTAAATGCCTAATACATGATTAGAATAGCACCATAAACATCCTTATAGTTGATAAGGACATTAATAAAATTTATTAACCAATCCTAATAATTTCAAATTTTAGGATTTAACTTGTTGATATGATTAACTAGTTTTAATGAAGTCATATCTAGTCGATGGCACACATATGAATAATAAGTTTTCTTCAATGGACCATGATCCGGTCTAGTGTGTTTTGACTAGTGTTGTGGATCACACTAGCTCGACTGGGGATAGTGATCATGGCCTAGCCAAACCCCTGGCCTGATCCGCTGGACCGCAAGGATGTGATTATGATTATGTGACACCATCGACTATATCTAGTCAATTACGTTAAAAATCTTCTTCAAGGTTAGTTGTAGCACTCCTTACTTTTGGATTTTAGAAACCAGGGATTTCATGTTATAGTTGTTGAGTCAACTCAAGCTGTAACATGACCTTCTTTTGGGAACCAATTCCATTATACATGAGATGTAGTTCGACCTATCCCAAACCGTCGCATCGTGATCATAACTGAGTGCCGGTGTAAGTTAGGATTGGATAAGAAAGTACGGGTCTGACTAGACTAGTCGTTATGATTTGTTGAGCCAACTCAAGGTCATAAGTGATTAGGGGTGAAAAACCATAAGGGCATCACATTCGTTGTGATTGATGAAGATTCGTCTACCGATCGCAGAGTTAAGCAACTTGTTGAGCCAACTCAAGGTTGTGAGACTTAGGGTGGTCGGGTCCCTTTCCCACTAAATATTATTATTCGTTCATCTATATGGCTTAAGATGATCGCTAAAATAGTGGGAGGATATAGTTGAATAAAAATCCATTTTAACTATATTTAAAAAATCATTGAACATATGATAAACTAGGAAATTCTATGTTTCACAAGATGGAATCCAAAACATAATATCATAAAGGAAAATGTAAACTGGTCAAGATGATTGTTTAAGGAATATGAAGCCAAGATCAAGTTTGATAGTCTAAACCAAGTTCTCATTGACCTTAAAATGTCCTTACTGGCACATGCTTAAGGACAATGATTTTCATGAGCTATGTGTGCAACAAAATAAAAGCACGCTACTTGTCACTCGCCTCTATAAGGGGCAGCTTGAACATAATGATGTTCAAAGCAAGTTTCTTCATACAATTTGTTGAGTCAACTCAAGGTTGTATGAAAAACATTTTCGATCCGCAAGATTCGAAACTTCGATCAAACTGTTTGACTCAAAGATGAGTGCACAAGTGGTGCAAGACAATGTATACAAATCAGATCTTGAGTCAAGCAACTTGTTGAGTTAACTGAAGGTTGTGAAGCTCAAGTGTTTGGATACGTGAGGTGCTTGCACAACTAATAATTTTGTTGGGAAAGTATTGTCTAAATGTGATTTAGAATGGAGAAGTCATTGATGAAAGTCGGCCTGAGAAAGAAATTTTTGACTATAATAAGAAAATGCAAAAATAGGAGGAACTGAAAATGTGACATATTTGATGTCATGATTTCAGGATAACTGTTATACAAAATGAGAACACATTTTGGCGAATGTCATCACTTTGCTTTTGAAGCAATTTCTCGGTGTGAAAGTTTTGTATAACGAGAACACCAAGTCTCAAAATCCAAGAAGCTCCCAAAAGTTTGGAGCACGCTGATTCGGGGTGAAAATTGCATAATGAACCCCGTATCTAGCACTATTTTGTGTGTATATGATGCTTAATTGGTCTCTAATACGTTCGTATTTTATATATCATCATTTATTAAAGAAAACAATTGATTTGTGCACAAATTATGAATTTTATTGAGTATTTCTGCCTTTTTTTATTTTTCATAGCTAGATCTCGATCTCACGATTCTAACGACTATTTATTTGTATTTTTCTGAGATCTGTGCTAATTACTGTGAATTTTTGAATGCAGAATAACAAATTAATGAAGAAATACGCTCAAAATACGAGAAATACAGTCGCCGCCCAATCAGATGCTGCCATGTGGCGCAATTCAAGCCGTCAGATCCATCATCCAATGGCAAGCAGCAACGGAGCGATGCGGCGAATTCTGAACCGCCCGATTGTCATCCTACGGCCACAAAGAGCGGAGCGGGATCATTTGAGGGGGACGCAGTCAGATCTTGACCGTCGAATCAAGATCGAACGGACTCAGCCTCACGGACGACGTGGCCAACTCACAACTGATCGATCGAAATCCAATGACCACGTGCGTCCCCGCATTTTGAAATGAGAATGACGAGAGCGGTCGAAGGAGCGGTAGACGTGGCTCGATCTGAGCCATCCATCACAAATCCAACGGCCCATGTGAATTCGAAGCGAACTCGGAAAGAAGCGGGCGCGACTTGGATCCTGGGACACGTGACGCCTCCTAGTGCAATCCCACACTGATCCAACGGCTGAGGATGCGAGCGGCCGGTGGATCTGGTCTTAAGCAATTTTGGGTGCAGATTTCAACCCGATAAGCTCTCCAAACCCGCAATGCTATTATATAAGCGTATTTTAGGGTTTTTGGGGTATTCTGGCGTATTTTGGGGTTTTGGATGCGGCTACTGAGCGTATTTTTCTGGAGCAAGTTGCTGATAAATTCCAGAGGATATTTTTATTAAATCTAGAGAGTTTGGGTGTTTATCTTGGAGATTTGGTGATATATTCTTCAACTTTTACCCCGTATTTTTTTGCTTTTTCATTGTATTTTGACATTTGAACGATGTATTCTTCTATGAAACGTGATTTTCCTTTCACCATGAGTAGCTAATCTCCTTGTGCTATGGTTGTGATGTAGTTAGGAGTATGTAATCGTAGAATTTCATGTCTTTAGCCTTAAAATCATGTTAAAATTGCTCGTAACATTGATTTCTACATCGTATTTATTTGGTTTTATTCATTGTCGATATTATTGACGTTTCTTATGGCTAGGCCCTGATAAGGCTAGTTAGTTTATGTTCTCTAATCAGGACATATCATTGTGCTTATCGTATAATGAAATCAACGTTGCAAGTAATGCATATACGGCTATTTTAACTAGTTTTTATCGATTCATCTTCCGATGTCTTCATGCCTTGACCGGGTGAAGCGTTGTGTGATATTAAAAGACATGATATTTCAGCGATTACAAACTCCTAATGAAGTCACTACCATTGCATATTCATCTCATTGATAACCAAACTTTCGCAACACCGTACCACTTTTTAGGAGTTACTCTTTTGATACCACTCGTTAAATCATTTTTCACCCACACAAAGGTGGTTGCTTTCTCATCTATATATTTTCTTTGATAGTTGAATTTGTGTTATTTCAGGTCGACTTGTCATGTGGATTCGATTCTGGTCTCTCCAGGTACTACTTGCATAATCTCCTACGCTTGGGAGTATTAGCTCACACTATTTGAGACGAGTCAAGTTTTTGGCGTCGTTGCCCGGGACAACGGTATCTTTGATCCACATTTTCAGATTTGCAAAGGAATAATCGGTGAGATATTTCCACTTTTTATCTTAGTTTTATTATTAAAAATAAAAAAATATCTCTTTGCTAGTTTATATGGCATAGGACGTCCACTTCACATAGATTGATAAGACTTGAAAACATGGCTGACAATCATGAACAACACCTTGCAAATGCTCCACAAGAATTACCATTGAGTGCTACATATATGCCTACTAGAGTTGCTTCTGAATCATGCATTGTATTGCCTGATGGTGCTCATTCTTTTTCGCTTAAAGCAAAGGTGATCCAAATCCTCCCATCTTACCATGGCGAGGATAGGGAAAATCCTTATTTGCATATTAAAACATTTGAAGAAGCATGCTCTACACAATTAGATGGAAAAGTTAGTACTGTTGTTGTCTATCTTAAACTTTTTCCATTCTCGTTAAAAGATAAGGCAAAAAATTTGTTCAATGCATTACCACCTAGATCTATTACTTCTTGGCTAATGATTCAAACTGAGTTTCTAAAAAAATTCTTTTCTTTGCACAGGACTCAGGCTTTAAAGATGCACATCATGTCTTTTTCGCAGAAGGAAACTGGAGCATATGATCAAGCTTTAGAAAGGTTCAAGGAACTACTGTTAGCGTGCCAGCATCATGGTTTTGACAAGGGACGTACCATTGGGTTCTTTTACGATGGATTGCAGCCGAATACGAAGCAATATGTAGAAATGATGTGCAACGTCGGCTTCTTTGAGAAGACTCCAACGGAGGCTTGGACATATTTGGAAAACATTACAGACAATGCGAGAAGATGGGAGCCAACTTCAGAATTTGACAGGACTCTGTCTGCACAACAAACAAGAGGAGGCTTGACGATGCATTGATGGCACAAGTGGAGGCTTTGGTTACGCAAAAGCTACAAAATAATGATTTAAGAGCAGCAAAAGTAGTTACATCAAAGCCATACTACGTCATATGTTAGAAGCCAGTTTATGACACTACAGTGTGCCCATTGATTTCAGCAATAAAAGAACTAGGTAGAAATCCAGATGCAGAGGTGAATTGAGTGGCCAATCAAGGGTACAATGCCAATTGGAAAAATCAATCAAATCAAGGAGGTACTTCATACCAGTCAAAGCAGCAGACGACTACTCCCTATTACCATCCCAACCACACCAACTACCAAGGAAAAAGGGAGCAAAGCAATGAAATTCAGAGTCTCACTACTGCAGTCCAACAGATGGCACATATGCAACAACAACTTACTGAAAATTTTGCAAGATTTATAGCATCACGGGACAAAGGTAAATTACCAGCTCAACCTGTTGCAAATCCTAATACAAATCCTTCTTCTTTTTCAGGAAACAACGTCAAACCATGTCAAGCAGTGACTACATTGTGTAGCAGATGTGAAATTGAAAAGACAGAAATGCCTAGACATGAACAACCATCTGAGGAAAAAGAGGAATTACATGCACCTGAAAAGTTGTAAGATGAGGAAGAGGTCGCAGACAAAGAGCCAGAACCATATATACCTCCAGCTCCATTTCCGCATAGACCCTCTCCACCATCAAAAGATAAGTATCAGGCAGGAATAAGAGACATCTTCAAGCAGGTAAAAATTAATATCACATTACTTGATGCAATCAACCAAGTGCCGGCATATGCTAAATTTTTGAAGGAGTTATGCACTGTGAAACGGAGTCTTAATGTGAAAAAGAAAGCATTCCTAACACAACATGTAAGTGCAATGGTACAACATGACACTCCTCCCAAATATAAGGATTCAGGTTCTCCTACTATCCCATGTATTATAGGAACCAAGAAATTTGGAGATGCTTTAATTGACTTGGGTTCTAGTGTTAACATTTTCCCTTACTCTGTTTACTTGCATTTAGGATTGGGAGAGCTGAAAACGACACTTGTGGTTCTACAATTGATAGACAGGTAGGTGAAAGTCCCACGGTGATGCGTGGAAGATGTGTTGGTCCAAGTGGACAAATTCTATTACCCAGTGGATTTTATCATCCTTCACATACATGGGTCACAATCAGGTAACTGTACTCCTATCATATTGGGACGTCCATTCCTAGCAACTTGCAACGCTATGATAAATTGTAGGGATGGACAATTGAAGATAAATTTTGGTAACATAAAACTTGAGCTGAACATTCTTAAATCATGTAAGTTACCAGCAAGTATTGATGGAGTAAAAGAGGTATGTTTTATTGAGAATTTGATTGAAGATTATTTTGAAGCAAAGTATGAATGCTCATCTAATTTTATTGATTATAATTCAGACGATATTGATGAATCTTAATTTGTGCAGGGCAAAAATGAAAGACCAAAGGATGCATGGGTGCCAAATTCTGAAACATTGCCAGTGGAATTGCCACCACAACAACCTTCGGATATTGAGCGTCCAAAGTTAGAGTTGAAGCCCTTTCCAGACTATCTAAAATATGCTTTCCTTGGAAAAGAGGAAGCTTTTCCTGTGGTAATATCCTCTAAACTTACTCTTGAACAAGAACATACTTTGCTTGATGTGCTTAGAGAACACAAAGGGGCCATTGGATGGTCTATTGCGGACATTACAGGTATAAATCCTTTAATTTGCACTCATCATATTTATCTTGAGGATGATGCCAAACCTAAATGTGAAATGCAACGTCATTTAAATCCAACATTAAAAGAGGTTGTTAAGGGAGAGATTATTAAGTTACTTGCTGCTGGTATAATATATCCTATTTCTGATAGCAGATGGTTAGTCCCATACAGGTGGTCCCAAAGAAATTAGGCTTAACGGTGGTACAAAATGAGAATAATGAGCTTATACATATGCGAACCACCACAGGTTGGAGGATGTGTGTTGACTACAGAAAGCTAAATTCTAAAACACGAAAAGACCACTTTCCATTACCTTTCATAGATCAAATTTTGGAAAGAGTGGCAGGTAATGAATATTACTGTTTTCTTGATGGTTATTCTGGTTATTATCAGATAGAGATTGCTCCAGAGGATCAAGAGAAGACTACCTTCACTTGTCCCTTTGGAACTTTTGCTTTTAGAAGGATGCCTTTTGGATTATGCAATGCGCCTGCTACTTTTCAACGTTGCATGTTGAGCATATTTAGTGATATGGTTGAAAGGATAATGGAAGTGTTTATGGATGATTTTTCTGTATATGGCACTTCTTTTGAAGATTGTTTATCTAACTTACCTCTTGTCTTGAACAGGTGCCAGGAAAAAAATTTGCTGCTAAACTGGGAAAAATGTCATTTCATGATAACTGAAGGATTGGTTCTTGTTCACCTAGTCTCCAAAGCAAGTATTCAGGTAAATAAGGCAAAAGTTGAGGTGATTGAGAAGTTGCCTACACCAAAATACGTCAAGGACACACGATCCTTTCTAGGCCATACATGATTCTATAGAAGATTCATAAAGGATTTCAGCACTATCTCCCGCCCACTTTGCCACTTATTAACTTTAGACACTGAATTCATATGGACACAAGAGTGTCAAGATTCATTTGATAAACTAAAGAATTCACTTGTTTCATCCCCTATTTTGCAGGTTCCAGACTGGACTATCCCATTTGAAATCATGTGTGATGTAAGTGACTATGCGATGGGTGCATTGCTTGGGCAAAAGAAAGGAAAAGATCATTGTGTTATCTACTATGCCAGTAAGACGTTGAATGAAGAACAAAGAAACTATACTACTATGGAGAAAGAATTGCTTGCGATGGTGTTTGCGTTGGAGAAATTCAGCAGCTACATATTGGGATCACATATTCTCATCTTTACAGATCATTCTGCACTTAAATATCTTTTATCTAAAAAGGATGCGAAACCCAGACTTATACGATGGATCCTTCTTTTGCAGGAGTTCAATATTCAGATCAAGGATAAGAAAGGAGTGGAAAACAATGTAGCAGATCGCCTTTCTAGATTGACGGTGGGAACAGAGTCACCTAATATCCCATTGCGAGATTCCTTCCCAAATGAGTAGCTTTTCGCCATCTCTACTCTACCATGGTCCAATGACGCTTCCATTGTGCTGAAATTTTTGAAATAGAACATTTTTCATGTTTTAGAGTGCCAAATACCATTATCAGTGATGGAGGGTCCCACTTCTCCAATAGGCTCTTTGCAAATCTTATGAAGAAATTTAGGGTGACGCATAAAGTTTCAACACCTTATCTTCCCCAGACGAATGGACAAGCAGAATTGGCGAATAAGGAGATAAAGAATATTCTTCAGAAAACAGTGAACCCAACGTGCAAAGATTGGAGTCTTCACTTGCCTGAAGTTTTATGGGCCTACAGGACATCATACAAGACTATCTTAGGGAAGTCACCTTTCCGTTTGGTTTATGGAAAAGATTGTCATCTTCCTGTTGAATTAGAGCATAAATCTTTTTGGGCAATTAGAACATTTAATTTGCTTAATGACTCACCAAATGTTTCTCGTAAATTGCATATCATGGAGCTTGATGAAATACGACGAGAGGCATATGAAAATGCGAAGCTAGCAAAAGAAAGGATGAAAGCTGTGCATGACAAGATGATCTTGCGAAAAGAATATTCAAGATTGGGGACAAGGTTCTATTGTACAATTCAAGACTACATTTATTTCCAAGAAAGTTGCACTCCAAGTGGACGGGACCATACTTTGTCAAAGAAGTTTTTTCACATGGAGCGATGGTTTTGGTGAATGAGAAGGACGGTCATGAATTCAAAGTCAACGGACAACGTCTGAAACATTTTCAAGAGCTTTGGGCCAGAGAGGATACCACCATTGATCTCACAGATCTATCCTCGGGTAGTAACTAACCAGGTGTGTTCTTTCCATGCTTCCCTCTCCCTAACATTGAGGACAATGCATATTTTAAGTTGGGGGGAGGGTATAAACTTTTAGGATTTTTCTTTTTTAGTTAGTTCCCTTTTTTTGCATTGAAAAAAAATACAATAAAAATTAAATGAGTCAAGTTCTATCACCAATATTTATTTTACCTAGTGATGAACCGTATGTGATGAAAATTCTTGAAATCTATTCACCACTGTATACACGTGCTTCACTTTCTTTCACCACTATTGTTAAATATTTCAGTCTCATTGGACATATATGCTAGTACTCTTGGTAAATTTCTGTTGATATATCTTAAGAGTGGGATTGATTAATAACTTAATGAATCTAGAAGTTATGGATTAGCAAATCGTATGCTTTCAATGGAACACACCAAGGTTCATGCATCACTAGTTCACAAAATAACTGGAGCATTGCTTTCTATCTCTTATTCATTGCTATTTGCATGCTTTGTGTGATTCTGGGTAGATAGATTACACTATCTTTTGAAATGATTAGGATAACCCATTCTTGTGAAAGAATTAAGTAGAGGAAGTTATCTTGCTAAGTTATTTATGCACACACAAAATAAAAAGAGAGAAAAAGAGAAACACAAAAGCAAAAACAAAATATAAAATAAAGAAACAAAAAAAATTGAATAAGCGTGTCACTAAATAAATAACTTGGTTGGCTCGAGTAGTACGGTCCGAGGGGTCCTTTTTGGCCTAATGCCCTGTTATCGTCTGATTTGGGAGCCATTGACCGAAAACTCACTTATTTGATGGAGCGATCCAAGTTATAACCTTTTCCGCAAATGTTGCTTTATGCACGTTGCGCGGAACTAATAAAAAGCAAAAAAGCGAGAGAATAAGTGTGCATAATTAGCAAGGCAAGAGAATTTCCAAAGCTCAATGAAAGCACAAGATATGGTGTGATTTCCTATGAATGAAGATTGACGTATGTATGTCTTGATACCATTCTATTATTTATGCTTGATTTGCATGATATATCTATGCTCCAAGTTAGAATTTCTGATTGAAAGGTGTGAGCCATTGATTTTGTATATTACGTGCTATGAAGTAATGGATAGTGAAGTCAAGTCTATTTCATGACCATTTGAGAGATACTTGTTCTTCATCTTTAAACCCATGAGTACCATTAATTTATGAGCATGAAATCTTGACAGTAGTGTGTGGACATCTTATTTTGTCATTGTAGTAAGGTGGTGAGTGATTTGAGAGCTGATAAGGTGATCTAGGTGTATATTTGTTATCATAATTTCGCCCAATTTGCTAGAGACTAGCAAAACGCTGGTTGGGGGGTGGGGTTCGGGGTGAATATTGCATAATTAACCCCGTATCTAGCACTATTTTGTGTGTATATGATGCTTAATTGGTCTCTAATACGTTCGTATTTTATATATCATCATTTATTAGAGCAAACCACTGATTTGTGCACAAAATATGAATTTTATTGAGTATTTCTGCCTTTTTATATTTTTCATAGCTAGATATCTATATCATGATTCTAACGACTGTTTATTTGTATTGTTCTAAGATCTGTGCTAATTACTGTGAATTTTTGAATGCAGAATACCAATTTAATGAAGAAATACGCTCAAAATACGAGAAATACAGTCATCGCCCAATCAGATGCTGCCACATGGCGCAATTCAAGCTGTCAGATCCATCATCCACCAGCAAGCAGCAACGGAGCGACGCGACGAATTCTGAACCGCCTGATCGTCATCCTAGGGCCACGAAGAGCGTAGTGAGATCATTTGAGGGCGACACGGTCAGATCTTGACCGTCGAATCAAGATCAAACGGACTCAGCCTCGAGGACAACGTTGCCAGCTCACAACCGATCGATCGAAATCCTACGGCCACGTGCGTCCCTGCATTTTGAAATGAGAACGATAAGAGCGGGCGAAGGAGCGGTAGATGTGGCTCGATCTGAGCCATCCATCACGAATCCAACGGCCCATGTGAATTCGAAGCGAACTCGGAAAGAAGCGGGCACGACTTGGATCCGGGGACACGTGGCGCCTCCTAGTGCAATCCCGCACTGATCCAACGGCTGAGGATGCGAGCGGCTGATGGATCGGGTCTTAAGAAATTTTGGGTGCGGATTTCAACCCGATAAGCTCTCCAAACCTGCAATGCTATTATATACGCGTATTTTAGGGTTTTTGGGTGTATTCTGGCGTATTTTGGGGTTTTGGAGGCGGTTACAGAGCGTATTTTTCTGGAGGAAGTTGCTGATAAATTCCAGATGCTATTATCTTAAATCAAGAGAGTTTGGGTGTTTATCTTGGAGATTTGGTGATAGATTCTTCAACTTTTACCCCGTATTTAGTGCTTTTTCATTGTATTTTGACATTTGAACGATGTATTCCTCTATGAAACGAGATTTTTCTTTCACCATGAATAGCTAATCTCCATGTGTTATGGTTGTGATATAGTTAGGAGTATGTAATCTTAGAATTTCATGTCTTTAGCCTTAAAATCATGTTAAAATTGCTCGTAACATTGATTTCTACATCGTATTTATTGGGTATTATTCATTGTCGATATTATTGACGCTTCTTATGGCTAGGCCCTGATAAGGCTAGTTAGTTTATGTTCTCTAATCAGGACATATCATTGTGCTTATTGTTTAATGAAATCAACGTTGCAAGTAATGCATATACGGCTATTTTAACTAGTTTTTATCGATTCATCTTCCGATATCTTCATGTCTTGACCGGGTGAAGCGTTGTGTAATATTAAAAGACATGATATTTCAGCGATTACAAACTCCTAATGAAGTCACAACCATTGCATATTTATCTCATTGATAACCAAACTTTCGCAACACCTTACCACTTTTTAGGAGTTACTCTTTTGATACCACTCATTAAATCATTTTTCACCCTCACAAAGGTGGTTGCTTTCTCATCTATATATTTTCTTTGATAGTTGAATTTGTGTTATTTCAGGTCGACTTGTCCCGTGGATTCGATTCTGATCTCTCCAGGTAATACATGCACGATCTCCTACGCTTAGCTCACACTATTTTGAGACGAGTCACACGCTCGGATTAAGACTTAAATTAATTATTCCATCTTTCCCTAAAATTCTTCCTTACTCCTGATCGGGCTCTAGCAAAGCTACGAAGGAGTTCGGATCGGATCTGAAGTCTTGACGGAGGATCCACTCAAGGTGAAATCTTCTTTAGTGCGTGGTTGGCTCGGCGACAAGGGTGTTGCTCACCTCGGGATGCGGTGCAGTTCAGGAACAGGTTCGGCTCTGGACGAGGTGCGGCTCGGGACGCAGTTCGGCATGGGAGAAGCGACGCGGGGCCAAAGAAATGTTGCTGAAAACGACGGTTCGTATTCTATGGAAACGAAGTGAAAGGTATATAGTTTAAATATTCATGCATTTATAATTGCAAATGTTAGATAGATCTATCCTTAGGGGTTGGTCGACCCAAACCCGGGATAGTAGAGATCTTTGCTAGGGTTGTTCTCTTTAGGGCTGTTCTTAAAATAGTTTTAAGATGTTTTTTCCACTGCTTATTTGATTTCTTCGTCCGAACGAATGGGGCCGGATGTCGATTTTATGGCCCTAAGGACCCAGAAAATCCATCAAGAAATGCGCATAATAAAGCATCCCAAGTTGTGAAAGTATTAGAATCGTGGCTTTTAAACCAGTCCTTATCTTTATCCCTAAAAGAAAATGGAAATAATCTTAGCCTGATGGCGTCAGAGGTGATGCCATTCATTTTCAATGTTTCCATCTTCTCCAAGAAGGTATTCATGTGTTCATTGGGATTTTCCATGGGCTTCCCTCCAAATTGGTCTTGCTGTATACAGCTTATCAACGCCTACTTCAATTCAAAATTGGCCTCCACAGCTGGCCTTGATATGATCGACATCGATCCATTGAATGACATAGAAAAGTCTATGAGAGACCTATCAGGCTCTGGATCAAGACTGTGAATCTCCTCGGACATTGTTTCAAGTGCTATTCTCCTTATCCTTTCGGTGTTTATCCTACGTGCAATAGCCTCGATTTCGAGATCTATTGGATGCAAGTCCGCTACACCCTGTGATCTCTTGCGTATACACAATAAGAGCTCCACCAAAAGAAAACATCAAAAGCACCAAAAACCAATAACAGAAATGACAAAAAGAAAAGGGAAAAATACATAAACTAGCAATAAAGAATAAAAACTAATAACAAGTTGTGCCTCCCCGACAATGGTGCCAAAAGCTTGATCATGTTCGTATGACAACTTTAAATTTGTAGACGCAAGCACCCGGTGTAGTTGCAGCGCTATACGAGTCGTCCTCTGGGAGGCAGATATTCATATCAATTTCTTCATAGGTTAATAGCTACACAATCGAATAAAAGATAGAGATCTATAAAAACTAAGAGAAAATATCAATAATGAGAAACTCTAGGGTATTAGATATCCCCACCATTGGACTAAACTAGGATTGATTATCATTAAATGATTGTTGAGTTCATGAGGTTTGGGAGAGATCGTCTAATCTAAGTGTATTCTCTCATCCCTGCTCTCGCGATGCATGATGAGATATCCCCTTATATTAACTATATCCCCCACTCTCACGGCGCATGATAGAACTTCCTAACCCGTATCGATACCGATGCTGATCATGCATTTGACACATGTTATGTGCATTACGTCTGACGTATTTTCCCAATCTTCCTCCATGCCACTCTCGTGGATTAAGATTCGGATCTATGTTAGGATGGCTCTAAATCAAATACCGACGTTGATCATGTATTCGATATTATCGATCAAAGCATTCAAAACCCTGAGATTAACCATGATGATGGTCATGAATTAATCTAATTACCTACGAAGGGGGAATTCGATCTACATTAATAAAAATCATTCTAACATACCCCTCATCCTTAATTACTCAACAATTAATTAACAAATCACAAATCCATAGTTCAATCCAATGGGGTTCAACCCATTGGCCCTAGATGAATCACTACCCACAATCTATGCAATTATAAACGATGGAAATCATCAAAATAACATTCATTGCAACGGATGATAATAGAGATTCAACAACAACCCAAACCAAGATCACAAAGTGCAATAATAGATGGATTATTAATCAAACAAAACAAAAGGAACAATTAAACTAGCCAATAGAAAGAAGTTTGTATACATGAAATTCTCTGAAAAAGTCTGCAAAAAGAATCCAGAGAAGATCCCCCACACAGAGGGGACTCAAAAAGTATTTATAGCACTAAAAATACCCCTTGACGACGCCCACTCGTGCCCCAAAGCCTAGGAGAACGCGGCGGCGTCAAAAGTGACGCGGCCATTTAGCCTTAAATGCGTAAGTTTGGGGCAAGGCTACAGGCAACGCGACTGCATGGTTAGCCCATATGACCGCATCGTCTGGGGTTCTTCTGCCCCAGATCTCATCTAAAACAGCCGCGTAGAGCGGCTGTTTCGCTTCAGCGCGACTCGCGAGGACGTGACTGCGTCTTCTGGGATGACTCGACCGCGTCGTCTGGATTCTTCTCTTCCTTCAGCTTGCACAACGCGGTCGTTTGGCTTCGTGGGATGCAACCTCATGGCTTCAAAATCTTCCATCTTCTCATCTCATCCACATGGTCATTTGGTCTTGTTGACGCAGCCGCGTGGCTTCCACTTGGCTTCCTTGGTGTGTCCTGGTCTACGCGGTCGTGTGGGCTATTTTTCAGCTCATTGCTCCTCAAATTTATCACCAATCACTCCTCGCTCCATTTTATCCTCTTTTCTTCACGTTTTGAGCTCAAAATTCCTGATTTCTCTTGCAAGGCATGAAGGATACCAAAAAACGTAAAAGGAAACAAAAACGTGGAAAATGGCGTGAAAGGATGGATGAAATGACGTGAAATGCAAATGAAAAGAGTGTAAAATATGTGTAAAATGGAAGACATCAGAAATATATTTACAATCGATGAAAAGTTATAAACTTATTTCTTTGATAGTAAAATTGCTTGAATTTTGGATTATGGTGTATATATTTTATATGACGATGTTGTACTATAAGTTAATACATGAAAACACAAGGAAACAAATGAAAGCTATTTTGGCACTATAGCCCAAGTCAAATCGGAGAGAAGAGATTGAAAAATTACATAAAGAGGGATCTTTAGGCGTCTTGAATTATGAGTCATACGACACTTACAAGTCTTGCCTCAAAAGTTAGATGACCAAAACTCCTTTTATAGGACAAAAAGGAGGAGTTATGAACTATTGGGTCTCGTTCATTTGGATGAATGCATACACTTGTCTACATTAGCCAGAGAGGTTATTTTGATACGCTCATTAAAATATCACGCTAAGAAAGGATACATGTTCTTGATGAAACACAAGTCTGATGCTTTTAAACGATTTACAGACTATCGTAACAAGATTGAAAAGTATTAAAATCCTTCGATCTGATCGAGGAGTAGAATACTTAAGCCATAAGTGTCTTATGTATTTAAGAGAATATGATTCTCTCTCAGGTCATGCTTCCTTACACATGGAGTCACACTTTTTTGACATGGTGCAATTTATAGCGAGTGACGCTGGGTTACAACCTCCATCAGGGGTCATGCCCTGGAACTATTGCCTAAAATCTCAACATGTGTCGAAACTAGTGGGAGAGGTAAAATGTGATATTCACCATTCAGTCGTTAGGAAGTCTAATAGAATTCTTCGAGCCCCTGAGATGTACTACGGTTTTCTTGTAGACAGAAGGGTTGAAGATAGCCTCATAGTAGATGATGACCATGTTAGCATCTAAGAAGCCATTCAGAGTAGAGACTCTGAGAAGTGGCTTGGTGCAATAAATCTAAAATAAAATTCCATGCGCATTAATAAGGTATGGACCTTAGAAAACGCACCCAAGTGAACTGTTCCCATTGGCTACAAAGGGATCTTCAAGGAGAAAGATTGGTGCAGATGGAAAGATAGAAACGTACAAGGCTAAGCTGGTTACGAAACATTCTCACTAGTAGCCATGCACAAGCCTATTCAGATTATACTCGCCATCGCTTATGACTACGTAATCTGACAGAAGGACGTAAATGTTGCATGACTCAAACAGAGTGTTGCAAGGTCAGTAGGAGTGAAGAGAAAGCGTATAGACTGCATAAGACCAGCGACAATTATTTGAGTCATCCTCGTATTGTACTTGGATGCCACTCCTTTTGATAATGAATAACATAGAGTTGTTGAACTCTATAAAAAGGATGGTCGTTGAACCAATTTTCCATGAAGGGCTTGGAAGAAGCATCATTTACACTTAGTGTAAAAATCTATATAGTTAGATTTAAAAGGATGCTGAGTCTCTCCTAGTCCAAGTACATTGACATCGTGCTAAAATGGTTTAGCATGGTAAGGGTGGGTTCATACCGGCCAATCATAGTATAAATCTTTCTAGAAGATGTCTTCAATGACCGACTTGAACAGAGATCACATGATATGGATCACATGTGCTTCGATAGTAGGATCCATCATGTAAACTGTGATATGTACAAGACCATATGTTTTTTATGCACTCAGTGCAATGAAACAATATCAGTCTGACACTGGAGAAGGACCCTAGAAATCGGTCAAAACAATTCTCAAGTACATGCGAAGGACTATAGATTTGGTCAAGAAACTGAGGTTGCAAAGATATTCTTCATATATATCACTTCATATATGATATAGAATCGAAGGACATAGAACTCATGTGTATCTCTGCAAAAGACAAATTTAGCAGATCCATTCACGAAGGCTCTATCATGTGATCGTCTAGAGAGACCCATGTGTAAATGTGATATGTGATACCAAGATAATTGGGCCTTAGTGCAAGTGGGAGATGTTGAGAAATGTATGCCCTTGAGGCCAACTATTTATAATTGGGACATCTTGTTCAAAATGATAGTATGCTAGTTGGTACTGTTTACCTGAGTATGATTACAAATGTTTGTCTGCATTTTATACTTAGATAAAGTCATGAAACTTATTGCAAGGTCGAACATGTATCAAGATGATGATCACGATCATGTAGAAGTGTTCTGACCGTTTGTAGCATAAGTCTAAAATTGTATGTAGTCGTAGATGCATCAAGAAAGGACATCTATGCATCAGATAGACTGTTGTGTGCTTTGTATTCACCAAGTGCTGGTGGTGTGATCACATGGTTGTTCGATGTAGATAAATCAAAGTAAGTCACAGGTGATCATTAGAGAATGAGTTCACTGAATGACCCAACGAGAGATGCTACATGGATAGCACATACAAAACTATCAATGGTAGCTCTCAAGTGATGATAGGCAAGCTGGTCCTTTGACTTGATGTCATTGCACGAGCTTATGTATGAATGGTGTCACTTAGATCTTTAACCTAGCTTCGAGACAAGGCCTGTCAAAAGGTCTTTGGTTGGGTGACACTTGAAGCGTACGAGGGGGAGTAGTAGCCAAGACAGGATTCGTCACTCCCGTATGTGTCGAGTTAGTGTCACGGAATCAGTACAGTTCTTAGCGAATATCCCCGGTCGAGGTGTGTTGGATATGATCCAACAAAGACAAGATAAGACCAAACGATGCTGATCGATCACAAAACTTTTAGGGGTTGACAGTCAAACATACCATAGGATTCGTAGCGACATAGTGTTAACGAATGAATTAAAACTGGGAAATTCATCACTGACATAGCCAAGGGTTGTCCTGACAATGTTTATGTCAAGGGGTACACCACATAATGATGATACCAAACCAGGGACGGCAACTGCTGCTTGTGGTCACTATCGTCAAGGGGGTATGAGTCACACCTGTAGTTGGGTCAGGCTGTATGGTCTTATATAGGCTGAGATCCTCGTTCAAGTAATAAGAGGAATATGCATATGATGCATGTGAATTAAAATGGTCGCAATTAGTTGTGAAGAGGATTTTGGTCACATATGATGTGCCGTGAAAATCGAGACTTGAAAAGCATAGAAAATGTCCAAATCGAGGTCCGGTAATGTCCCGGACCCATCTGTATTGGCTCAGGCTCAGCTCAGGCTAAAATGCACGTGCTCAGCTTGGGCTAAAAAGCCTGTTCTAGGCTTATCCATGTGCCTGGGCTCATGCCCAGGTGCGGGCTAAGCCCACCCGAGTGCCTGGACTCAAGCCTAGGCACTGGGCGCTGGGCCAGAGTGCCAGCATGCTAGCCGCTGGGCCCGAGTACCACTGCATGGGCTCCAGCATAGGCACCCAGGCCAGGCGAGTGCCTGCGGATTTAGATTTCTGCAGATCAAAGAATATGGATGTTTTGGTTAGGCTTTGGTGAATTTTGAGGGCTCGTTTGAGGGGCCAAACGAATTTAAAATTGTGCACCATTTGTTTCTATGCGATCTTTGTTTGAAACTCTTCAAAATGATATATTATTTTGTGTATAAGGATTAACAGAGAGGAAGAATTAATTACTCAAAATTTTTCCTTGAAAGCGAAAAAGCTTGAGTTAATTTGGATTGTTTGGTTATTACCACATCAGATGTGATACTCCAATAAAAGCTCAACTCATCCTATAAATAGGGTGCTCATCTTCCTCCTAAACACAAATCAATCCTAGAACAAGGGAGCTCATTCTAAATTAAGTGAGCAAACCTAGATCTAAAGGCGACCAAAATTTTCTCCCGTTTTCCTCTTTATTCTCTCTTTCAGGTTCTAGCAAAACTTGAAGGGAATTCGGATTGATCAGAAGCTTGAGGCGAGAGTTTCAACCAAGGTGAAACTTTCTCGAGTAAGTGGTCGCTTTTTAATGAGGCGTTGCATCGCTTCAGCACGTGTCCTAAGGAAAAGTTTTTGCGATTGCAAAAACTTAAGATATCTTCTTTAAATTTTATTTTAATACACTACAACAAAAACGATCATTGACAACTTCTGAAAAAAGGTTGTAATATGGGTCAGACAACTTTTTAACAAACGTTGTAATATGCGAAATTGTAATACTAGACCACCTTTTCTGCATGTTGTAAGCAAACGTTGTAATACAAGTATATTACAATTTTTTTAAACGTTGTGTAAACTTCTATTACAACGTTTATAAAAAGTTGTGTAAAGAGATATTACAACTTTTAATAACGTTGTGTAAACTTTTATTACAAAGTTTATAAAAGGTTGCGTAAAGCAATAGTACAACTTTCTTTAAAAGTTGTATAAACTTCTATTACAACGTTTATAAAAGAAACTGCGTTTGTAAACCTTGTTAGAAACCACCATGTGAATGATCAGATAAATGCAAGTATTAAGTGATGATGTGTTGTATTATTTAATGTCTTCTTTTGAAATAAACAATACCATACATCGTGTAGCGGTCAGAAAGTCTTTCTTTGCAGGTGGCATGATTAACACACTAGATGAAAGGTATGCTCTATTTTCTGCGGTGGAAAACTGACAAGTTTTCATTTTAGTAATACTTATCCAGAATATAATCAAGAAGTTTCTTATCTTCTCCCTATTTTCTCTAAATACGATCAACGAGAGGAAGATAGACTGTGAATTCATTCAACGAGAGGAAGATAGAATGTGAATTCATTCAACAAGAGGCATGAAGAGAGGCATGGTTAGGAGGGATGAACTTTCTCTTTTTCTAGTTGAGGATGAGAAGAACCTAAGTGAAGAAATAACAATCAAGAAAGACGAAAATTTAACGTGGTTCGGCTATAAAACATAGCCTACATCCATACACAGAGAAGAGAGACTTTCTTATTTCAATTGTGTTACAATGAGGAGGGTAGCCGGCAATATTTATAAGGCTAGCAAACTCTAAAAACAAATATGGTAACAACATATGTTCTTTCTTCTTTCCAATACTTCCCCTCAAGTTGGTGCGAAAATATCGATAGAGCCCAACTTGGATAATATCTCTTGGAATTTAGCAGCGGATAAACCTTTGGTGAAGATATCAGCCAGTTGTTGGTCACTACAAACAAATGGAGTGCATATGGTATTGGCTTGTCTATTCTCTTGCACAAAGTGACAATCTACCTCAATGTGTTTAGTTCTTTCATGAAACACGGGATTTGATGCAATATGAATCACCGCTTCATTATCACAAAACATCATTGTTGGTCGAGACGAACCAATGCCTAAATCATTGAGAAGAGCCCGAAGCCAAATTATTTCACTTGTCATGGAGGTCATTGCACGGTATTCAGCTTCTGCACTTGATCGAGCTACCACATTTTGCTTTTTACTCTTCCAAGTGACTAAATTTCCACCAACAAATGTGCAATAACCTGTTGTAGATCTTCTATCAACAGGACATCCAACCCAATCAGCATCAGTATAAGAAATAATGTCGTTATGTCCATTCTTATGCATCCAAATACCTCTTTCCAGGTGAGCCCTTCAGATACTGTAATATTCTATTAACATCATTCATATGATTAACAGTAGGAGCATGCATGAATCGACTAACCAGACTTACAGCATATGAAATATCCGGGCGAGTAATAGTAAGATAAATCAGTCGGCCAACCAAGCGTTGAAACTTTCCAATATCTGAATATAACTCACCATCAGCATTAAGCTTACCACCACTATCAGTAGGCGTATCTAACGGTTTAACACCCATCTTTCCCGTTTCCTTCAATAAGTCAAGAACATACTTCCTCTGATTAAGAAACATACCTTTATCGGAGTAGGCAACTTCCAAACCGAGAAAATATTTTAGTAGTCCCAAATCCTTGATAGCAAATTTTCTATGCATCAATGCTTTCAGTCTTGAGATTTCAGCTTGATCATCTCCAGTGATCACAATATCATATACATATACCAAAACAATAATGATGCCAGACTTACTTCTCTTAACAAATAAGGTTGGATCTGCAGTGCTTCTCTTGAGACCATTCATCATGAGAACCAAACATAGTTTAGCATATCAGGCTTGTGGTGCTTGCTTAAGCTCATAAATAGCTTTTCTTAATTTGCAAGCTACTCCAAAAATGGACTCTTGTGGATGTCCAGGTGGAACACTCAAATAAACTTCTTCTTCTAGATCTCCATGAAGGAAAGCATTTTTCACATCCATCTGAAAGAGCTTCTAACCATGATTTACTGCTAAGGATATAAGAACTCGAAACGTGTTCATTTTGGCAACTGGAGCAAACGTTTCTTTATAGTCTTCTCCATATGCCTGCATAAATCCTCTAGCAACAAGTCTAGCCATATGTCGTTCAATGGTCCCATCGCTATGGTATTTGATCTTATAAACCCAACGACACCCAACTGTCTTTTTTCCGGAAGGTAACTTAACAATATCCCTTGTATGCTTCTCCTCAAGACCATGTAACTCTTCCTTCATTGCTTGTTTCCAGACTGGAGAGGAATTAGCATCTCTGAAATTACTCGGCTCAACTTCATATGACAATGCATATAGAAAATCAGAATGTTTTTTGGTAACATTGTCGTATGTTAGATGAGCTTGTATAGGATAGGAGATAGCACTATGATAGGTAATATGGTCTTTCAACATCATAGATGGACGCTTTTCTCTATCTGAGTGTCTTGGAGGCTGATGATCTGTTTCACTTTCAGCTACCGATTGAGATTCTTGATCAATTTCAATTGTTGGCGGAGCAGTTTTGATATCAATAACAGGAGATGGTGTTTCAGTTACGGGTGTAGAATCAGAGGACATTTCAACTACCGAATGATCTGCATTAGTCTCAACACTTTCACCAGTGGGGCTAATAAACGGAAGAGACACCCAAAAATCTGACATATACTCCCCTGGGACCAACTCCCATACTTATCCTTCCAGTCGAAGAATGGTTCATTTTCAGAAAAACGAACATCTCGAGAAACGAATATCTTACAAGCAGATCTGTCATAACATATGTATCTTTTCTGCATAGAAGAATAACCAAAGAACACACACCGAGTTGCTCGAGGATCTAACTTGTCACGATTAGTAGATGATCGATGCATTTAACAAACACATCCAAACACTCGCAGATGAGACAAACCAGGTTTACGATCTTGCAAAACTTCCAATGGAGACGTGTAATTAATCACTCTACTAGGCGTACGATTAATTAAGTAAACATCAGTCAAAACTCCATGGGACCAATATTTCTTCGGTACATTCATCTGAAGCATAATGGCTCGTGTTGTTTCCAGAATATGTCGATTCTTCCTCTCTGCTACGCCATTCTGTTGTTGTGTATCTACACAACTAGTCTGGTGAATAATACAATGGCTACGAAGATATTCGTCAAGAGAATGGATGACTTATTCTGTGCCATTGTCAGACCTGAGAATTTTTACTTTGGCACCAAATTGAGTTATTACCATAGTATGAAAATCCTTAATTATAGCACTTACCACCTTTTTAGATTTCAGCAAGTACAGCCAAGTAGCACGTGATCGATCATCAATAAGTAACAAAATATTTGTAACCATCATAAGAATCAATAGGAGCAGGACCCCATAAATCAGAATGAATTAAAGCAAAAGGTTCATCAGATACTGACATAAAGTTAACAAAGGATAAACGAGTTTGTTTAGAAAACTGACAAACATCACATAATGTTGACTCAACAGGAATGGAAGGCAAAATACAAGACAAAATATGATTGCAGGGATGACATAATCGCTTATGCATAATTTGACTCTCACTCAATGTGCTAGTATAAAATGCCCCTTTACTTGGATTGAAAAAGTAAAGCCCATGAGAATATGTTCCTTCAGCAATCGTTTTCCTCGACTTTCGATCCTGAAAGATAACCAAATTAGGAGAGAAAATAACATCACAGTCTAAGGAATTAGTGATTCTTCCTACAGAAAGAAGCTAAACCGGGAAAGATGGAACAACAAGAGCATCAGAACTAGAAGTAGCAGGAAAGAATGTAACTTTACCACTCCCAATAATAGGGGCCAGAGCCCCATTAGCCACAGAAACAGTACGATTATCAAAGATATGATTGAAGCAATGCACAGACGAGAGATGATTAGCCATATGATCAGTAGCACCAGAATCTATAATCCAAGTGCTAGATTTTGAAGATGATGAAAAAGCATGATGATTACCTGAAGCATGGGTGGAAGGGTTACTTATTGGGATCGACATCATGGCTATTGCTGCTTGCACCTTATTTTTCCATTTCTGATCATACTTGGCCTTGAGATGTGGATGAAGTAAAAAACACCGATCTATAGTATGCCCCTTCTTGTTGTAGTGATCGCATGAAATTCTCATATACCTTTACCAGTGTTAGCTACCCGAGCACTAGAATTACCTTGATTTGAAATAGCCTTATGATCATCTACCATAACAGTTTTTCGAATTTCTTCACGTTGAACAGTTGCACAAATACTGGAGGGAGACGGAAGTTCAGAATTCATTAATACTTGACTCTTAAGTTGTTCATACTCATCTTTCAAGCTATTCAGTAAAGCAAAAATGTTGTCCTCCTCGGCCCGCTTAAGGAGGACTTTTGCATCTATTGTATGAGGACGATAGATATTCAGCTCATCCCACATACATTTTAGATTCCCATAGTACTCAATAAAAGGCTTATCACCTTGATTTGCATTAGCAATTTCACGTTGCAATTGAAAAACACGAGTTGCATTATTCTGATTTCCATAAAGTTCTGACAATGAATCCCATAAATCCTTTGCAGTATCGGAAAAAGTAAAAATTTTAGAAATTTTAGGTTCCATGGAGTTGAGAAGCCATACCATAACTGTTTGATCATTAGTAAGACATTCCTGCACCTTTTTCGGATCTTTATCGTCGGGACGATCAATCGTCACATAGATATATCCGAGCTTTGATGTTCCTCCAAGAGAAAAAGTCACAACACTAGACCAAGTTGTATAGTTAACACCATTAAGAAGCACAGAAGTTAATCGCATAGCAACATTTTGATGTGAGATAATCTGATCGGAGTCCGACATGGCAGCGAATCCTACGGCCGGCATCGGAATGGAGAGGGAATTAGATCAGAGTTGAACTGTCGGATCTAAGGATGGACGTCGGACGTCGGCATACTGACGCGAGGTGGCATCGAATCCCTGCGTCGGATCCCTGCTGTCGAAGCCAACGAAGAGAGGAGAGCTCCTCTTCACGAAGAGGGCGACAACACAAAGACGCCGGTAACACCAGTGCAGAGGCGGGATCCGATTAATGCCGAAGAGAGGAGATCCGATTAATGTGGATCTGAGGTGACGAGATCCAATCGATCTCAGGTGGGAGGCGCATAGAACACAGGCCTCCGGATCACAAACTATAGATTGATCGAATTGATGCTGATGCCTGATCGACAAGGTCTGAGATCTGAGGTGGAGTTGCTGATCGACGAGGTCTGAGGTGGAAGGTCCGATTAATGCTGATGACGTGATCCGAGGAGAGAACACGATTTGGATCTGAGGTGAAGAAGCCGGATCTAGATCAAGCCGAATAGGAAGAAGTCAACAGGATCTAGGGCTGGAAGTCGACAGGATGTAGCCGAGGCTGAATGTCAAAGCACAGCCTCGATTGGAAGTAGCCGCAGGAAGAAGACGTGATCGGATGTGGATCTGATCGAAGCCGGCAAGAAGAAGCCGAGTGGATCTGATCTGCCGGAGTTGACGTCGGTATGACAGGGACCAAGAAACGAGTTAGAGATCAACTTGGCTCTGATAACATGAAGAAATAACAATTAAGAAAGACGAAGATTTAACGTGGTTCGGTTATAAAACATAGCCTACATCCACACACGGAGAGGAGAGACTTTCTTATTTCAATTGTGTTACAATGAGGAGGGTAGCCACCAATATTCATAAGGCTAGCAAACCCTAAAAGCAAATATGGTAACAACATATGTTCTCTCTTTTTTCCAATACTAAGACAGATGAGTAACAGGTGTAGGCTGCTGTTTATGGTATTTTGGTAGACTTTCTTCTCACTTGTACTATAACGACAGCTTTACATTAGAGGCCTACAAAAAGACAACAAGAAATAAATAACGGGTTCAGCATGGTACCATTTGCACATATTACAAGTGCGTGCTAATATTCATGGTCTAGCCAATATTCTGCTACATACATAACTTAAAAAGAACATATGAATATCTTACTCCACCACATTCACTGACTGGGCATGGTAACTATTGGAGATTGAGATACAAAAACACATTAATATGTTTTGATTGTCATGTCTAGTCATGCACCAACTAGTGTATAGTTAGGTATACACTAATTATACACTCAAAAATCATAATGCTAATTAATGATGCAATTGCACCTATATATATCAAGGAACTGGAAAGTTGACTGGAGTAAATCAACATCAATGACATGTAAAATTATATAGTTTCTATGCCTACTCATATAAAGTTAGCATTGCAACAATCCTGTTAAGATAATTGTTAAGTATTTTGCAAATACCAAGTCATCGCATGCAGACACAAGCACTGCTGATATTCACGCTTCTGGTCCATAAGGACACACCAAATATCTATAATTATAAAGCATTCAAATTCTTCTTCATGGAGATAATATCAAATACGCCGATGTTTTGTGAAACAAGGGAGAGAAAAAAAAAAGATCATCGAACAGAACCGTAAGAAACCTAAGAATTCCAATAACCTAACCACCAAAAACAAAAAGGCAGCAATATACAAGTGGATATGACCAAGGAAACCAAGGCAATCAAAGGGAACGCAATTCTGCAAATAGACTTTGCCTAGTTCAAGTTGGCGAACTTATTATAAACATTAAAAAGTCTGGACACTATGTCAAACAAAGGGGTAGTTGGCCCAAATAAGCCCCCCATATACGAAAGAGGTTACGAGCTGCACCTACCACTGCTCTAGATAAAAGTGAGACATACGCCAAGCAATATGCAATTCAAGGAGAAGGGCAGAGTGACTGGAGTCTGGACTGCTTATGCATGAATGGAAACATGCCAGGCCCCAGTGCTAAAACCATGCAATGTACTTAAATCCATGAAAAAATTAAAGAGTATTTATGGTGGACACATTAGGGCAGAGAAGCAAATGTTCATAAGTTCATAGTTTATGCCAGCAACAGAATATACAAATGCACACCCAAAAAAGATAGGATGCGAAAGCACACAATCACATGTGACTTCTAGTTGCAGTTATCCAAATACATAAGAAACTGACAATTTCTACATTATTTAAGGGAGCAGATCAGATGATTCACTGATCCATGCAAACAAATGAAACAAATATGAAAAGAAAATCTACTAGCATAATGTGTTCGGCACATTGTTTCTCATCTTTCAGTAATTCCTGTTCTAGCATCATATCCTCTTTACCTGTCCTGCCCCTCCTAACAGTCCCAGCAAGCGGTCTCTGTTAACAGAAAATCCAAGGTCAGATTGCAGCATAAGACTTGAGATCAACCCATAAATTACGTCAATGAATGAAAGTCCAGTATACATAAAAATCTGAATATGGATGAAAGTTCACCGCTGAAATGCATCTGAAAAATGAGATAAACTGTGGTACCCTGGCACTAAAATACATATATAATGTCCAAGATAAAATGTAGGTTCCAGATTCAATAAATTTTATACCATGTTGTGGAAAACATTAATGCCATTATGTTACAAATATGGTGACCCCTCTGCCTTTCACATCCAAAACTCTTTCATCTCAATTTTCAGGACTAACGAAACGAGAAATCATACCATTTCAGTATTACATACAGCATGCCAATAAAATTTGTCCACATGAAAACAACAAATCCAAGAGCAAGTAGTATTTGAATTTAAAAGATTTCGATGGCGAAAAGCATACATGCATTCTACTCCACAAAGAAACAGACTGCGTGCTACCTTTCCATCTTGTGTATACCTTATAATCTATAACTTACCTGCCAGAAGACAAAAAACAAACAAAAAAAACAAGACTACGAAGAGGTTTAGAAAATGGTAGTCAAGATGACACTATTCATGCCAGGTCGCTCAAGGTAAAATAAATTTAGAATTTTCAAACTACATTTTAAGTAATAAAAATATACAAAGGACTCACCCTGTTCACGCGAGTAAGAATCTGTGGACTTGATGCAACAAGAATTAATGCATCCACGTGACTGGCCAAAGAATAGGAATGGGCGGAGATCAGAAAACAATGAGGCATTCGAGAGCTAATATAACAGTGAATGAACAAAAACTGCATACAATAATTGAAACTAAAAAACTTGGCAGGACGGACTTGTAAATAGGTCATATAGGGACTTGTATTCACAATTCTTAATGCTCGGTAGACTTCAAATGTGGTTGTTGGCTTGATAATCCCAATGTGGGCTGCACTGTGATAATCCCCATGTGGGTTCGATGCGCTTACCGTGGTGAGAGGTCGAAGCAATGAAAGGAGTGGAGGCCGCATAGGGAACCAAAGATCCAAGACGAGGGACAAGAGTAGAGCTTCACACACCGACATCGAGAAGGATCAATGAGCCTTCTGCAAAGAAAGAGGACATTGGGCGAGGGAGTGCCCAAAGGCCAAGAAGAAGAAAGCGGCTACCGCCAACATCGTCAAAGATGTGGAGGTTGATGAGTGGGTCCTTGTCGTCGCTGCGAAGGTGGTGATGAAGGAGGGATGTGTTCTCGACTCGGGAAGCTCATTTCATATGACACCCCACAGAGAGTACTTTACTACTTTCCATGAAGGTAGTAGAAGTTCATTCTTCTTGGAGACGACAGAGCTTGCATGACGACGGGCATTGGCACGGTCCGCATCAGGATGGGAGATGGAGTCACAAGGGAATTAGATGAGGTCCGCTACATTCCCGACCTAAAGCGAAACCTCATATCGCTTGGGTCACTTCAAGCCAAGGGTTGCAAGGTGGCCATGGGAGCTGGTGGAGCTTCCTCGTGGCAAGAAGGCAATTGGGTGTAAGTGGGTTTACACTAAGAAGGAAGGAGTCAAAGATGGAGATATCTGCTTCAAAGCAAGACTTGTGGCGAAGGGACATGCTCAAAAAGATAGGATCGACTACAACGAGGTATTCTACCCAGTTGTGAAGCACTACACGATTCGGATTCTATTGGCATTAGTTGTACAACTCGATCTTGAGTTGGTACAACTAGATGTCAAGACGACTTTCTTGCATGGCAAGCTTGAGGAGGAGATCTACATGGCTCAACCTGATGGCTATGAGGATGGAGATGGACTTGCATGTAAGTTGAAGAAATCTCTTTATGGGTTGAAGCAATCTCCTAGACTATCACGCCCCACTTCCCAAGTATGGCAGACGAGACGCGAAAAGGTCCGCTCAGACTTGAAGCTGTGAAGCTACAGTCTGATAAGCGTCTGTGTGTTCATCTATTCACAGATTCTAGCATTTTAATGAAACAACAATAACAATAATTTAGAATGCAGGCAATAATTAACCCACATTCAAAAACAATATCCAATCTTTATTCAAAACATCCAGAGATAAAGTCATAAAAGAAGTACAAGAGTCTGAAAAGAAAGGCCCCAAGCATGACCGAAACTAAGACATAGATAAGGTGCTACGCATCAAAAACCTAACAACAGCAACTAGGAAAACAAACAGCAACTAAGAAAAAGCCTCCAGCTGAGACTAGGATAGGTCTCCGGTATCCTCGAACTGAACGTCAGCAGAAGCCTCAAGCTCGACGTCAGCGAACTGGTCATCCATAGCAACTATCTCAGACTCAAAACCTAACATGCGACACCCAAAGAGAAAAGGGCGCATGTCAGCAAAAATCTCCAAAAGGTAAAAAAGGAAGAGACTTTTGTGCAAGGAAACATAAGGGTAATGAATGCAACTAGTAGTTTAAAATATGATGACATGGCATAATATTTGATGAATGCATCAATTTGAAATGAACATGATAGTTAACAATGCATGGCACGTCGTAGCAACAAGCTACTAAACAATATTTCTCGATTTCACGAAAAGCTAGTAATCACGTCGTGCACAGAGTTTACGTCTTTCCGCTGAAGTTGCTGTACGGGCACACTTCTACGCTGAGCGACCGCTTAACCCTACCCCTCCCTATTTGTCTAAACTAGCGCTCAGCTTCTGGTTCACGAACCAGGAAGTGTTGTTATGTCATAGGGTTGTACCTAGCCTTTACATGCTATAAGAGTCAGAATCTTGCTCGCCACAGCTTATGATTCATTGCAGCGTGTGCTACGTATTCATGACAAGACAAACAAATACATGAAATGACATGTGATATGCAACATTGATAGTATAAAGGGCACTTATTGCAAAAAAAGAAGGCATACAGTATATCAGAAGTAAAGGTGACATGTGATACTGGTGGGCTCCGAAAGGTGCTCTCTCTCAAGTGCAAGAGTCCGTACAAGTAGTAAAACCTGGGAGTCCAGGTATCGAATCCACGGGAAGAAATCTGTTGCAACCACAATTTAAATCAAATAGAAATCTATCGGAAAGAGACTAAACACTTCAACAATGGTGACGGTGATGGTGATGTGAACACGTGAACATAGAAAATCGTGTAAGAAAATATCTATAAAGAGTTTGTACATGGTATGGGTTCGCTAGGGTCAACGATTCGTATTAATTTTGGTTGATAGGTATAACGCAATGAATTCTCCTTTTGGGAGCAATTCACCGGAAAATACCCAATATAACTCAATGAATTCTCCTTTTGGGAGCAATTCATCGGAAGATGCCCTTTTGGGGGTTCAAACAAAATATTCAAAAAGATCGTCGCTAAGATTATAATACGATATGAAACTCTCTTTTGGAGAGATCAAAACTACGGTATGAAACTCCCTTTTGGGGAGATCAAAGCTCGCCCTTTTGGGGTGATCATCAACTTAATTAATTCTTTTGGAATCTAAAAAAGTCGATTTACGCACAAAGATTACAATTTTAGCGACGTTTAACGAGTTAGCACAAGGAATTTCAACCAAATAAACACGAATTATATCCCCTAACTCCTCCATATCATGCACAACAGAGATTTAGCTACTCATAATATCAGAATAAACAAGATCCATAGCCAAATACATTGAATTCATAGCAAAATACGATGAAAAACACTAAAATACGGAGTTTAAGTTAAGAATTCATCACCAAATATCCTTGAAAATACATCAAAACTCTCTGGAAATAAGAAAATAGACTCTGGAATTTTACAGAATTTTTCAGAGGGGAAATACGGCTTCTAGAGCCTCCAATACGCCCAAAATACGCCCCAATCTGCTTGAATACGCTCAAAAAACCCTAAAATACCTTTTATAAAGAGATTGCGGGTTTGGGTTGTGCTAACGGGTTCAAAACCCGCATCCATTAAGCTTCTGAGCGATCTCAGCCGCTCATCCAAACCGCATCATCTGTGGACCGTCCGATCGGCTTTCAAAAATGCGGGATTAAATAAGAGCTCGCCACGTGTCCTTGGATAATCGCGCGCCCGCTCCGCCTCGAACTCGAATCGGATTCGGAATTCAGTCGACCGTTGGATCTTAATCCAACGGTCGAGAGCGCGGCTTCTTCGAATTCGCAGCAGATCGCCTCTCAGCCGTTGGATCGAGATCGGAGGCTTCACAATTCGCCACGTCGCCCAGAGAAGTCTCGCCGTCGCTGCATTTTGCGGGATGCTTTTCGCCCGTCCGATCGAGTGGAGGACCGTCAGATTCTCGCCACGTGGCCCGTTAATTTTCGCCTTCGAATTCGAATGCGGGATTGCTCCACGCCGTCGGATCATCGATCAGCGGTTCACATAGGGCCACGTTGCCGCTCCTTTGCCCCGCTGATTGTAGCCATAGGATGGAGGCGGGTGCGATCAGATGAGGCCACGTGTCCTACTTTTCGAATACGAGGATGGGGAAATAGGGGCCGTTCGATCTGAATCGAACGGTCTATAATTTGCCCGCTCAGAAAAATAAAGCGAAATCAAATTACTCCGATCTGGGCCGTCGGATGAAGATTGCGCGGCCACGATTTCGCCACGTGGCCTGTATTTCGTAATTTCTGCTGTATTTCTCCAATTAAAATAGTATTCTGCATTCAAAAATACACAGTAATTAGCACAGGTCTCAGAAAAATACAAATAAATAGTCGTTGGAATCGTGAGATCGAGACGAAGCTAGGAAAAATATAAAATGTGCAGAAATACGTCGTTAAATGCTGTTTTGTGCTCAATTAGTGTGTTTTCTCTAATAAATAAATGTGTAGAAAATACGTATGAATTAGAGAACAATGTAGCATCATATGGGCACAAAATAGGGCTAAGTGGGGGGTTAAATATGTAATATTGAACCCGAATCACACCCCCCAACTAGAGATTTGCTAGTCTCTAGCAAAAATAGCGATAAATATGGACGATCAATAAAACAATAAGTTCTTTCAAATTGCTCATGGCGTGGCTCAATAATACGCATTCCAACATGGTCTTGGCCATCAATATACACATCCATGAACAAAATCAATCACATGAAATTTTCTCTAATTTAGTATGAATAAATAACATGCAAGCATCGTTTTGCGCAAACGAAAGTATAACACGTCGTTATATACTAGTTTTCTTGTTTCCAAGGAATTGGCCTATCAAAATAATCATTCAAGACATGGGTATTGAAGTTGCTTAGTATATTCACCATTTCTTTTCTTTTATTCGTTCCGCGTAACGCGCATCAAGCAACATTCGCAGAAAAAAGTATAACTTGGATCGCTCCATCAAATGAGTGAGGTTCCGGTCAATGGCTCCCAAATCAGACGATAATAGGGCATTAGGCCAAAAAGGACCCCTCGGACTGTACTACTCGAGCCAACCAAGTTATTTATTAGTGACATACTCATTCATTCATTTTTCATCATTCATTTTTCATTCTTTTTATTCAAAATTTTTTCTTTTCTTTTCTTCTCTTTTTTTTGTAAGCAACTCAAAACCCATCAACGTGAATATAAACATTAATAACAAGTGCCAAATTCCTCTTCAACTTGAAAACTTTTCTAATAAATCGTGTATACTTAAGCTTTTTCATCACATAAGCATGCATGAAATAAATTCAAACTATTTCGAGATATTAATCATGGAAATTGAAATTTTTCATGAATAGCATATTAACGGCAATTCCATGAAGGAAAAATACTCAACTCAAGCCATAAAAAATTTTCAGAACTCAATTCATGTATAATCATCCGCATTTGAGGCATATGAATGAGTTTTAAAATGATGAGATTTGGTGATTTATTCTTCTCGAAAAAAAAAATCCTAAGGTCTCATACACACCCCCCAACTAAAGATGGACATTGTCCTCAATGTCGGAAGAGGTACGAGTTTATTCAAGCAAGCAACCTAGAAAGCATATAAAAACTACACTACTGGAAAGAACACACCGTGATCAAATGGCGGATCCTGAATCTTTGATGGTGGAGGAAGTTGTTCAATTTGCTCTTTGCGCTCCTCGGCGATTATTCTTCCTCCAGAAACTAATTTGGACCCCAGCAACACAACTCCAAGCATCTCTATAAGCTGTTTGTCAATGTCCTGCGAGAGACGAGTTATGTCAGTCCAAATTAATTTAAGATTCTTCGCAATAAAAATATTCCAAATATAGTCATCAAAATAAGTGAACGAAATTAAAGCATGTTGACGACTACTCCCTGAAAGATTTGTACTACTCTCTGTACGATGCTCGTTCATTGTGGAGAGGGATAAATGATTTTGGGACAAAACTGGAAGAGGGAATGGTTCTTGCTCCATGGCGATAGTCTCAAAACCTTTGTCCCTAGCTGTCTCCTCCTCTCGTTCATCCAAAATTGCTAGCTCGTCCTCTCTTTTGCACACACTTCCTGCCATGTGGATATTTATATTCGCGTCCTCGCTCGGTATTCCTGCAATAGAAGATGAACTCGTTTTAGATTCTTGAAATCGAGTTTCAAAAGCATTACCTTCTTCTAAGTAAGCGGCGATCAAATTAAGATTTTCAATGGAATTTTGAATTTGCCGACTCCGAGCAAGGAAATTTTCTTGGAATTGAAGGGATGTGGCCTCCTGTGTCTGAATAGTCTGGTAAGCTTCCTCTTTCAAGGATTGCAAAGGTACGTCTACGCTTTGCTCTTCTTGATCGAGGCACGAAGGCTCCGTTGAATCGCTCTCTGAAGTTTCTTCCACGGTTTCTTCGTTTTCTTGAAGAGACTCCATGTATTCCCACGCCACTGTCGGCGTCATGCTTCCCAATAATTTCTGCAGCTGAGGTTGTAGGGCTCCGAAAGGTGCTCTCTCTCAAGTGCAAGAGTCCGTACAAGTAGTAAAACCTGGGAGTCCAGGTATCGAATCCACGGGAAGAAATCTGTTGCAACCACAATTTAAATCAAATAGAAATCTATCGGAAAGAGACTAAACACTTCAACAATGGTGACGGTGATGGTGATGTGAACACGTGAACATAGAAAATCGTGTAAGAAAATATCTATAAAGAGTTTGTACATGGTATGGGTTCGCTAGGGTCAACGATTCGTATTAATTTTGGTTGATAGGTATAACGCAATGAATTCTCCTTTTGGGAGCAATTCACCGGAAAATACCCAATATAACTCAATGAATTCTCCTTTTGGGAGCAATTCATCGGAAGATGCCCTTTTGGGGGTTCAAACAAAATATTCAAAAAGATCGTCGCTAAGATTATAATACGATATGAAACTCTCTTTTGGAGAGATCAAAACTACGGTATGAAACTCCCTTTTGGGGAGATCAAAGCTCGCCCTTTTGGGGTGATCATCAACTTAATTAATTCTTTTGGAATCTAAAAAAGTCGATTTACGCACAAAGATTACAATTTTAGCGACGTTTAACGAGTTAGCACAAGGAATTTCAACCAAATAAACACGAATTATATCCCCTAACTCCTCCATATCATGCACAACAGAGATTTAGCTACTCATAATATCAGAATAAACAAGATCCATAGCCAAATACATTGAATTCATAGCAAAATACGATGAAAAACACTAAAATACGGAGTTTAAGTTAAGAATTCATCACCAAATATCCTTGAAAATACATCAAAACTCTCTGGAAATAAGAAAATAGACTCTGGAATTTTACAGAATTTTTCAGAGGGGAAATACGGCTTCTAGAGCCTCCAATACGCCCAAAATACGCCCCCAATCTGCTTGAATACGCTCAAAAAAACCCTAAAATACCTTTTATAAAGAGATTGCGGGTTTGGGTTGTGCTAACGGGTTCAAAACCCGCATCCATTAAGCTTCTGAGCGATCTCAGCCGCTCATCCAAACCGCATCATCTGTGGACCGTCCGATCGGCTTTCAAAAATGCGGGATTAAATAAGAGCTCGCCACGTGTCCTTGGATAATCGCGCGCCCGCTCCGCCTCGAACTCGAATCGGATTCGGAATTCAGTCGACCGTTGGATCTTAATCCAACGGTCGAGAGCGCGGCTTCTTCGAATTCGCAGCAGATCGCCTCTCAGCCGTTGGATCGAGATCGGAGGCTTCACAATTCGCCACGTCGCCCAGAGAAGTCTCGCCGTCGCTGCATTTTGCGGGATGCTTTTCGCCCGTCCGATCGAGTGGAGGACCGTCAGATTCTCGCCACGTGGCCCGTTAATTTTCGCCTTCGAATTCGAATGCGGGATTGCTCCACGCCGTCGGATCATCGATCAGCGGTTCACATAGGGCCACGTTGCCGCTCCTTTGCCCCGCTGATTGTAGCCATAGGATGGAGGCGGGTGCGATCAGATGAGGCCACGTGTCCTACTTTTCGAATACGAGGATGGGGAAATAGGGGCCGTTCGATCTGAATCGAACGGTCTATAATTTGCCCGCTCAGAAAAATAAAGCGAAATCAAATTACTCCGATCTGGGCCGTCGGATGAAGATTGCGCGGCCACGATTTCGCCACGTGGCCTGTATTTCGTAATTTCTGCTGTATTTCTCCAATTAAAATAGTATTCTGCATTCAAAAATACACAGTAATTAGCACAGGTCTCAGAAAAATACAAATAAATAGTCGTTGGAATCGTGAGATCGAGACGAAGCTAGGAAAAATATAAAATGTGCAGAAATACGTCGTTAAATGCTGTTTTGTGCTCAATTAGTGTGTTTTCTCTAATAAATAAATGTGTAGAAAATACGTATGAATTAGAGAACAATGTAGCATCATATGGGCACAAAATAGGGCTAAGTGGGGGGTTAAATATGTAATATTGAACCCGAATCACACCCCCCAACTAGAGATTTGCTAGTCTCTAGCAAAAATAGCGATAAATATGGACGATCAATAAAACAATAAGTTCTTTCAAATTGCTCATCGGCGTGGCTCAATAATACGCATTCCAACATGGTCTTGGCCATCAATATACACATCCATGAACAAAATCAATCACATGAAATTTTCTCTAATTTAGTATGAATAAATAACATGCAAGCATCGTTTTGCGCAAACGAAAGTATAACACGTCGTTATATACTAGTTTTCTTGTTTCCAAGGAATTGGCCTATCAAAATAATCATTCAAGACATGGGTATTGAAGTTGCTTAGTATATTCACCATTTCTTTTCTTTTATTCGTTCCGCGTAACGCGCATCAAGCAACATTCGCAGAAAAAAGTATAACTTGGATCGCTCCATCAAATGAGTGAGGTTCCGGTCAATGGCTCCCAAATCAGACGATAATAGGGCATTAGGCCAAAAAGGACCCCTCGGACTGTACTACTCGAGCCAACAAGTTATTTATTAGTGACATACTCATTCATTCATTTTTCATCATTCATTTTTCATTCTTTTTATTCAAAATTTTTTCTTTTCTTTTCTTCTCTTTTTTTTGTAAGCAACTCAAAACCCATCAACGTGAATATAAACATTAATAACAAGTGCCAAATTCCTCTTCAACTTGAAAACTTTTCTAATAAATCGTGTATACTTAAGCTTTTTCATCACATAAGCATGCATGAAATAAATTCAAACTATTTCGAGATATTAATCATGGAAATTGAAATTTTTCATGAATAGCATATTAACGGCAATTCCATGAAGGAAAAATACTCAAACTCAAGCCATAAAAAATTTTCAGAACTCAATTCATGTATAATCATCCGCATTTGAGGCATATGAATGAGTTTTAAAATGATGAGATTTGGTGATTTATTCTTCTCGAAAAAAAAAATCCTAAGGTCTCATACACACCCCCCAACTAAAGATGGACATTGTCCTCAATGTCGGAAGAGGTACGAGTTTATTCAAGCAAGCAACCTAGAAAGCATATAAAAACTACACTACTGGAAAGAACACACCGTGATCAAATGGCGGATCCTGATCTTTGATGGTGGAGGAAGTTGTTCAATTTGCTCTTTGCGCTCCTCGGCGATTATTCTTCCTCCAGAAACTAATTTGGACCCCAGCAACACAACTCCAAGCATCTCTATAAGCTGTTTGTCAATGTCCTGCGAGAGACGAGTTATGTCAGTCCAAATTAATTTAAGATTCTTCGCAATAAAAATATTCCAAATATAGTCATCAAAATAAGTGAACGAAATTAAAGCATGTTGACGACTACTCCCTGAAAGATTTGTACTACTCTCTGTACGATGCTCGTTCATTGTGGAGAGGGATAAATGATTTTGGGACAAAACTGGAAGAGGGAATGGTTCTTGCTCCATGGCGATAGTCTCAAAACCTTTGTCCCCTTGTCTCCTCCTCTCGTTCATCCAAAATTGCTAGCTCGTCCTCTCTTTTGCACACACTTCCTGCCATGTGGATATTTATATTCGCGTCCTCCGCTCGGTATTCCTGCAATAGAAGATGAACTCGTTTTAGATTCTTGAAATCGAGTTTCAAAAGCATTACCTTCTTCTAAGTAAGCGGCGATCAAATTAAGATTTTCAATGGAATTTTGAATTTGCCGACTCCGAGCAAGGAAATTTTCTTGGAATTGAAGGGATGTGGCCTCCTGTGTCTGAATAGTCTGGTAAGCTTCCTCTTTCAAGGATTGCAAAGGTACGTCTACGCTTTGCTCTTCTTGATCGAGGCACGAAGGCTCCGTTGAATCGCTCTCTGAAGTTTCTTCCACGGTTTCTTCGTTTTCTTGAAGAGACTCCATGTATTCCCACGCCACTGTCGGCGTCATGCTTCCCAATAATTTCTGCAGCTGAGGTTGTAGTCCTTCTAGGAAGAACTCCATGAGCTCTTCATTTGTGAAACCATGCCGCGGATAGCTCGATATTAGGTCTGTGAACCTCCTCCAGGCCTGAAAGAAAGTTTCACAGTCAGTTTGATTAAAATTTAACAATTTTGAGCTTTTCCATTCTATGTTTGTGTGCATTCGCATATCGTGCATCATAAAGATTGTTCGTGTAGTAGAAGTTCATATATTCCATTTTTTTAAAAATTAAAATAAATAATAAAAAAAGTTTATGTACAATAAAGTGGAAAGATCTCACCGAAGGTCCTCTAAATGAAATAAACCGTAGTCACAAACCATTCCTCCCCGGCAACGGCGCCAAAAACTTGGTGGGCTCCGAAAAGTGCTCTCTCTCAAGTGCAAGAGTCCGTACAAGTAGTAAAACCTGGGAGTCCAGGTGTCGAATCCACGGGAAGAAATCTGTTGCAACCACAATTTAAATCAAATAGAAATCTATCGGAAAGAGACTAAACACTTCAACAATGGTGACGGTGATGGTGATGTGAACACGTGAACATAGAAAATCCGTGTAAGAAAATATCTATAAAGAGTTTGTACATGGTATGGGTTCGCTAGGGTCAACGATTCGTATTAATTTTGGTTGATAGGTATCAATGAATTCTCCTTTTGGGAGCAATTCATCGGAAGATGCCCTTTTGGGGGTTCAAACAAAATATTCAAAAAGATCGTCGCTAAGATTATAATACGATATGAAACTCTCTTTTGGAGAGATCAAAACTACGGTATGAAACTCCCTTTTGGGGAGATCAAAGCTCGCCCTTTTGGGGTGATCATCAACTTAATTAATTCTTTTGGAATCTAAAAAAGTCGATTTACGCACAAAGATTACAATTTTAGCGACGTTTAACGAGTTAGCACAAGGAATTTCAACCAAATAAACACGAATTATATCCCCTAACTCCTCCATATCATGCACAACAGAGATTTAGCTACTCATAATATCAGAATAAACAAGATCCATAGCCAAATACATTGAATTCATAGCAAAATACGATGAAAAACACTAAAATACGGAGTTTAAGTTAAGAATTCATCACCAAATATCCTTGAAAATACATCAAAACTCTCTGGAAATAAGAAAATAGACTCTGGAATTTTACAGAATTTTTCAGAGGGGAAATACGGCTTCTAGAGCCTCCAATACGCCCAAAATACGCCCCAATCTGCTTGAATACGCTCAAAAAACCCTAAAATACCTTTTATAAAGAGATTGCGGGTTTGGGTTGTGCTAACGGGTTCAAAACCCGCATCCATTAAGCTTCTGAGCGATCTCAGCCGCTCATCCCAAACCGCATCATCTGTGGACCGTCCGATCGGCTTTCAAAAATGCGGGATTAAATAAGAGCTCGCCACGTGTCCTTGGATAATCGCGCCCGCCCGCTCCGCCTCGAACTCGAATCGGATTCGGAATTCAGTCGACCGTTGGATCTTAATCCAACGGTCGAGAGCGCGGCTTCTTCGAATTCGCAGCAGATCGCCTCTCAGCCGTTGGATCGAGATCGGAGGCTTCACAATTCGCCACGTCGCCCAGAGAAGTCTCGCCGTCGCTGCATTTTGCGGGATGCTTTTCGCCCGTCCGATCGAGTGGAGGACCGTCAGATTCTCGCCACGTGGCCCGTTAATTTTCGCCTTCGAATTCGAATGCGGGATTGCTCCACGCCGTCGGATCATCGATCAGCGGTTCACATAGGGCCACGTTGCCGCTCCTTTGCCCCGCTGATTGTAGCCATAGGATGGAGGCGGGTGCGATCAGATGAGGCCACGTGTCCTACTTTTCGAATACGAGGATGGGGAAATAAGGGGCCGTTCGATCTGAATCGAACGGTCTATAATTTGCCCGCTCAGAAAAATAAAGCGAAATCAAATTACTCCGATCTGGGCCGTCGGATGAAGATTGCGCGGGCCACGATTTCGCCACGTGGCCTGTATTTCGTAATTTCTGCTGGTATTTCTCCAATTAAAATAGTATTCTGCATTCAAAAATACACAGTAATTAGCACAGGTCTCAGAAAAATACAAATAAATAGTCGTTGGAATCGTGAGATCGAGACGAAGCTAGGAAAAATATAAAATGTGCAGAAATACGTCGTTAAATGCTGTTTTGTGCTCAATTAGTGTGTTTTCTCCTAATAAATAAATGTGTAGAAAATACGTATGAATTAGAGAACAATGTAGCATCATATGGGCACAAAATAGGGCTAAGTGGGGGGTTAAATATGTAATATTGAACCCGAATCACACCCCCCAACTAGAGATTTGCTAGTCTCTAGCAAAAATAGCGATAAATATGGACGATCAATAAAACAATAAGTTCTTTCAAATTGCTCATGGCGTGGCTCAATAATACGCATTCCAACATGGTCTTGGCCATCAATATACACATCCATGAACAAAATCAATCACATGAAATTTTCTCTAATTTAGTATGAATAAATAACATGCAAGCATCGTTTTGCGCAAACGAAAGTATAACACGTCGTTATATACTAGTTTTCTTGTTTCCAAGGAATTGGCCTATCAAAATAATCATTCAAGACATGGGTATTGAAGTTGCTTAGTATATTCACCATTTCTTTTCTTTTATTCGTTCCGCGTAACGCGCATCAAGCAACATTCGCAGAAAAAAGTATAACTTGGATCGCTCCATCAAATGAGTGAGGTTCCGGTCAATGGCTCCCAAATCAGACGATAATAGGGCATTAGGCCAAAAAGGACCCCTCGGACTGTACTACTCGAGCCAACCAAGTTATTTATTAGTGACATACTCATTCATTCATTTTTCATCATTCATTTGTTCCATTCTTTTTATTCAAAATTTTTTCTTTTCTTTTCTTCTCTTTTTTTTTGTAAGCAACTCAAAACCCATCAACGTGAATATAAACATTAATAACAAGTGCCAAATTCCTCTTCAACTTGAAAAACTTTTCTAATAAATCGTGTATACTTAAGCTTTTTCATCACATAAGCATGCATGAAATAAATTCAAACTATTTCGAGATATTAATCATGGAAATTGAAATTTTTCATGAATAGCATATTAACCGGCAATTCCATGAAGGAAAAATACTCAACTCAAGCCATAAAAAATTTTCAGAACTCAATTCATGTATAATCATCCGCATTTGAGGCATATGAATGAGTTTTAAAATGATGAGATTTGGTGATTTATTCTTCTCGCAAAAAAAAAATCCTAAGGTCTCATACACACCCCCCCAACTAAAGATGGACATTGTCCTCAATGTCGGAAGAGGTACGAGTTTATTCAAGCAAGCAACCTAGAAAGCATATAAAAACTACACTACTGGAAAGAACACACCGTGATCAAATGGCGGATCCTGAATCTTTGATGGTGGACGGAAGTTGTTCAATTTGCTCTTTGCGCTCCTCGGCGATTATTCTTCCTCCAGAAACTAATTTGGACCCCAGCAACACAAACTCCAAGCATCTCTATAAGCTGTTTGTCAATGTCCTGCGAGAGACGAGTTATGTCAGTCCAAATTAATTTAAGATTCTTCGCAATAAAAATATTCCCAAATATAGTCATCAAAATAAGTGAACGAAATTAAAGCATGTTGACGACTACTCCCTGAAAGATTTGTACTACTCTCTGTACGATGCTCGTTCATTGTGGAGAGGGATAAATGATTTTGGGACAAAACTGGAAGAGGGAATGGTTCTTGCTCCATGGCGATAGTCTCAAAACCTTTGTCCCTAGCTGTCTCCCTCCTCTCGTTCATCCAAAATTGCTAGCTCGTCCTCTCTTTTGCACACACTTCCTGCCATGTGGATATTTATATTCGCGTCCTCGCTCGGTATTCCTGCAATAGAAGATGAACTCGTTTTAGATTCTTGAAATCGAGTTTCAAAAGCATTACCTTCTTCTAAGTAAGCGGCGATCAAATTAAGATTTTTCAATGGAATTTTGAATTTGCCGACTCCGAGCAAGGAAATTTTCTTGGAATTGAAGGGATGTGGCCTCCTGTGTCTGAATAGTCTGGTAAGCTTCCTCTTTCAAGGATTGCAAAGGTACGTCTACGCTTTGCTCTTCTTGATCGAGGCACGAAGGCTCCGTTGAATCGCTCTCTGAAGTTTCTTCCACGGTTTCTTCGTTTTCTTGAAGAGACTCCATGTATTCCCACGCCACTGTCGGCGTCATGCTTCCCAATAATTTCTGCAGCTGAGGTTGTAGTCCTTCTAGGAAGAACTCCATGAGCTCTTCATTTGTGAAACCATGCCGCGGATAGCTCGATATTAGGTCTGTGAACCTCCCTCCAGGCCTGAAAGAAAGTTTCACAGTCAGTTTGATTAAAATTAACAATTTTGAGCTTTTCCATTCTATGTTTGTGTGCATTCGCATATCGTGCATCATAAACGATTGTTCGTGTAGTAGAAGTTCATATATTCCATTTTTTTAAAAATTAAAATAAAATAATAAAAAAAGTTTATGTACAATAAAGTGGAAAGATCTCACCGAAGGTCCTCTAAATGAAATAAAACCGTAGTCACAAACCATTCCTCCCCGGCAACGGCGCCAAAAACTTGGTGGGCTCCCGAAAAGTGCTCTCTCTCAAGTGCAAGAGTCCGTACAAGTAGTAAAACCTGGGAGTCCAGGTGTCGAATCCACGGGAAGAAATCTGTTGCAACCACAATTTAAATCAAATAGAAATCTATCGGAAAGAGACTAAACACTTCAACAATGGTGACGGTGATGGTGATGTGAACAACGTGAACATAGAAAATCGTGTAAGAAAATATCTATAAAGAGTTTGTACATGGTATGGGTTCGCTAGGGTCAACGATTCGTATTAATTTTGGTTGATAGGTATAACGCAATGAATTCTCCTTTTGGGAGCAATTCACCCGGGAAAATACCCCAATATAACTCAATGAATTCTCCTTTTGGGAGCAATTCATCGGAAGATGCCCTTTTGGGGGTTCAAACAAAATATTCAAAAAGATCGTCGCTAAGATTATAATACGATATGAAACTCTCTTTTGGAGAGATCAAAACTACGGTATGAAACTCCCTTTTGGGGAGATCAAAGCTCGCCCTTTTGGGGTGATCATCAACTTAATTAATTCTTTTGGAATCTAAAAAAGTCGATTTACGCACAAAGATTACAATTTTAGCGACGTTTAACGAGTTAGCACAAGGAATTTCACACCAAATAACACACGCAATTATATCCCCTAACTCCTCCATATCATGCACAACAGAGATTTAGCTACTCATAATATCAGAATAAACAAGATCCCATAGCCAAATACATTGAATTCCATAGCAAAATACGATGAAAAACACTAAAAATACGGAGTTTAAGTTAAGAATTCATCACCAAATATCCATCCATTAAGCTTCTGAGCGATCTCAGCCGCTCATCCAAACCGCATCATCTGTGGACCGTCCGATCGGCTTTCAAAAATGCGGGATTAAATAAGAGCTCGCCACGTGTCCTTGGATAATCGCGCGCCCGCTCCGCCTCGAACTCGAATCGGATTCGGAATTCAGTCGACCGTTGGATCTTAATCCAACGGTCGAGAGCGCGGCTTCTTCGAATTCGCAGCAGATCGCCTCTCAGCCGTTGGATCGAGATCGGAGGGCTTCACAATTCGCCACGTCGCCCAGAGAAGTCTCGCCGTCGCTGCATTTTGCGGGATGCTTTTCGCCCGTCCGATCGAGTGGAGGACCGTCAGGATTCTCGCCACGTGGCCCGTTAATTTTCGCCTTCGAATTCGAATGCGGGATTGCTCCACGCCGTCGGATCATCGATCAGCGGTTCACATAGGGCCACGTTGCCGCTCCTTTGCCCCGCTGATTGTAGCCATAGGATGGAGGCGGTGCGATCAGATGAGGCCACGTGTCCTACTTTTCGAATACGAGGATGGGGAAATAGGGGCCGTTCGATCTGAATCGAACGGTCTATAATTTGCCCGCTCAGAAAAAATAAAGCGAAATCAAATTACTCCGATCTGGGCCGTCGGATGAAGATATGCGCGGCCACGATTTCGCCACGTGGCCTGTATTTCGTAATTTCTGCTGTATTTCTCCAATTAAAATAGTATTCTGCATTCAAAAAATACACAGTAATTAGCACAGGTCTCAGAAAAATACAAATAAATAGTCGTTGGAATCGTGAGATCGAGACGAAGCTAGGAAAAATATAAATGTGCAGAAATACGTCGTTAATGCTGTTTTGTGCTCAATTAGTGTGTTTTCTCTAATAAATAAATGTGTAGAAAATACGTATGAATTAGAGAACAATGTAGCATCATATGGGCACAAAATAGGGCTAAGTGGGGGGTTAAATATGTAATATTGAACCCGAATCACACCCCCCAACTAGAGATTTGCTAGTCTCTAGCAAAATAGCGATAAATATGGACGATCAATAAAACAATAAGTTCTTTCAAATTGCTCATGGCGTGGCTCAATAATACGCATTCCAACATGGTCTTGGCCATCAATATACACATCCATGAACAAAATCAATCACATGAAATTTTCTCTAATTTAGTATGAATAAATAACATGCAAGCATCGTTTTGCGCAAACGAAAGTATAACACGTCGTTATATACTAGTTTTCTTGTTTCCAAGGAATTGGCCTATCAAAATAATCATTCAAGACATGGGTATTGAAGTTGCTTAGTATATTCACCATTTCTTTTCTTTTATTCGTTCCGCGTAACGCGCATCAAGCAACATTCGCAGAAAAAAGTATAACTTGGATCGCTCCATCAAATGAGTGAGGTTCCGGTCAATGGCTCCCAAATCAGACGATAATAGGGCATTAGGCCAAAAAGGACCCCTCGGACTGTACTACTCGAGCCAACCAAGTTATTTATTAGTGACATACTCATTCATTCATTTTTCATCATTCATTTTTCATTCTTTTTATTCAAAATTTTTTCTTTTCTTTTCTTCTCTTTTTTTTTGTAAGCAACTCAAAACCCATCAACGTGAATATAAACATTAATAACAAGTGCCAAATTCCTCTTCAACTTGAAAACTTTTCTAATAAATCGTGTAGTACTTAAGCTTTTTCATCACATAAGCATGCATGAAATAAATTCAAACTATTTCGAGATATTAATCATGGAAATTGAAATTTTTCATGAATAGCATATTAACGGCAATTCCATGAAGGAAAAATACTCAACTCAAGCATAAAAAATTTTCAGAACTCAATTCATGTATAATCATCCGCATTTGAGGCATATGAATGAGTTTTAAAATGATGAGATTTGGTGATTTATTCTTCTCGAAAAAAAAATCCTAAGGTCTCATACACACCCCCCAACTAAAGATGGACATTGTCCTCAATGTCGGAAGAGGTACGAGTTTATTCAAGCAAGCAACCTAGAAAGCATATAAAAACTACACTACTGGAAAGAACACACCGTGATCAAATGGCGGATCCTGATCTTTGATGGTGGAGGAAGTTGTTCAATTTGCTCTTTGCGCTCCTCGGCGATTATTCTTCCTCCAGAAACTAATTTGGACCCCAGCAACACAACTCCAAGCATCTCTATAAGCTGTTTGTCAATGTCCTGCGAGAGACGAGTTATGTCAGTCCAAATTAATTTAAGATTCTTCGCAATAAAAATATTCCAAATATAGTCATCAAAATAAGTGAACGAAATTAAAGCATGTTGACGACTACTCCCTGAAAGATTTGTACTACTCTCTGTACGATGCTCGTTCATTGTGGAGAGGGATAAATGATTTTGGGACAAAACTGGAAGAGGGAATGGTTCTTGCTCCATGGCGATAGTCTCAAAACCTTTGTCCCTAGCTGTCTCCTCCTCTCGTTCATCCAAAATTGCTAGCTCGTCCTCTCTTTTGCACACACTTCCTGCCATGTGGATATTTATATTCGCGTCCTCGCTCGGTATTCCTGCAATAGAAGATGAACTCGTTTTAGATTCTTGAAATCGAGTTTCAAAAGCATTACCTTCTTCTAAGTAAGCGGCGATCAAATTAAGATTTTCAATGGAATTTTGAATTTGCCGACTCCGAGCAAGGAAATTTTCTTGGAATTGAAGGGATGTGGCCTCCTGTGTCTGAATAGTCTGGTAAGCTTCCTCTTTCAAGGATTGCAAAGGTACGTCTACGCTTTGCTCTTCTTGATCGAGGCACGAAGGCTCCGTTGAATCGCTCTCTGAAGTTTCTTCCACGGTTTCTTCGTTTTCTTGAAGAGACTCCATGTATTCCCACGCCACTGTCGGCGTCATGCTTCCCAATAATTTCTGCAGCTGAGGTTGTAGTCCTTCTAGGAAGAACTCCATGAGCTCTTCATTTGTGAAACCATGCCGCGGATAGCTCGATATTAGGTCTGTGAACCTCCTCCAGGCTGAAAGAAAGTTTCACAGTCAGTTTGATTAAAATTAACAATTTGAGCTTTTCCATTCTATGTTTGTGTGCATTCGCATATCGTGCATCATAAAGATTGTTCGTGTAGTAGAAGTTCATATATTCCATTTTTTTTAAAAATTAAAATAAAATAATAAAAAAAGTTTATGTACAATAAAGTGGAAAGATCTCACCGAAGGTCCTCTAAATGAAATAAACCGTAGTCACAAACCATTCTCCCCGGCAACGGCGCCAAAAACTTGGTGGGCTCCGAAAGTGCTCTCTCTCAAGTGCAAGAGTCCGTACAAGTAGTAAAACCTGGGAGTCCAGGTGTCGAATCCACGGGAAGAAATCTGTTGCAACCACAATTTAAATCAAATAGAAATCTATCGGAAAGAGACTAAACACTTCAACAATGGTGACGGTGATGGTGATGTGAACACGTGAACATAGAAAATCGTGTAAGAAAATATCTATAAAGAGTTTGTACATGGTATGGGTTCGCTAGGGTCAACGATTCGTATTAATTTTGGTTGATAGGTATAACGCAATGAATTCTCCTTTTGGGAGCAATTCACCGGAAAATACCCAATATAACTCATGAATTCTCCTTTTGGGAGCAATTCATCGGAAGATGCCCTTTTGGGGGTTCAAACAAAATATTCAAAAAGATCGTCGCTAAGATTATAATACGATATGAAACTCTCTTTTGGAGAGATTCAAAACTACGGTATGAAACTCCCTTTTGGGGAGATCAAAGCTCGCCCTTTTGGGGTGATCATCAACTTAATTAATTCTTTTGGAATCTAAAAAAGTCGATTTACGCACAAAGATTACAATTTTAGCGACGTTTAACGAGTTAGCACAAGGAATTTCAACCAAATAAACACGAATTATATCCCCTAACTCCTCCATATCATGCACAACAGAGATTTAGCTACTCATAATATCAGAATAAACAAGATCCATAGCCAAATACATTGAATTCATAGCAAAATACGATGAAAAACACTAAAATACGGAGTTTAAGTTAAGAATTCATCACCAAATATCCTTGAAAATACATCAAAACTCTCTGGAAATAAGAAAATAGACTCTGGAATTTTACAGAATTTTTCAGAGGGGAAATACGGCTTCTAGAGCCTCCAATACGCCCAAAATACGCCCCAATCTGCTTGAATACGCTCAAAAAACCCTAAAATACCTTTTATAAAGAGATTGCGGGTTTGGGGTTGTGCTAACGGTTCAAAACCCGCATCCATTAAGCTTCTGAGCGATCTCAGCCGCTCATCCAAACCGCATCATCTGTGGACCGTCGATCGGCTTTCAAAAATGCGGGATTAAATAAGAGCTCGCCACGTGTCCTTGGATAATCGCGCGCCCGCTCCGCCTCGAACTCGAATCGGATTCGGAATTCAGTCGACCGTTGGATCTTAATCCAACGGTCGAGAGCGCGGCTTCTTCGAATTCGCAGCGGATCGCCTCTCAGCCGTTGGATCGAGATCGGAGGCTTCACAATTCGCCACGTCGCCCAGAGAAGTCTCGCCGTCGCTGCATTTTGCGGGATGCTTTTCGCCCGTCCGATCGAGTGGAGGACCGTCAGATTCTCGCCACGTGGCCCGTTAATTTTCGCCTTCGAATTCGAATGCGGGATTGCTCCACGCCGTCGGATCATCGATCAGTGGTTCACATAGGGCCACGTTGCCGCTCCTTTGCCCCGCTGATTGTAGCCATAGGATGGAGGCGGGTGCAATCAGATGAGGCCACGTGTCCTACTTGTTGGAAACAGCATCCTAACCTATGTTTGATGATAACAAACCCTACTGAACTATTCTAATATGTTTGTTGAGTGTATCACAGGTCCCTATAGTCATGATTGCTCAGGTTACACATGAACGTACTCAAGTACGTTGAAATACAGAGCTGAAACTTCATTTGGAATTACACAAGCTGATCAAACAAGAGAGTATAGAGTATAGCTATGAAACTCTACCCTAGAGTTAATCATAGGCTATAAATAGCATGGGAATTTTCTCAGGATTTATGGAGATTGTTTGAAGTCCAAATACGGGGAAATACGAGAAAATACTGAGTATACAAAGAAGAAACTTTTTCTACAAGAGGTGAAATGAGGTGAAAATATTCTCACATGTCAATATGAAGTTATGGGATTTTTGAGAATTATTTCAGAATTTTTTGGATTTATTTGATGCCCAAATACGCAAGAATACAGTGAAAATACTCAGCAAATACGGCATACGGCACTGTGCATTTATACGCCTCATCGCAGCTCAAAAAAATTCGGCCGACGTGGCATGATCTGAGCCGTCCATCGCGCATCGGACGATCGAACGAAGCGGGCGACGTGGTTCCTTCAGAACCGTTCGATCAACATCCAACGGCCACCTACCAACCGATCGAATTCAAAAATTGCGGGCGCCGCTGAGTCAGCCGCGGGCGACGTGGCACAATCTCCACCGTCGGATCTCCATCCAACGGTCCAGACGTTGCCGACTTCGAGTCAGCGGAGGCGGGCGGCTCGTCAGCGGAGGCGGGCGCTGAACGCGGAAAATCCGCGAGACGTGGCCGCATCTCGTCCGTCCATCGTCAATCGAACGGCTGCCGACATCTTTTTTAATGCGGATGCGGGTCCCGCCGCTTTAAACCCGCTAAGCCGTCGCTTTATCGGATCCCTTCGCACAGTGTCAAAACCCGTTAAGCTGATACTATATATACCCATGTACATCTCTTCACATTTTCATCAATAAGTGGAGTTCTAGAGATCCAAATTGAGTTCTGTAAGAAGCGTTGCGACCGTGACTTCATCCCTGACGCAGTGATAGCAAGTTGAGCAGCTAGTTCCTCCTGTGCAGAAAATGAGATCACTTTGAGTGAGGAACTTCTACCGACTACTTCCACGGGGACATCGACTACTTCTTCTACTGACATCCGATCATCATTCCGTAAGAAGCGTTGCGAAGCTACTGATGTGCTGAAAGACGACAACCAGAGAGATATTCACAAATGAGCTTTCTAAACTCTTGATCTTATTTATTTGTGAAGTTATTAATGTTTTGATCAGCATTTCTGTAATATAATTTCTTCCGCTATTTGGGACTTTGGGAACCAAACTTGTTGGGGCAAGTTGGGTTGGGGAGTGATACTTGTATGTTTCTTTCTGGCTTTGGTGAGCTTGAGTTGGTCTGACAGGTTGGTGTTGGTGCACCAATCTAAGGGAGATTGTAACTTCTTAAAGAAACAGTATAAGTGATTGCTCATTGGGGTGGACGTAGGTCATGGGGACCGAACCACGTTAAATTCTGTGTCTTCTGTGAATGCTTTGATTGTCTGATTCCTAAACTGCATGCTGTAAACTAGGCTTAATTTTTATCTTGCGATAATTTGGTCAAAGGCCTATTCACCCCCCCTCTAGGCCTTATTTAGATCCTACAAGTGGTATCAGAGCTCCAGGCCTGGCCATTTGAGTCTAGTTCATAATGAATACATATGATTCAGCATTTTCTGAAGGACAGTCTACAGTTAGACCACCCAAATTTAATGGGACTGATTTTGCTTACTGGAAAGCTAGGATGAAAATTTTCCTAGTCTCTTCAGATCTTGAAATTTGGAAAATTGTTGCTAAAGGCTATCACCCACCTACAATCAAAATTGAAGATATTGAAGTACCAAAACCAGAAGATAAATGGGATGATAACGATAACAAACGTTATGCTCTAAATGATAAAGCTATGAATGCAATTATCTGTGCACTTGACAGAACTGAGTTTAACCGTATATCTCATTGTCTTACTGCGCAGGAAATCTGGAACACTCTCGAAGTCACTCACGAAGGAACCTCTCAGGTGAAGGAGTCCAGATTAGCGCTGCTGAGCTCAGAGTACGATGGTTTCCACATGCTACCAGGAGAATCCATCAAGGACATGTACACTCGCTTCACCGACATCGTATACAACTCAAAAGCCTTGGGAAAGTCTTACGACAGCATCGACCTCATTCGGAAAATCCTAAGAGCGCTTCCTAGTTCCTTCCGACCTAAAGTGACGGCCATCCAAGAAGCTAGAGATCTCACTAAGCTGAAGCTGGATGATCTGATTGGGAATCTGTTATCCCATGAGCTGGAACTCAAAACCGTCGAGACAAGAGAAAAAGGCGAGGCTAAACCTTTAAAGACCATCGCTCTCAAAGCCGAAGAAAGTGACAAAGAAGATCTCGACGAGGAACATGCACTGATGGTCAGAGGATTCCGACGCTTCATCAGAACTCCTGCCGGAAAATCTGAAATGGCAAAAAGGTTCAATCGTTTTAATAAGTTTAATCCTTTGAATTCCTCGTCTGAACAGAATACTACTAAAAGTGTTCAATGTTTCAACTGCAAGAAATTTGGACATTTCATGAAAAACTGTCCAACAAAGAACGCGTCATCCGAAGCCAAAGGGAAATCATTTGCGGTAACATGGGATGATGACGATGAAGACGAACCACAAGACGAAGTAGCGCAATCATCACTTTGCCTAATAGGTGAAAGCGACACGAACAAGGTAAGAGATGAATTTTCTTTACCAGAATTAATGAACATTTGTGAAAACATGAATTCAGAAATTACTTCTCTTGAATCCTCTATAGAAAATTATAAAGAAATGAATTTCCAACTACAGCAAGAAAATTATAATGTTTTGCAAAATGAAATAAAATTGAAAAATGAAATTGCATCGCTCAAAATTACCATTGAAAAACTCAAAGGAAAATCTAGTATTACTGAAGCTATACCTTGTCAGACTTGTGCTTCATTAAAGCTAGAAATTAAGAATGGTAATGAAAAGATTGTTGGCCTAAATAAAAGAATAGAAACTCTCGCTAAAAATGAAGATAATGTTAGAAAGAGTTTTATAAATAAAAGTGTCATGCTAGTAAATGAAAACATCTTTTTGAAATCCAAAGTCTCTGATTTAGAACTGAGTATCAGAAAATTTGGTGTAGGAAGGAAATCACTAGACATCATTCTTGGATACCAGTCAATCAAAAACGATAAACAAGGACTAGGATTTGGAAATGTTTATAATGAAAACATGATAAAGAAAAATCATTACATCAAGAAAAAGAAACGGAACGCCAAATGTTATACATGTGGTTCTTTTGAGCATTTATATAGAAATTGTCGTTATAAGAACCAAAACATGAAGTTCAAACAAGTATGGGTTCCGAAAGGTACTATGACTAACCATTGTGGACCTATTTGGCTACCCAGGTCACACATACCTTGTTCTTCTTATGTGTAGGGACTCAGCGTGGCTAAGGAACAACTGTGTGAGTGGTATTTGGATTCAGGCTGCTCAAGACACATGACAGGGAACATCGACAAGTTCCTTAGCCTCGTAAAGCAAGAAGGAGGAAGTGTTACATTAGGGGACAACGGCAAGTGCAAGGTAATGGGTAAAGGTATTGTTGGCAACAATACTTTTAAAATTTCTGACGTCCTCTGGGTTGAAAATCTCAAACACAACCTCATCTCCATAAGCCAACTCTGTGACCAAGGTATGAAAGTACTTTTTGATGAGAAAATTTGTAAAATTTATGACTCGGTCACAGGTAATACCCTCTTCATAGCCAATAGGAAAAATAATGTTTATACAATAATAATTGAAGAAATGACAATTGCTAAATGTTTGATTGGCAGGGAGGAGGAGGCTATACTATGGCACCGGAGACTATCACATGCCAGCATGAAGTTGCTACATAAGCTGGAGAATAAAAACCTGGTCCGAGGCTTGCCACATCAACAGTACGAGAATGGTAAGTTGTGTGTTGCATGCACAAAAGGTAAGCAAACTAGATCCACTTTTACGGGAATTCGGGAAGTTACCACTTCACGAGTCCTAGAATTGATTCATATGGATTTGTTTGAGCCTACCGATGTTGCTAGCCTCAATGGAAAGAGATTTTGTTTTGTTTTGATCGATGATTTTTCTAGATATACATGGGTTTACTTCTTAGCCAAGAAATCGGATTCCTTTGAAAATTTCCAAAATTTTTGTAATCAAGTTTCAAAGGTTTTAAATTGAAGCAAATGGATGTGAAAAGTGCATTTTTAAATGGTTATTTGAAAGAAGATGTTTTTGTTGAACAACCCCCTGGTTTTGAAAGTCATAGTTTTCCAAATCACGTTTACAAGTTGCAAAAGGCTTTGTATGGTCTGAAGCAAGCTCCCAGAGCTTGGTACGACCGTCTCAGTTCATATCTTTTGGAAAATAACTTTAAAAAGGGTAGTGCAGACAACACTTTGTTTATCTTGCATGAACAGGATCATTTTCTTATTGTTCAGATTTATGTGGACGATATTATTTACGGTGCTACTAATGATCTTTTATGCCAAAAGTTTGAAAAGGTTATGCAGGATCAATTTGAGATGAGTCTGGTCGGAGAGTTGAAATACTTTTTGGGCTTTCAAGTAAGACAAACTGGAGATGGCATATATGTTTCACAAACCAAGTACATAAAAGAACTGTTGAAGAAATTTGGGATGGAAAATGCAAAGCCAATGCGAACTCCAATGAGTCCGACGACGAAGCTTGAAAAGGATGACAAAGGTATAAATGTGGACCAAAAGCTTTATCGAGGTATGATTGGGTCCTTACTCTATTTAACTGCATCTAGACCAGACATCATGTTTTCTGTCTGTTTGTGTGCACGATTTCAAGCCTGTCCAAAAGAATCACATTTGATAGCCATTAAGAGGATTTTTCGATATCTTATTCACACTCCTACACTTGGACTATGGTATCCCTCTTGTGGTAATCTTAATTTGGTTGGCTATGCTGATGCTGATTATGCTGGTAGTATGATTGATAGAAAGAGCACTAGTGGAACATGTTTTATGCTAGGACATTCATTGGTTTCTTGGTCTAGTCGTAAGCAGAACAGTATTGCTTTGTCCACTACTGAAGCTGAGTATATTGCCCTTGGCAGTTGCTGTGCCCAAGTACTTTGGATGATGCAAACCCTGTCTGACTACGGCTTGGATCTTAGAAAAGTTCCATTACGATGTGATAGTAAGAGTGCTATAGATCTTTCTAATAATCCTGTTCATCACTCTCGGACAAAACACATAGATGTAAGACATCATTTTCTTAGAGATCATTTGGCAAAAGAGGATGTATCCATTGAATATATTTCTACTGATTCTCAGTTGGCAGATATCTTTACAAAACCTTTGCCAGAAGATCGTTTTTGTCGTCTACGTCTAGAACTGGGCATTATTGATTATATTTAGAGTGAAAATATTATTTGGTGTGCTTTTATTGTTTTTGTGTGGTGTGCTACAAAAAGAAAAATAAAAAAAATGAAAAAGAAAAATAAAAAAAATGAAAAAGAAAAATATAAACAGAAAGGGAAAGTGAATTGTCTATCTCCTCCTTTTGCATTTTTTTCATCCGAAACAACTTTAAATGCAAAACATATGTCTTATGGATTTTGAATATTATATTCTTAACAATGCTTGCATTCAAAGACTACATGCTTAATTAGGTCATATTCATTAATGAGTAACTAACGTTTTTCATCATCCAATCACACTTACACAGATCAATATGTTTTTTGATATGGATTTGAAATATTGAATAAGAAAAGTGGTTGTTGGTGGACTAATTTATGTTTTAATGGGATATGATGTTTCAAGGCATGGGTAAAAAGAAAAGCTCTCATCAAAATATACGTGTATAAAAAGAATAGCAAGACGTGTGTCTTCAAAATATATACACAGAGCTTCGTATGAAAAATGGATACGATCCATGTCCTTGATACTACCCTTGGACATCCAACTTATGCTATAAATGTCATTTTTTTAGCGTTGGTGTTAAGTCCGTCAAGCACTGCCATTTCACATTTAAAAATCCTTCTCGGTCATGTTTGGAATTGGTAACTTGAACTCATATTACATGAGAAGGGGAAACTCAATCTTTGATGTTCATATATTCAGTGGAAAAGATGGTTATGACAGGATGTCTTCCTTATTACCTCTCCATATGTACTAAACATTTGATCATCACACTTGAGCACGGAGATGAATTATGGTAGTTATGACTTAGTGATTATTGCTTATTTATTCATTGTGGTCAAACGATGTATTGCCTTTTGTTTTGGTTTATAATGTTCAATTTTCCATTCCTCATATGTTATTTCATACATTTTTTGATGAAAACAAAGGGGGAGAGAAATATTAAGATTGAGCATGTCAGAGATAGGGGGAGCATGTCAATAGGGGGAGCATGTCAATAGGGGGAGCATATCATTTTGCCATTCATGCTCATATTCATGCTTCACACACTCACACACTTCACACATTTTTGATGTAATCTTAATGCCTGGTTTGTTCTCATCAAAAGGGGGAGATTGTTGGAAACAGCATCCTAACCTATGTTTGATGATAACAAACCCTACTGAACTATTCTAATATGTTTGTTGAGTGTATCACAGGTCCCTATAGTCATGATTGCTCAGGTTACACATGAACGTACTCAAGTACGTTGAAATACGGAGCTGAAACTTCATTTGGAATTACACAAGCTGATCAAACAAGAGAGTATAGAGTATAGCTATGAAACTCTACCCTAGAGTTAATCATAGGCTATAAATAGCATGGGAATTTTCTCAGGATATATGGAGATTGTTTGAAGTCCAAATACGGTGAAATACGAGAAAATACTGAGTATACAAAGAAGAAACTTTTTCTACAAGAGGTGAAATGAGGTGAAAATATTCTCACATGTCAATATGAAGCTATGGGATTTTTGAGAATTATTTCAGAATTTTTTGGATTTATTTGATGCCCAAATACGCAAGAATACAGTGAAAATACTCAGCAAATACGGCATACGGCACTGTGCATTTATACGCCTCATCGCAGCTCAAAAAAATTCGGCCGACGTGGCATGATCTGAGCCGTCCATCGCGCATCGGACGATCGAACGAAGCGGGCGACGTGGTTCCTTCAGAACCGTTCGATCAACATCCAACGACCACCTACCAACCGATCGAATTCAAAAATTGCGGGCGCCGCTGAGTCAGCCGCGGGCGACGTGGCACAATCTCCACCGTCGGATCTCCATCCAACGGTCCAGACGTTGCCGACTTCGAGTCAGCGCTGGCGGGCGGCTCGTCAGCGGAGGCGGGCGCTGAACGCGGAAAATCCGCGAGACGTGGCCGCATCTCGTCCGTCCATCGTCAATCGAACGGCTGCCGACATCGTTTTTAATGCGGATGCGGGTCCCGCCGCTTTAAACCCGCTAAGCCGTCGCTTTATCGGATCCCTTCGCACAGTGTCAAAACCCGTTAAGCTGATACTATATATACCCATGTACATCTCTTCACATTTTCATCAATAAGTGGAGTTCTAGAGATCCAAATTGAGTTCTGTAAGAAGCGTTGCGACCGTGACTTCATCCCCGACGCAGTGATAGCAAGTTGAGCAGCTAGTTCCTCCTGTGCAGAAAATGAGATCACTTTGAGTGAGGAACTTCTACCGACTACTTCCACGGGGACAGCGACTACTTCTTCTACTGACATCCGATCATCATTCCGTAAGAAGCGTTGCGAAGCTACTGATGTGCTGAAAGACGACAACCAGAGAGATATTCACAAATGAGCTTTCTAAACTCTTGATCTTATTTATTTGTGAAGTTATTAATGTTTTGATCAGCATTTCTGTAATATAATTTCTTCCGCTATTTGGGACTTTGGGAACCAAACTTGTTGGGGCAAGTTGGGTTGGGGAGTGATACTTGTATGTTTCTTTTTGGCTTTGGTGAGCTTGAGTTGGTCTGACAGGTTGGTGTTGGTGCACCAATCTAAGGGAGATTGTAACTTCTTAAAGAAACAGTATAAATGATTGCTCATTGGGGTGGACGTAGGTCATGGGGACCGAACCACGTTAAATTCTGTGTCTTCTGTGAATGCTTTGATTGTCCGATTCCTAAACTGCATGCTGTAAACTAGGCTTAATTTTTATCTTGCGATAATTTGGTCAAAGGCCTATTCACCCCCCCTCTAGGCCTTATTTAGATCCTACACTACTTTTCGAATACGAGGATGGGGAAATAGGGGCCGTTCGATCTGAATCGAACGGTTTATAATTTGCCCGCTCAGAAAAATAAAGCGAAATCAAATTACTCCGATCTGGGCCGTCGGATGAAGATTGCGCGGCCACGATTTCGCCACGTGGCCCGTATTTCGTAATTTCTGCTGTATTTCTCCAATTAAAATAGTATTCTGCATTTAAAAATACACAGTAATTAGCACAGGTCTCAGAAAAATACAAATAAATAGTCGTTGGAATCGTGAGATCGAGACGAAGCTAGGAAAAATATAAAATGTGCAGAAATACGTCGTTAAATGCTGTTTTGTGCTCAATTAGTGTGTTTTCTCTAATAAATAAATGTGTAGAAAATACGTATGAATTAGAGAACAATGTAGCATCATATGGGCACAAAATAGGGCTAAGTGGGGGGTTAAATATGTAATATTGAACCCGAATCAGATACGCATGAACATGTCATGATAAGGGTGTCGGATGTAGCTTCATAGTCAAGCTAGATTAAGCATGGGTGCTAGGCGACTATCATTTCATCGCCTAGCCTCTTTTACACAAAATCTCAGAATAGCCTAAACATGGCTTAACATTAACTGAGCAAGTTTCACTTGCCTGAAATAACGTGACACAAATCTCAGATCAAAGAGTCCATAATCTTCCTAGGTGCTAGAACCAAATTCCAACCTACAGTCCCATTTTAATTAACTCTAATTAGTTATTAACCAAAGCAAGGAAAATACGAATTTTATTCTTGTTAAACATACGGGTGTGCGGGTTCCTACGGATCGGGGGCTTACCTTAACACGACGCGAAAGCTATACTGACGTTGGGTAGCGACGTCAGGGGTTGGATTCCGACAGTGAGCAAGGTACGGCGTCGGCTTACGGCGAAGATGGCGACAACTAGAGGTGCAGTAGCACGGCGGCGAAGATGGCCGCGGGAGCTAGTGCACGCACGGGTGGCTGCGGCCTGGAGGAGGCCGGCGGCAAGGGGAAAGAGGGGGTGCAACAGTTTTTTGGGGATGCTGTGGGGGTTGGAGGGCTGGTCGACGGTTGCTTCAAGGGAGAGGGCCGGTAGGTGGTGGCCGTCGAGATGGGGGCCGGCAGCTGGGCTGGGTGATAGGGGGTGCAGCTGGCGGTTGTGAGGAGGGCCGGCAGTTTAGAGGGGGGCATGCAAAGGGGATGGCCGGCGCAAGGAGGGCGGTCAGCAATGGCTAAGGGGAGAGGGGGTGCGGCGGCAAGGAAGAGATGATGTCGGCGGCTAGGTTTAGAAAACCCCTAGGTTTGGTTTACGTTATAATAGAAGGGGTTTGCTAAAGAGGGTAGAAAAGGGGTGGAATTAAGGGATAGATTGGAGAGAGTGTGTAAGAGGGGGATGGTGGATTTAGTGTGGCCAATAGCCTAGGAAATATTTGATATGATACGTGGGATTCCCTATGGGATTAGATTAGATTTAGGGTTATGATTTGAATTTGAATTAGCTAGGGCTAATTATAGATTAAAGATAATTAAGGTGAAGGGTCAGCCTAACGGTGTCCGAAAAATAAAAAAATATCGGGAAGACCGTGGCGGCGAGAGGATCGAGAATACGATGATCAGTCACGTGCTAGGTTCACGGAAAACGATACTAAAAATAAATAGCCAAACTCGAAGTCTAAAAGTTAAGACACCCCTTCATTCGAAGCTGATTTGTGGAAGAATGACCCGAGAAATGACGTTCATAAAAAATTCCACAAATAACTCCTCTCTCTGAGGGTCACAATGATATATAACTTCACACGTTTGGGTTACAAGAGGATGTCACAATAAATACGCGTATGAAAAAGAAAGTATGTGCTGAAAAACACACGATCGAAAAGCGACCGTTACATCCTATCCACCTTATGAATGATTCCTCCCTCGAAATCTACCTCATCTACTGCTCAAGAAATAATTGCGAGAAGTTCTCTCTCATCTATTCCTCATGCTCCCAGTTAGACTCCCCAGGTGAACCATGACGCCACTGCACTCTAACCAGGTCGATCGGTCTTATTCCTCAACTGCTTCTGCTGACGATCCAGAATCTCTACTGGTTGCTGCTCATAGGTAAGGTCTGGTCAGACCGTGATCTCCGAGAAATCCACATCATTAGATGGATCACTGACGTATCGATGTAGCTGAGATACGTAAAATACGTCGTGAACTCCCTCCAGTCATAACGGCAATGCCAAGCGGTAAACCACTGCTCCAACTCGCTCTAGGACGTCAAAAGGTCCAATATACCTTGGACTCAGCTTGCCTCTCTTTCCAAATCGAATAACTCCTTGATTCGAGGAGATCTTGAGGAATACATGATCTCCTGGCTGAAACTCCAAAGTTCGTCGTTTAGCATCAGCCCAATGCTTGAAATGGTCTTGAGCAATCCTCTGCTTCTCCCTGATGCTCCATACAACATCCATCGCCTCAACAATCATCTCTAGCCCTAATAGCTCCCTGTCGCCAATGCCATCCCAGCTCAGTGGCGATCGACATTTCCTTCCATAAAGCGCGACAAATGGCGCCATGCCAATGCTCGTCTGGTAGCTGTTATTATAGGCGAACTCCATATGATGAAGATAATCCTCCCATGATCCTTTGAAATCCAACATGCATACTCTCAGCATGTCCTCCAGAATCTGAATCGTCCTCTTGGACTGGCCATCTGTCTGCGGGTGGTACGCGATGCTGAAACTCAGACTCGTACCCAGACTCTTCTACAGACTTTGCCAAAACTAAGATGTGAATTTCGTGTCTCTGTCCGACACGATACTCACGGGGACTCCGTGAAGTCGCACGATATCCTGCACGATTCACAATACATCACTATCTATACTAGGGAAAGGAAATAAAACGGAGAGTAAAAGAATTTACCTCCATGTATCTCCTTGCTAGCGTTTCCGTCGACAGTCCCACTCGAAAAGGGATGAAGTGCGTAGATTTGGTCAATCGGTCTATGATTATCCAAATCGCGTTATTCTGCTTCGGACTCCGAGGCAGTCCAGTCACGAACTCCATAGTTATGTGTTGCCACTTCTCCTCCGGAATCGGAAGTGGCTGTAGCAACCCATCCATACGATGATGCTCCACCTTAACCTGCTGGCATACTAAACACTTGGCAACGCTCCTTGCCATACTCCGCTTCATGTCATGCTACTAGTAGTTCAGGCGAAGGTCCTTGTACATCTTGTGCCTCCAGGATGCACGGAATACGACAAACTATGTGCATCAACAAGCAGCTCTTCTCTAACATCTCCAGCTGTCACACATACTCTGGCTCCATACCTCAGCGAGCCATCCTCACGAATCAGAAAGTCAGTCCGCAGACCGGCTTCTAACTGCTCTCGGATCTTCTTCAGCTTCGGATCTTCAGCCTGACCTGCCTTGATCTGATCCATGATCATCGACTGTATCTGCATACACATCAGCGACGAAACCTCTCCAGGAAGCACAATCTCAATGCTTTAACTCACAGAACTCCTGCTGCAAACTCCACTGTGAAGTCAACATCATAACTGCTGGAAGTCTGCTCAGTGCATCAGGAACCACGTTCACCTTACCAGGGTGATACTGCAAGTTGATCTCGTAATCTGTCATGAGCACCAACCATCGACGCTGTCACATGTTAAGCTCCTTCTGCGTAAATACGTATTTCAAGCTTTTGTGATCAGTGAAAATCTTCACTTTCTCACCCAGCAGGAAATGCCTCCAGATCTTGAGCGCGAAGATGATTGTAGCCAACTCTAAATCGTGCATCGGGTAGTTCTTCTCATGAACCTTGAGCTGTCGAGAAGCGTACGCGACTACGTGTCCTTGCTGATGCAAAACATAACCAAGACCCTTGCCAGATGCATTGTAAAAGACCTCAAATCCACCACTACGATCTGGCACAGCTAGAACAGGTGCTGACGTCAATCTCGCCTTCAGAATAGAAAAGGCCTCCTCACAAGCATCAGACCAAATAAACGAAATATCCTTCCTCGTCAGTCTAGTCATCGGCTTTGCAATTCGAGAGAAATCATTGATGAAGCGTCGATAATATCGTTCTAGCCCAAGAAAACTCCTAATCTCTGACGCTGTCTGTGGAATTGGCCACTCTCTGATAGCTTTGATCTTCTCCTGATCCACGGATATGCCATCTTCTGACACCACATGTCCAAGGAAGGCACCTCTATCCAACCAGAACTCGCACTTGGAATACTTTGCATACAGACGATGCTTCCTCAGAATCTCCAGAACTGTCCTCAAGTGCTCGGCATGCTCCTCTTCCGACTTCGAATCGATCAAAATGTCGTCAATAAAGATAACGACGAACTTATCTAAGAAGTCGCAGAAAATCATATTCATCAGGTTCATGAAAACTACGGGTGCATTGGTCACACCAAAAGGCATGACCACGAACTCGTAGTGTCCATACTTCGTTCTGAACGCTGTCTTCTGCACATCATCCTTCTTCACTCTCAACTGATGATATCCGCTCCTGAGATCCAGTTTAGAAAATACCCTCGATCCTCCGAGCTGGTCGAAAATGTCGTCTATACGCGGTAACAGATACTTGTTCTTGATGGTGATGGCATTCAACTCTCCGTAGTCCACGCACATACGGTGCGAACCGTCCTTCTTCTTCACCAGAAATACAGGTGCTCCCCATGGGGACACACCAAGATGAATATAACCCTTCTGCAAGAGCTCATCCAACTGTCTACTTAGCTCCTCCAACTCTGCCGGAGCCATACAATATGGTGATTTCGAAATGGGCTGCGCTCCCGGAATAAGATCAATCGAGAACTCAAGATCTCGATCGGGCGGCAGTCCTGACATCTCCTTGGAAAAGACGTCATCGAAGTCTCTCACCACAGCTGGTCTTCTCTCCTCCATCTGCATATCTACTATCTCCTTCACTGGCTTGGCTCGAAATCTGACAGGCCCAAGCGAACTGCTACTGCTGATGAACTCGAAGGTGAGATGACCTAGAATCTCAAACACCACCTTCTTCCGTCGGCAGTCGATCGTAGCAAAGAAACTTCCAAGCCAATCCATCCCAAGAACATCATCATACTTGGTGATGTCGTGGACGATAAAATCGGCATATAGCTCGTGTCCACAGACAACTAAGGGACAAGATCAGCAACCAAAGTGCACTGAGATTACACCATTCCCCGTAATGATATCCCAACTCTTAGAAAGAGGGGAAATCGACAGAGAATGCTTGTCCACAAAACTTAGAGATAAGATACACATAGATGCATCGGAGTCGAAGAGAACTCGACCAGGAAAAGCACAGACAAGGATAACTCCAAACAAACAAGCTAGCAAATCAAAATCTATTTCAGCAAAGTAAGATCTAATCTAACATGCAAGATCGACTCACGAAAAGTTAAGACTAGTCTAAGGATTACCCATAATAACTCCCTCCTCAGCCTCCGCCTCTACCGTAGTCATTGTGAAAGCTTGCTTCCTAGGCTGAGCTACTTGCTAGAAAGACTGCTTCTAAGATATAAGATGGGCGTCACGTCCAGCAGCTAATGGTGCTCTCTGCTGTTGATTAGCACGTAGGCAATCCTTCAATGTATGCGTAGCATCGTCACAAAGTAAGCACTGACCCAACAACCTCCTGCACTGCTCCTTCCTATGACCAGCCTTGCCACAGTGATAGCACACCTTCTGACTAGGCCCACATGGCCTCTCAAACTGTGCAGACTGATTAGGATTAATCACAGACCTAACCACAGCTCTGGCCTGCTCCAAAGGCCTCTTTTCTTCTCCTGAAAACTGCACCTTGTTCTAATTAGCAATCAATTCCTGCCTCTTCGCAGCTATAATCAACCACCGGTATGAGTCCAAGTCTAAAGAAGACATCGAACTCTGCAGATCCAAGGAAAGACCCTGAAGAAATCAGCAAAGCTCGATCCTCGAGGGTCTGCACCAAATTTGGCACAAAGCGGCACAACCTGGTGAACTCCTGGTGGTACTGGTCCACCGTCAGACTTCCTTGCTTCAAGTTGATGAACTGCTGCATCAACTCCCTCCTGGCAGCTTGAGAAAAGAGCTCCTCGTCAAATCTAGCTTTAACTATAGCCAAAGGGATAGGCCTCACTAGCATCTCTTCCTCAGTATCCCACCAACTACGGGCATTGTCCTTCAGCTGCTTCTTCACCAACTCGACCCAACCAGCCGGGTCATTCTTCGAAAGAAGCAGGTTGTCCTCAGTGTTCCTCATCCATTCTTTGATAGCCAAAGGTCCTTCTGATCCAGTGAAGTACGTCGGGCCCAGCTCTCGAAACTGCTTCGCTCCAGGCTCAAAGCGAGGGGCATTCTGGAGCATGCTCTGCTGTACTTGCATCATCTACTGCATCATCCTCATCATCTCAGGAATGGTATTGGCTCCATCAGCTCCATCACCATCTCCTACTCCACCACCAGCTCGGGTAATACGTTTTCCAGCCATCTAAGACAAGGAAAACGTTCACATTAGACTCCAATTTTATGACTTGAATGTTTCGAACGTTTCAATGGATGTTTTATTATTATCATTGTTTCGATATTTCGCAGGTTCAATGACCTGCATAGGCCACCACAAAAACCTGTCACGCCCTTCTTCCTAAGTATGGAAGGCAAGACGCGAAGAGGTCCGCTCAGGCTTGAAGCTATAAAGCTACAGTCTGATAAGCGTCTGTGTGTTTATCCATTCGTAGATTCTTGCATTGCAATGAAACAACAACAACAAAAATTTAGAAGGCAGGCAATAATTAACCCACATTCAAAAACAACATCCAATCTTTATTCAAAACATCCAGAGATAAAGTCATAAAAGAAGTACAAAAGTCTGAAAAGAGAGGCCCCATGCATGGCCGAAACTAAGACATAGATAAGGAGCTACACACCAAAAACCTAACAGTAGCAACTAGGAAAACAAACAGCAACTAAGAAAAAGCCTCCAGCTGAGACTAGGATATGTCTCTGGTATCCTCGAACTGAATGTCAGCAGAAGCCTCGAGCTCGACGTCAGCAAACATGTCGTCCTCAATAACTACCTTAGACTCAAAGCCTAACATGCGACACCCAAAGAGAAAAGGGCGCATGTCAGCAAAAATCTCCAAAAGGTCAAAAGGGAAGATACTTTTGTGCAATGAAACATAAGGGTAATGAATGCAACTAGCAGTTTAAAACATGATGACATGACATACTATTTGATGAATGCAGCAATTTGAAATGAACATGATAGTTAACAATGCATGGCATATTGTAGCAACAAGCTACTAAACAATATTTCACGATTTCACGAAAAGCTAGTAATCACGTCATGCACAGAGTTTACATCTTTCAGCTGAAGTTGCTGTACGGGCACACTTCTACGCTGGTGACCGCTTAACCCTACCCATCCACGTGTGTCTGAACTGGCGCTTATCTTCTGGTTCACGAGCCAGGAAGTGTTGTTATGGCATAGGGTTGTACCTAGCCTTTACATGTTATAGGAGTCAGAATCCTACTCGTCACAGCTTATGATTCATTGTAGCGTGTGCTACGTATTCATGGCAAGACAAACAAATGCATGAAATGACATGTGATATGAAACATTGATAGTATAAAAGGCAGTTATTGCAAATAACGAATGCGTACAGTATATCAGAAGTAAACGTGACATGTGACATACATGAGCATGGCATGTCAATAGCTTCGTTGTCAATCTAGATCAAGCATGGGTGTCTTGACGACTATCATTTCATTACCTAGCCTCTTTTACACAAAATCTCAGAATAGCCTAAACTTGGCTTAACATTAACCGAGCAAGTTTTCCTTGCCTGAAATAACGTGCCGCAAATCTCAGATCAAAAAGTCCAGAATCTTCCTATGTTCTCGAACCAAATTCCAACATACAGTCCCATATTAATTAACTCCAATTAGTTATTAACCAAAGCAATGAAAAAATGGCTTTTAATCTTGTTAAACATACGGGTGTGCGGGTTCCTACGGATCGGGGGCTTATCTTAACACGACGCGAAAGCTACACTTACGTGTGTTAGTGATGTCAGGGGTTGGATTCCGGCAGCGAGCAAGGTATGGCGTCGGCTTGTGACGAAGATGGCGACAACTAGAGGGGCAGTAGCACGGCGGCGAAGATGGCCGCGGGAGCTAGTGCGTGAGCGGGTGGCTGCGTCTTGGGGGAGGCCGGCTGTAAGGGGAAAGAGGGGGTGCGGCAGTTTTGTAGGGCTGCTGCGGGGTTTGGAGGGCTGTCCAGTGGTGGCTTCAAGGGAGAGGGCCGACAGGTGGTGGCCATCGAGATGGGGGCCGACGGCTGGGCTGGGTGATAGGGGGTGCGGCCGGTGGTTATGGAGGAGGGCCGTCAGTTTTGAGGGGGGCACGCGAAGGGGATGGCCGGGGCAAGGAGGGCGATTGGCAATTGCTAAGGGGAGAGGGGGTGCGGCGACAAGGAAGAGATGAGGCCGGCTGCTAGGTAGGTTGGGTTTACGTTATAATAGAAGGGATTTGCTAAAGAGGGTAGAAAAGGGGTGGAATAAAGGGATAGATTGGAGAGAGTGTGTGAGAGGGGGAGGGTAGATTTAGTGTGGCCAATAGCATAGGAAATATTTGATATGATACGTAGGATTCCCTATGTGAATAGATTAGATTTAGGGTTAGGATTTGAATTTGAATTAGCTAGGGCTAATTATAGATTAAAGATAATTAAGGTGAAAGGTTAACCTAACAGTGTCCGAAAAATACAAAAATTATCGGGACGACCGTGGCGACGAGAGAATCGAGAATACGATGATCGGTCACGTGCTAGGTTCACGGAAAACGATACTAAAAATAAATATCCAAACGTCGAAGTCTAAAAGTTAAGACACCCCTTCATTCAAAGCTGATTTGTGGATGAATGACCCGAGAAATGACGTTCATAAAAAATTCCACAAATAACTGCTCTCTTTGAGGGTCACAACGATATATAACTTCGCGCATTTGGGATACTAGAGGATGTCACAATAAATACGCGCACGAAAAAGAAAGTACGCGCTGAAAAACACACGATCAAGGTTATGTCCGGAGTCCCTTTGATCATTGTGTGTTCTTTTGGAGGCTTGGAAATGGTTCCTTCATCTACCTCTTGCTTTATGTTGATGACATGCTCATAGCATCATCAAATAAAGAAGAGATTCAGAGGTTGAAAGACCAGTTGAGTTGCACGTTTGAGATGAATGACCTTGGCGATGCACGAAGGATCCTTGGCATGAAGATATACCGAGATCGAGGTGGAGGTACATTACATATTTCTCAGAGTTGCTACTCAAAACCTATTGTTCACAGATTTGGATGTGAAAAGATGAAGACCGTGCTTACTCCGCTTGCACCTCACTTCAAGCTTTGTGCAATGTATTCTCCGAAGGATGATGAGGAGAAGGAGTCTATAAAGAAGGTACCGTATGCTAATGCGGTAGGTGCAATGATGCATGCGATGGTGTGCACGAGACCTGACCTTTCACACGTTGTGAGCATGGTGAGCCGCTACATGCACAATCCAGGGAAGGCACATTGGCAGACGGTGCAGTGGATTCTGAGATACATCAATGGCACCATTGATTTGGGATTAACGTACAAGCGAGATGATGATGGTCTGCAAATTTTTGTGTATGTTGATTCTTTACAGGTGACTTGGATGGGAGGAGATCCATGATAGGCTATGTCATCACCTTGTCAGGAGCTCCTATTTGTTGGCGAAGTATCTCCAGTCTACAGTAGCCTTGTCTACCACGGAGGCAGAGTACATGGCATTAACTGAAGCTGTGAAGGAGACGATATGGCTAATGGGCTTGATGGACGACTTGGTTGTTTGGCAAGACAGGTATGACTTGCATTGTGATAGCCAAAGTGCAGTACACTTAGCAAAGAATCAAGTCTTACATGCAAGGACCAAGCATATCGATGTCAGGTATCACTTTGTGTGTGACTATGTTGGAGAAGACGACGATGACATCACCTTGATGAAGATAGGGACGGAGGACAACCCAGGGCCATGCTTACGAAGGTTTTTACATGGGTCAAGTTTAAACATTGTTTGGACTTGATCAACATTGTTCCAAGATAATGATGTGGCCCATTCTGTGGCAACGAGGCTCTGCGAATCCATATAAGCCTTTCGAGGCAAGATGACGGGAACACGAGATAATTCTCACCGAGGAGGAGCGTTGGCGGTCGATTGTATGACATAGACCTAATATCTCGCCAAGGTGGAGATTTGTGGTCGTAGGCTTGAAAATCCCTATGTGGGCTGCCCTTGGATTGGTGCACCAACCCAAGGGGGGTTGGTGCACCAACCCCCTACCACTTCATCCCTATAAAATGAGGGTAATTGTTTTGGTAATTAGCATCGAAAACTTGAGATTTCTTTTGTAACTTCAATAGAAATCATATGAAGTGTTTCCTTAATCGATTTTTGATTAGAATTGCTTGTGCTCTCGCTCTTTCTTATTTGTTCTAGTTACTTTGGCAGTCTCGATTGCTTCCGCAGCGTAACATCAAATGGGTCTGAAAATGTACGTCTCTCAAAACGCTGGCTTAAAATGATCTGAAAAATTTCTCCTGCAAGGATATGTTATTTTGCATGCATAACAGCCTTCTTGTATTCTTCACTTGTCATTGATGACATATTTAATGAAGTACCAAACTGGCGATTATGTACTTTCACAGACCTAGCTGATAATCTTAGGCTGATATAGTAAAACAAGGCATATATTGCCATAAAACTTTAATGCAAGAAAAAGAAAGAAAAGTTAGAGAAACACGCGGCAGGACGAAAAACTATTAGAAAGATTTACAGTAGATGCTCACGTATCGGTGATGTGTCCATATTTTACATCATTTTCATAACATTTTCCCATCGCATTGCATAGCATTTCAGCGTCCAAATCCCACTTTTCACTGCAATTTTGGTAGATATTTCGAGTTTCGTAGTGTATTTTGAGTTTTCAGGGATTTTGGAGCGATTTGGACCCCCGTATGGGTATGGACACATCTGACGTGCTCATTAGCTTGTTGGCAGGGCTCTGGAGGGGTTCATCGTGGCTTCAGAGCCGTTGGAGGAGAGAAGAAGGAGAAAGAGAGCACACAGAGAGAGAAGCCCCCAGCTTGCTACAGCACATTTTGAGTTTCCTAGAAAATACTCGGCCAGAGTAGCTTGCTACTATGACCCGTCATATCAGCTTGATGAAGCGGCGGATACGGGTTGACGCGGACCGAGCAGTTCATCTGCTTGGTCAGATAGCCCCAGATTTCACAGCCCGAGCAGCACCTGAGCAGCTGACCGAGTAGGTCCTACTCGGTCCGGATCAACTTCTCCAAGCAGCCGAGCAGCAAGCTACACGGGCCGGATTACTGACCGAGCTGCTGCTGCTCGGATCGAGTAGCCTACTAGGTCGGCACTTTCCAGGGCATTTTTGGAAAGATTTTGCAACGCGTGATGCGAGTGATTTGGGTAGCAGCTGAAGCTCGCGATTGCGGGCTTGGCTGAGAGAGTTCATTCTATCTTTGTTTTGAGAATTTTTGGAGGAAGCTTGATCGATTTCTTGTAGGAATCTTTTGGGATTAATTCTTGTAGTGAATTTTGGATCGTGTATTGAAGATTATTGCTTCCTGTTCTTTTCTGGATCTGTTCTTCGTCCGTTCTCGCTGTAAGTTATTTTAGCCCTAATTTCTGGATTGATATAATGTTTTCTTCCGCGAGATTGATATTTTTATGCGTTTATATTATCATGAGTGAGTAGATCCATTCTAGGGTTGATGGGTGAACCCTAGGACTTTAGGGGGAAAATGTAGATCGAGATCCCCACGTTGAATTAGGGATTTAGGGTTGTATTTCGGTAGATCCTACCGAATCCGTAAATAACCCGTACTGAGATCATGCCCACGGTCTGTGGAATTGATCCACTTAAGGGGTATCTAGGGATTCGAATAATGAAATCGGTGAATCAAATCTAGGCACGTGACCATGCCTGGCTCGCCTCTTGAGGGGATCCACCGACGAACTATACTGCTACGTTGACGGCTACCGCCATTGCGTCAACGAGAGACACCGAAATACCCCGCAATTCTAACCCACGAGAGTGGTACGAATTGGGGGATTAATTCCCTAGACCTAATGCAATGTGAGGACCCTATCCAACATCAACTCCCAATGATCCTAGTGGCGATCCCTAAAGCCTTAGTCCTTTTATTATAATAACACAACAACAATAACCAAACCATATCTTTCACTCCGATCACTACCTCGCTTCTAAATTTAGGAATAGACTGAGATTATCACAGACACTATCACCGTCCCTGTGGGATTCGACTATCTTTTATACTATAACTCGACACCGTCCGCTTGTGGATTGAGCCCGGAGTCGTAGCCGAGGGGCCATATTACGCCTGGCGATCGTGACACCGCCAGGTGGATCCTAGGTGTAGATTGCGAGTGCGTCAAGTTTTTGGGGCCGTTGCCGGGTATATAATGTCAAGTTTTTGCCGTCTGTCCTACACAGAACACAAACTCGTCAAATTTTTATGATTTTTATAATTTTACCTAAAAATATGAAATAAAAATGGAAAATAAGAAAATAGGAAAGAAATTTCAAAATCTACGGAATTGGGTTGCCTCCCAATAAGCGCTCGTTTTCAATCTTGAGCTCGACTCCCTTTGATATATCAATGTTCGTTTGGTGCACACGGTGGTCACGCGTCACCCATCGGGGCGGTGCAATTCGGCGGCGTATGACTTCTGCTTACTCCAACATTTGCCTCCACATAAGATGTGACCTCCGATGCATGATGATTTTTCAAACGACGTAAGAACTCCTCATCCAATACTTGGATGTACATGGCAACCGCTTTGTTGTAGGTTGGGTCGCCATCGTCGTCGATGCTTGCCATTATCGGGTCCTTCATGGCCCATTCAGCAGTGAATTCTTCAATCACTTCCTCTTCAAGAAGCTCCAAATAACTGGCCCGTTCTTCATAAGCTCTCTCCTTCATCAGCCTTTGTAGCCGGAACTCAGCTTCAATGTTCCCCATATTGAGGGAAAGTGTCCCTTCCCGGACGTCTATAAGAACTCCGGCTGTCTCCATGAAGGGGCAGCCAAGTATAAGTTGAGAGCTTCCTCCCTCCGGCATGTCCATGATGACAAAATCGACTGGGATGCATAGGCCTGGAGGTATCTAGAGGATGACGTCCCTCGCTATTCCGACCGGATAAGTGATGGAGTGATCGGCGAGCTGAATAGACATGCTCGTCGATTCCAGCTCGCTTCCCGTCTGGAGTCTTCTGAAGATGGATAGGGGCATGAGGCTGATGCTAGCCCCCAAGTCAATTAGCGCTCTGCTGATTGGCATTCCACCGATGGAACATGGTACGGTGAAGCTCCCCGGATCCGGTAGCTTCTGGGGGAGGTCATTTTTGATAATGGAGGAAGAATCCTCCAATAGCTTGATCTCTTCCAGCTTCCTCTTTCCCGTGATGAGATCCTTCAGGAATTTGGCATACGTCGGGATCTCAGTGATGGCATCAAGAAACGGGATATTCAGCTGAATCCCTTTCAGTAACTCCATAAACTTCGAGTACTTCTTCTCCAATTTAGCTTGGGCTAGCCTCTGAGGGTACGGAGGAGGGGGTCTGGAGGCTTTGCCCTTAGGTGCATCAACGGGCGGCGGCGTAGTAGCAGGCATGACGGGAGGTGCATCCGTCTTCTCTTCAATAGTGATAGGCCCTTCAGTGGCCTCAACTCTGGCATTATCATCGGCAGCTTCTTCAGTGGGAGCCTTCTCCTTGTTTAACACTGGAACCATAACGGGGTCAGTGGCCCATCCTCCTCGTGTGGTCACTGAAACCACGGCGTTTGCTTGAGCTCTGGGGTTGGTCTCTGGCTGGGAGGGTAATCTCCCCTGGTTCTTCAGCAATTGCGACATCTGTCCCCTCAGTTTGTCGAGCGAAGAATTCATATTCCTAAATTGGTTTGATGTATCTTGATTGAACCGAATCTGGCCGCTCATAAAGGCCTCCAATGTAGATTCGAGATTGGACTTTGGAGGAGTCGGCGCAAAATTCTGCTGAGGTGGCCGATTATACTGATATCCCGGCGGCCTATAGGGCCCAGCCGGCCTAAAGCCGCCCTGCTGCTGGCTCTGCGGCTGCTGCTAAGGAGGAGGGGGTCTCTGAAACTGCGGAGGTTGCAGCCCTCCGCTTGGGTTTCCATAGGAAAACCCAGGGTGATTTCTAGCAGCAGGATGCTGCCACCGGTTCCGTCCCTCTCCCTGGACGTACTGAACAGTCTCGGATGTCTCAGCACCCTCATAATGACCCTCAATGGGAATATATCCCGCATCCACATATTCTTCCGCAGGATGATACGAGGTGCTGGGTGCCGCTGGGATGGAGTCCAAGCGCTGCTCGATGCGAGCAACTTGCTTGCACAAGGTCTCAATGTGAGAATCCAAGTGAGTGGCAACCTTGACTTCGGGAGTCCGGGTCACAATGGTCCGCACACGCGGATCTGTCACACCCCCTGCTCGCGGGAAGAGGCCGTCTTCTGGTGCCTCATCTTCCCGTCCACAGCAACGTGCACGCACCACTTCCACTACCACACCCTCCACCAGAGCTCCGGCTGTCTCCACCACCATTCCCACCACCACCACACCTGTCACCTCAGCACCATCTACCATCGCCCACTATTCCCCTCCACACCCCGCACCCCCCTCGATGACCCCACCGCTCACATCCCTACACACGAAATCACTTTCCGTGATGGCGCTCAAAGAGCGGGATACTCTAGGATCCACCAGCACCGCATTGTGTCTACCGTCTTCATAGACGTGCCGGCCCTTAGGTTACTAGGCATCCTCCCGGGAGTGCACCGCCATTACCGGGCTATCGGTTTCGACCGATTCCTCGGTGTCCATGCCTCCACCTACACACGCCTAGCCCTAGAGGGTCTTAGTTCCCCTTGCTTTCACCGCTGCAGGTGACGGCATCACCTTTCGACTCTTGGATCACGACTACACTGTCACTTTTGATATGATCCGGGACTATTTTCACTTTCCCGCCGTCCCTGATCCTAGGGTAGCTTTTTCACCTACCGTCGACCTTGATGATTTTGCTGTGCGCACCTTTTGGGAGCGCATTTCTGGCTTACCCGAGTACCGCCCTAGCCGGGCAAAGGCATCATGCATAGTGCACCCTTGCCTTTGCTACGCCCTGAGACACCTAACATGCACACTCTTCTGCAAACCGGAGGTCGAAACTATGTCCCTCCCTGAGCTTACCCATCTTTGGGGTATGACCTGACCTCTCAGATTCCACCCGGATGGCTCTTTGATACCATTCATGCTCTCTAACACAGCCCACTGGCTGTGTCAGTGCCTTTACCAGACTGTCACCACATACCATGCCACGGATATCTGTTGCGGTGGGTTCTTTACTACCTTTGCTAGGATGCTAGGTATCCCTATCCCTGCTGACTTGCACCGCCCTCCTGGCCCGACACGCCTTACCATTGGTGTGCTCGAGCACATGCATATCCTCCATCCCTATGGTGCTCGTCACTGGCGTTACCTAGTAGGTACATGCCAGTATCCTCACATGGTCCTCCCAGCCCCTCACCTGACTCATATACCAGCCGTCCAGCTTGACTGGATGCTTCCTCCTGTTTTCCCGCTCCCTCCCATTCATGATCTAGAGCCCCCTGGAGCTCCGGTTGAGGCACCTGTCGATGACCCGGACCCACTCTCCTCAGAGTTCGGGCTTCTTGATATAGCTTCGCTTGTCGCCGGCCTCCCTGTTCCTCCAGCTCACACATCTTCAGGAGCCTCCCTTTCCACCGCTGTATCCTCCGTATCCACCGTCGTCGAGTCTTCGGGGACTGTCCTCACTTCCTTCCCCGAGACTCAGATCTCTTCTGCCGCTGTAGCGGTGCCGGAGGGCACCGATTTACCTTTTTCTGACGATGTTATAGATTTAGATGCTCCGTCGCTCGACCCTGTACCCACTCTCCCCCCTCTTTCGGTGCTTATAGCTTCAGCTCCTCTTACTGGCACCACCTCGTCCTCACCCGTGGCCATTTTCACGGAGTCTGTCTCGACGTCTGTCCACACCTCTGTGTCGACGACACCTGTATTTTCCACCACCCCAGATATACTGACGAGCTCACCCTCACATACCTTCCGTGCCCAGCATGGTGCCTCAGTTGCACCGGGCCGCTTCTCACGAGTGGTGACTTGCCGACATCCCTACCATACCCCACCCGACTCTAGCACTTCCTCCTCTCGCTTGACCGCTCTTGAGGAGTTGACTTTCCGCTTACAGCGGGATTTCAATGCCATCCTAGTCGAGACTAGGGCACATAGATCGAGAGTTGAGTCGGATCTTTCGTCAATTATTGACTTGCTGAGACAGCGGGGCCTGCCCACTGTTATTCTTGCTCACTCTCCTCTCTCCCGGTCGACACTATGACCAGCACCGCACCACTTAGTGCTTCACTGCCTCAAGCCTCTGCGGAGCATGTTTCTTCTACATCCCAGTCTTCCGTCACAGTTGATCCACTCTCTGCCCTCGTCTTATATACTTCTGAGCCCTCCACCTCCTCCATAGACCTCACCACCAGCTCTTCTCCAGCGTCCCAGCCAGACCTGCCACCACCCACCTCCCCGGGTCCACAGCAGAGGGACCCATCACCACCCCCAGAGGATGGTGCCTCTGCCTGATGTAGTTCGTCCCAACTTTTGCCTCCCCTATATATTTAGTGCACATCTGTCTTTTCGGGGCCCGGCTTTCACCTAGCTTGGGGGAGGATACATATACCCACTCATGCATCATCTCTCATATTGCATAACATCATATCATATTTTTATTTTTATTTTTATTTTTATTTTCTTCTTTTATTACATAGCTTTTTACTTTATTTCCACTCCCACACCACCCCTTTAGCATCATCTCCCGCTCACGAGCGTTTTCTTAGCAGTGAGGACACTACTAGGTTTAGCTTGGGGGATGAACGCTCCCGCTTTATTTTTATTTTTATTTTTATTTTCACATTTTCCTCCCTTATTTTCAGTTTTATTTCACTTTTTCACCACTTTCCCGCCTCATTTTTTTCTCATTTTGCATCATATTTTCTGTTTTTCTCCATGCATGCATCTGTTTTTACTTATTTCCCCTTTTTCTCTGTTTCTTTTTATTTTTTGCTAAGGATGGTCCACATGATGATATCTCTCTATGCTTTATTAGTTTTTGCGATGCTCATCTCTTTGACATGCTATTAGAGTTAATTTCAGTTTTATTATCTATATGCATGCTATTATATTGATGATCTGTCTGAATTAATACCTGAAATGAATTGAAAGTCAATTGCATGAACTAGTATTTAGTATGATTCATGTTGGGAAACGCACCCAGGTTCATGCATCACTAGACACTTGGAGCACCTGCTTTTCTTATTTTATTCACTTCTGCTTGCATGCCTGATGATATTGTGATTATTACCGCATGACATTTTCAGTATTCATTTAGAGAAGTGAAAATTTTCATACTTTATATGAGTTTAGTTATGGTTTTATTATATCAAACTGATGTACACCATCTTATGAGTGAACCGAGAGTCCCATTATCTTCCTTCTCCACATATCTATTTTATCTCTACATATCAGTTGGTTACACCCCCATAGCTACTTTACTGCATCTCACTTCCCAATCCCAAAAAGAAAAAAAGAATAGCTTCTAAATGAAAATGAAAAAAAGAGAGAAAATGAATAAAATAAAATGAATAAATACGATTTTATTTCATTTCATTAGAAGCTATTAATTATTCTGGGAAGAAAAATTAAATTGCATATCATTTTCATTGATGCGACGCCTCAAGCTAAGCTTGGGGGGGTAAACCAACTGATCATACGAGTGAGCTTGACATTAGAGTGGAGACGGTGCACATTGGAGAGATTTTATAAAACCCAAACTTTACGAATTACTTTAGTTTTTGATATTTTTCATGTATTTAATTGAATATCTGAATGGCATGATCTTTCCTATTCTTTATTGCATGTTGTGTGAATCTTTTGTGCTTCCTTGTGTATCTGTGATTGAAAGGGCGTTGCCAACTCTTTTATACTAGACTCTAGGGATTTCATGAGATTGATATGATTTGACGGTATTATTTCAGTAGATCCCTGTTCTTTGCCTTTACTGCATGTCATATGATATATAAAACTAGAAATTACAAATAGCATGTATGTTTAGCATTCAGAGCATCGTGATAGACTTTTTAGGCCTGAGATCTGACCGATTATCCTTAGCACTCTTCTCTTACTTCTCTCTTTTTATTCTTCATTCATCTTTATTTTCATTTTCTTATTTTCATTTTATTTTCCTCCCGGCGTACCGATTATTCGTCTTCCTCGAGGACGAGTAAGAGGTAAGATTGGGGGATTTTGATGTGTCCATATTTTACATCATTTCCATATCATTTTCCCATCGCATTGCATAGAATTTCCGCGTCCAAATCCCACTTTTCACTGCGATTTTGGTATTTCTGACGATATTTCGAGTTTCGTAGTGTATTTTGCGTTTTCGGGGATTTTGGAGCGATTTGGACCCCCGCATGTGTATGGACACATCCGACGTGCTCATGAGCTTGTTGGCAGGGCTCTGGAGGGGTTCGTCGTGGCTTCAGAGCCATTGGAGGAGAGAAGAAGGAGAAAGAGAGCACAGAGAGAGAAGCCGCCAGCTTGCTGCAGCACATTTTGAGTTTCCCAAAAAATACTCGGCCAGAGTAGCTTGCTACTCGGACCGAGTCATATCAGCTTGATGAAGCGGCGGATACGGGTTGACGCGGACCCAGCAGCTCATCTGCTCGATCAGATAGCCCCAGATTTCATAGCCTGAGCAGCACTCGAGCAGCTAACCTAGTAGATCCAACACGGTCCGGATCAACTTCTCCAAGCAGCCGAGCAGCAAGCAACACGGGCCGGATTACTGACCGAGCAGCTGCTGCTCGGACCGAGTAGCCTACTCGGTCGGCACTTCCCAGGGCATTTTTGGAAAGATTTTGAAACGCGCGATGCGCACGATTTGGGCAGCAGCTGAAGCTCGCGATTGCGGGCTTGGCTGAGAGAGTTCATTCTAGCTTTGTTTTGAGAATTTTTGGAGGGAGCTTGAGCGATTTCTTATATGAATCTTTTGGGATTAATTCTTGTAGCGAATTTTGGATCGTTAATTGAAGATTATTGCTTTCTGTTCTTTTCTGGATCTGTTCTTCGTCCGTTCTCGCTGTAAGTTATTTTAGCCATAATTTCTGGATTGATATAATGTTTTCTTTCGCGAGATATTTTCATGCGTTCTATTATCATGAGTGAGTAGATCCATTCTAGGGTTGATGGGTGAACCCTAGGACTTTAGGGGGAAAATGTAGATCTAGATCCCCACGTTGAATTAGGGATTTAGGGTTGTATTTCTGTAGATCCTACCGAATCCGTAGATAACCCGTACTGAGATCATGCCCACGGTCTGTGGAATTGATGCGCTTAAGGGGTATCTAGGGATTTGAATAGGGAAATCGGTGAATCAAATCAAGGCATGTGACCATGCCCGGCTCGCGTCTTGAGGGGATCCACCGACGAACTATACTGCTACATTGACGGCTACCGCCATTGCGTCAACGAGAGCCATCGAAATATCCCGCAATTCTTACTCACGAGAGTGGTACGAATTGGGGGATTAATTCCCTAGACCTAATGCAATGTGAGGACCCTATCCAACATCAACCGCCAATGATCCTAGTGGCGATCCCTAAAGCCCTAGTCCTTTTATTATAATTACACAACAACAACAGCCAACCCATATCTTTCACTCCGATCGCTACCTCACTTCTAAATTTAGGAATAGACTGAGATTATCACAGACAATATCACCGTCCCTGTGGGATTTGACTATCTTTTATACTATAACTCGACACCGTCCGCTTGCGGATTGAGCCCGGAGTCGTAGCCTAGGGGCCATATTATGCCTGGCGATCGTGACACCGCCAGGTGGATCCTAGGTGTAGATTGCGGGTGCGTCAATCGGCATTATGGACTGTAGCCAACAAACACTCCAATCGTTTCTTTCCATCTCGATAGGCATCTTCAACAGAGGAGAAACGATCCAGGCACTGTTAGATACAACGTGTAGTTGGATACAACGATCGATGACTTCGTGTTTGATGATAACAAACATGTGTGAACAATTTGATGTGTGTGCTAAGTGTTTTCAAGAGTGGCAAGCTCGTAAATACTCAAAGGATGACCTAGTCAAAGTGATGGAGAAAATTGCTACACATATGAAGACTTAGTCAAGATGGAGAGATAAGGAGAGATCCCATTCATATCAAAAGTGGTTGAACCAAATCCTTGCTATACATATGAAAACTTGGTCAAAGATGGATAGATATGAAGAGATCTCATTCATATAAAAGTGGTTGAACAAAATCCTATTGCAATCAAATTCAAACTCCAAATCCTATTTTGATTAGAAGAGATCTTCTATATGATTATTTCAAATCCTATTCAAGTTAGGATTCCATCCAAACTCCTTTTTCTGTGGGATTCTACACGAGCCAAAGACATCTCCACATCCTTATATAAACCCCTATCCAAAGAGGAGAAAATATGGAGGCAACCACAAAGAAAAGTTACGGCCAAAGCAAAAAAGAAGAACAAAAAGAATTCGGCCAAAACCCTAACTCTACATCCCCTTGTCGCAACTTACAAAGGCTAAATAAACCTCATCTCTCTCCCTTGCCGCAAGTTTGCACATCCACCTCCATTGCGCAAGTTGCCAAGGCTCCTTCATTTTGAAGGGTTTTACGGGTCCTTAGGACTATAAATTCGACGTCCGGCCTAAGTCGGTCGGATGACAAAAACAAATTAGCAGCGGAAAAACAGACTTAAAATAATTTTAAATCAAAGCCCTAAAGATTAACAACCCTAGCCAAGATCTCTACTATCTCGGGGTTGTAGGAGGATATATGCCCATAAGGCAATTTATCCTAAGTATACGTCTTGTTCATACTGTAATGGTACCTATTATTCTAAGTATAAATCGTTCGTATTAATATACTTAGATAATATCCATAGACTTATAGTTAGGTCCTTACGTATCTAGATGAGATCTCGATTATGAGTTAGTAAGCGACCGAATATAAACGTAAGTCTTAAACGGTTCGAGGTCATAGATGTGTCGAGAACTGGATATCGACACATCGGATAGACCACTGTGTCTTAGTATTACCTTAGGGTAATGATGATCTCATAGTCATTCGATTTGGTGAAGTCGGAGACGAGACACATGTGCTCATTGGAGAATGAGTTCACTGAACGACCAAATTAGAGTTATTAAATGGTTAACTTTAAATGAACTGTCTTTAATAACTCTAGGGTGATGATAGGTTAGTTGGTCCTTATGACCTGAAGTCGTTTGTACGAACCTGTGAGTGAACGGTGTAGCTTAGACCTATGATCTAGCTTCGAGGCTAGGCCTGCTGAAAGATCTTAGGTTGAGCTGCATCCGAAGCTCTCAAGGCGAGTAGATGACTAAGATGGGATTCGTCACTTCCGTTAAAGGGAAGTTAGTGTCACAGGCTCAGTATGGTCTTTATGTTAATCCTCGGACGGGGTGCGTTGTAAGAAGTACAATGTGTATACAACAAAGACCGCCGTATACTGACCAATGTTGTCTAATAGGGTTGACAGTAAACCATACCCTAGGCCAACAGAAACACGGTCTTGACGAAGGGACTACGGCTAACGGAGTTCATCACTGACACAGCCAATGTAAACCCAATGATGCTTTTGTCAAAGGGTCGATCACGTTATGATGATTCTGAAACAGGGACGACAGCTACTGCTCGTAGTGACCGTCGTCTAGGGGTTCCGAGCCCCAACCTATAGTAAGATCAGGCTGTAGGGTCTCACACCGAGTAGTGTTCGTGTCTTAGTAATAGGAAGATAGAATAGAGAGATATATCATTTGATGATATTCACAAAGCTTGTTGTGAAAGTTAGTCGCAATAGCAATAGGGACAAACGTTGCATTTGATGCAAACTATGATTAAACGTGTAGTAAATTGGTTATGACAAATTTGGTAGGAACAAATATATTAGAAAGGGTTACCTGGATGACGGGATCGTCCCAGTCTAAACACAGGTTCAAACCGTGTCCAAATCGGAGCTCAAACGAGCCCAGAAACGCGATAACAGTCCAAGGCGAAGTGGGTTAGACCCACTGGGCTAATAAGCCCATAGGCAAAGCAAACAGGCGCAGCCCGCTGGCTGCAGCGGGCGCACGCCCACTGCACAGCGGGCGTACGGCCCGCCTATGCCCCCTTGGGCGGGTGCGCCCACTAAGCTTAGCGGGCGCGCCCGCAACTTAAGTCAATTTAGGGGTTTTTTAAACCCCAAATGATGCCTACGAATTTTGATAATTTGCTCAACTTTGAGCAATTGTTTCAGGGGTCAAATGAAGTTGAAATTCGTCGCCGTCGGTTCCTACGCCTTCACCATTCGAAGCTCTTCAGATTGATAGCTTGTTTGGTGTCTAAGGTTTAATGTGCAAAGAGAATTAATTAGTTAAAGTTTGCTTTTATGAAAAGCTCACTTAAACTAGAAATTAAGCCAAATTGGCTTAATTGATTTTTCTCCGAATTTGCGAATGTCCCACATTGCTCGTAACGAGAGAGGAGTGCCGACTCCCTATATAAATAAGGGTGCACTCTCTTCATTGAAACACACACCAAGTCATCGATCGAGTAGCTCCAGACTTTTAGAGCAAGCTCGATCGGCGACTAAATTATTCTCTCTCTCTCTCTCTTCCTGTTCTCCAGAGTAGTCCTAGCAAGACTACGAAGGGTGTTTGGATTTTGATCCGGACGTCTAAGACGCGGGTTCTTCTCAAGTGAAACTTTCTACCCCGTGTGATCGGCTCGGAGGCGAAAGTCAGCTCGGGCGGATCGGTGCGAGGGTGCGAGGCGGCTCAGGCGGTTCGGGTCAAGGCGACTCGGCTACGAGGAGCTTCTGAAGACGGTGCGGTATATCTTGACTGGTCCAGGGCCAAGATTCCGGGTATGTGGTTAAGTAGTTTTAGTGTAGTTTTAATTAGTCGCTTTAGAGTAGATCCCTCTTGGGGTGGTCAGATCCACCCCAAGTTGGCATAGATCGTGCTAGGTTATGGCTCCCTCAGAGCCTAGCTAAATAGTTTAGCTAGTGTAGAAAATTTTGATTTTCTATTTCCGTTGCGCTTTTGTGCCCCTGTGATCCGTCCGACTTAGGACGGACACAGACCCGAGCTCTGGGGGTCCGTCAAAACCCCAACACGTTTTCCCCTTGCCTGCAAATGATTTGAAAAAAAAAGAAAAGAATGAAAGACGGAGAGACAGGAAGACAGGGAAGGAGAGAAAAAGAGTAAGAGAGAAAGAAAGTAATATTATATTATTAGTAATGTTAGTGGTAGGTATAAGTTGGTGGGGGCTATTAAATATAAACTTACCCTTAAGTTAACCATGCTATTAGCTTATGGTAAGTTAGTATTAATTAGTATGATGTTAATGTTAAAATACAAATGTTAATTTCTTTGTAATATTTAATTCAGCATGTTATTATTTGTTTATTAATGTTAGGATGATAATACTAATATAAAATAAGGCGTACCATGTCTGTATAACCCTATATAAAACGCTACACTAGCTGTAGAACCTGACAAAATTAGACGAACCCATTTTATGGCTCAACTTAATATTGTGCTTATCTCGTGTTAGATCTAATTTTGTGAATTCTTTAATTAAAACAGAGAACCACTATCACCGTAACAAAGTACCCGTCGGGACGAACCCAACGGCACCAAAATCACCGAAAACAGGCAAGTATGCAATTTATAGTGAATTTGTGAAGGTAAATGCTCTTTTAGCTTTCTGCATGTAAAGTTACGTAACTCAAAACCTGCACGTGAAATGACGTGTGAAATAACTTCCACGACATTCGTGGCTAAAAATGGGATCCAACAGCATATAATTTGATATACCTTAGTTTAGAACAAATGTATGTAAACTTAGCTTTCTGCATCGTAATCGTTAAACTCTCATGTTCACTCTTTTGTTAAATTATTGGGAATGTTGTTTGTAATTCTGGAAAATGCTGTAAAAGAACAATTGATGATGTTATTGCTGCATAACTAACAAGAGAGTGAGACATCGTGAAATCGTGCGCCTCGAAGGCGAAATCGTGACTTTCGTGATGTCATGTGAGTTGACTAGGCTGGCTCGTGTTCCAGCACAAATCTTGGGGTGGGGTTAGGGTTGAGCGGCTACTAGGCGTATGACCGGGTACTCTCTTCAAGGGCACCACCCGTATGCGGTGGGTTAGCGCCAAGCACGGTAAACCCCTGTGTGAAGAACGACCCACTCATCACGTCCTAAAGGAGAGAACCATATTATAGGCGTGTGACACTAACTTGAAACTTGCAAAGTGAAATTGACGTGCTTTACTGTACTTGTCAGATTTTTTAGAACTGCATGATAGGATGTATTACTTTAAAAATCAGCATGTTTAAACTTTTATTGTTATCTCGTTTAATTTATAATTGCCTCTTAAAATTCAGTATAAATTTATATATCTTGCCTTGGGTTCTAACATCTTCTTGTAGACCCTTGCTGACATACATTCATGTTTTTGGATGTATGTCAGATCCTGAGCCTGAGTACCAGGAGGTTCATTACGAGACACCTGACTTGGAAAGTCAAGAGTTCGCTGTAGACGCCGAGTCTCTCCCTGCGGAGGACTAGAGGACTTTTTTCGTTGCTGCTTGCCTTAGTTACTTTTCTTTGTGTTTGTGTGTACATTATTATTGTTTTATTTCGGCCCAGCTGAGGCTTGTTGTTTTATTTCGTGTACAGACGCTTATTATTCTGGATGTGGCTTGTAATGTATGAATAATTCTGGTTGTTCTAAAAAGCGTGCAAGGGACCTGTCCTTGCGTTTTACCACAGATGCTTAATGAACCCGAGCTTCACCTCTTCGGTTCAAGCGGACCCCAGTAACGCTCTCGCTCCCGTCGTATTTTGGGGAGCGGGGCGTTACAGCGACTAAACTATTCTCTCTCTCTCTTCCTATTCTCCGGAGTAGTCCTAGCAAGACTACGAAGAGGGTTTGGATTTGGATCCAGACATCTAAGACGTGGGTTCTACTCAAGTGAAACTTTCTACCGCGTGTGATCTGCTCGGAGGCGAAAGTCGGTTCGGGCGGATCGGTTCGAGGGTACGAGGCGGCTCAGGTGGATCGAGTCGAGGCGGCTCGTCTACGAGGAGCTTTAGAAGACGGTGCGGTACATCTTGCTTGCTTCAGGGCCAAGATTCCAGGTATGTGGTTAAGAATTTTAGTGTAGATTTAATTAGTCGCTTTAGAATAGATCCCTCTTGGGGTGGTCAGATCCACCCCCAAGTTGGCATAGATCGGGCTAGGTTCTGGCTCCCTCAGATCCTAGCTAAATAGTTTAGATAGTCTAGAAAATTTTGTTTTCGATTTCCGCTGCGCTTTTGTGCCCCAGTGGTCCATCCGACTTAGGACAGACACAGATCCGAGCTCTGGGGTCCGCCAAAACCCCAATAGGGGTTGGGTGCGACCAACCCCTAAGGATAGATCTATCTAACATTTACAATTTATAAACGCATAGTCCTAACCCGTGCCCGCGGGCACGGTTCATTTAAGATTTTCCTGCAAAATCTTTGTTCTCCCCAAAAATTATTTCTCCCTCCCAAATTCAAACGAACAAAAATGTAGCTTCGGCACGGGCGCCCTCGGACGCGATTCATTTAAGATATCCCATCAAAATCTTTGTTCTCCCCAAGAATTATTCCCCCTGTCAAAATTTAAACGAACAAAAATTTAGCGGGCGCCTTCGGCCCGGGCGCCTTCGGCCGCTAGTCATCGCACACATTTTAATAACCAAAGTGCATTAGCGTTGATCAACAAATTCGGTGCCTTTTGCGCGGAACAACAAATTCGGTGCAGGCCCCTTCGTCACGGAATTCGGCGCGGATCAACAAATTAGCGTAGAACAACAAATTCGGCTCGAAACAACAAATCAGCGTAAGAAAATTTAGCAGACGCCTCATCTTGAAACATGTTCACTGGCTGCTTTCAAAGGTGGACCAAATTTCAAAGCTGGACCAAGTTTCAAAGCTCACATTCATGATTTCAAAGCTCTCATCATTTCAAAGCTGGACCAAATTTCAAAGTTGGACCAAATTTCAAGGCTGGACCAAATTTCAAGGGTCCCATTCATGGTTTCAAAGCTTCATCTCAACCTTCCATTTCATAAGATCAAATCCCAGCCACTCTTTATCTTGTCCTAGTCAGCCCTAGAATTCAAAAAACGTTGTCAAATGTATAATAGATGTTTAATTTAAACTACATACCTTTCACTTTGCTTCCACAGAATACGAAACTTCATTTTCAGCAACCTCGTGCCGCTTCTCCCAAGCCGAACCACGTCCCGAGCCGTACATCGTCCCGAGCCGAACCGCTTCCCGAACCACACCGCGTCCTGAGGCGAGAAACACCCTTGTCACCGAGCCAACCATGCACCGAAGAAGATTTCATCTTGAGTGGATCCTCTGTCAAGACTTTGAATCCGATCCGAGCTCATTCGTAGCTTTGCTAGAGTCCGAACAGGAGCAAGGAAGAAATTTAGGGAGAAAGAGAATATTTAATTTAAGCTCAGATCCGGACTTGCTCACGTTTAATGGAGCTACTCAGATCTGGAGCTAGGTATGAGTTTTAAGGCGGGGAGTAGGCCCCTATTTATATAGACGGCTGACCACTTCCCATCACTCCATATCCGATGTGGGACTATTAATTATAAAGGAAAAATTAATTAAAGTTGACCATTCACAGATGCCAAACTTTAGCGAATTTTTCCTCTCTCACCGTTGAGCTTCGCAAGTGATACACCCAAAATTTGGAGAGGGTTGAACGGTAAATGCGTAGGAAGAAATGGCACGTCATTTTGAGTTCGTTTGACCCCTCAAACGATGCTCCAAAGATAGACCAAAACTCAATTTTTTGCAAAACCTGAGTCGTCATAATAAACCGCACTAAACCCGCAACCCTAGCACCAGGTGGCCCCACCAGCGCACCATACACGCAGCGCATGTGCTACACATGTGCACTGCGGTATGGGCGTGTACGCCAAGCGCGCGGGCGCACGCCAGCACTGCGTCTGGGCACGGGCTGCACCTGTGTCAAACATAGGCGTGTGCCCCTTTGTATCGGGTCGAGCGCGCCTGACACTCTATGGTCGCGCGCCCGACCCGCAATGCCCATTTGTGCTTTTGTGGCTCTAACTTGTTTGTTTGGAGTCCGTTTTCGACGCGGTTTGAACCTGCGTTTAGACCGGGACGATCCCGTCATACAGGTAACTATTTCAATGCGTTTATTATATTAAATATGCACGTAAATTATTTACGACACATTTAATTTCCTTTGCATCATATGTAAAATTCCCATAGCTATTATAAAAAATCATTTGCATTAAATACAAATGAACTGAGTGTATACATCCCCCAACATCTCCCAACATATCAATTATAAAAAATCATTTGCATTAAATACAAATGAACTGAGTGTATACATCCCCCAACATCTCCCACTTGCACTCAAGATCATTTATCACGAATACAGGAGCTAACTGCAAACTCTTTGCAGTTTTCTATCCCTTGCATCACATGCATATTCTCCTTAATTTCAACCTATTACTTGACGAAGGTCTCACTCTGTGTGAGACCCTACAGCCTGACCCTACTACAGGTGGGGCTCAAAACCCTAGACGGTAGAGACCATAAGCATCAGGTGTCGTCCCTATTTCGGTATCATACTTATGTGGTTAACTCATTGATAAGGGTATTGTCGAGACCACCCTGACTATGTCCATGATGAATACCATAGTTATAGTCTCTTCGTTAAAACTATGTCGCTTAGTTAAGCCTAGGGTATGGTCAACTCTCAACCCTACCAGCTTGAACTTGGTTAGTCTCCATCGATCTTTAGTCAAATAATGTTGGACTACTTCCAACATACACTGACCAGAGTTTTCACTAAAAGATCGAACTAACACTTCGATACTAACTCCCATTGACCGAGAAAGACAAATCCTATCTTGGTCATTACTCTGCTCGCACGCTTCAAATGTCACCCAACCAAAGATATTTCAATGGGGCTTTCCCGAGGCTCGATCAGTTGTCTAAGTAACACCGTTCATGCAAAGTTTTGTACAATGACCTCAAGTTAAAAGACCAACTTGCATATCATCACTAAGAGTTATCATTGACAGATAGGTCAATATAAACCATACGATAACTCTTGTTGGATCATTCAGTGAACTCATTCTCCAATGAGCACGTGTGTCTCATCTTCGACTTCGCCAAGTCAAACGACTATGAGATCATCGTCACCATTACATGGTGAAGACTAAGACACAATTGTCTGTCCGATGTTTTGATATCCTTTACTCGAAACATCTATGACCACGAATGATTTCATACTTATGCTACTAACGGTCAAACAATTCTCTATGATCGAGATCCTCGTTTCGATAGTTGTTTAACACTGCATTAAGTCTTATGACTTTACCTAAGTTTTAATGTCGACTACATTATGATTTAACTTAGATAAATTATTACCATACAGCTTACTGTAATTTTGAACAAGATGTTTGTACACGTACAAAGAGATAAACTGCCTCGAGTTCGAGGGCATACCTATCTTCCAACAGCGTTCACTTGCACTCAGGCCCATTTATCCCGGTATCTCATGCCGCATTTACACATAAGTCTCTCTAGACTTTATGTGGCAGAGCCTTCGTGAGTGAATCTGCTAAACCGTCTTTAGTTATAGACTTAAGGAGTTTTCTATGTTCATGTTAGACCACACATTTGAATCTCATCCAAATAATTTCCTTGGTCTCTTGGAATCCATAATTAATGTCTTGCCTGTTTCTCATCCAGCTCATCATACCTTGCGAGAATAATCCAAATAAGTTACTGGTCATTTAGACAGTTCATAATCATTTCTGGTAAAGTGTCAAACTCTTTGACCACTTTGTCAAAACATATTTTCCGGCTTCTTGATGCATCGCATGTCTTTTATTCGCTCACATTGACCTTGAAAACTCTCTCGCCGATTCATATAAGTTTGTTCTTCTAAATCATATTTAGAAAACAGACTGTACATGAACGCTCTAGTTTTCAAGGTCATCATGAGCATTTACATCGAGTTCGGTCCGAGTAGATATGTACACATCTGCTGGCGAGGCAGTTTCATCATAATCCGTTTATAGGAGTTATGATGATGACCGTTCTTAACCAATATAAGTTGTACTTCACTATTTTCTTTCTGCACTAATCTTCTGTCTTGAAGATTTACTTGCAGCCAATAAGAAACACTTTCTGTGGGCACGTAAACTAAATTCCATACTTTATTTACGTGCATGGACCCTTTTCAGATTGCATCAAGTTATTGATCAGAGTCCCTACTCCGATTGGCATTCTGGAAGTTGACTAAGTCATCATCAACTATGATGTTTTACTAGACTTATCGTCTCACGAGACTCGAGTAACCTTGTGACTTCCTAATGATTAATGTGTGGAATATTATATTTATAAGGTTGTAACAAAACCTTATCAAATACTTAGGCATTATTATCTGGATTTTAACCCAGATGGAGGATTATAACTCAGAGTCACTAGCCATGTATCGCACTAAGTCTAACAAAGTACGATTCATGCTCTCTAACACACTGATGTGTTAAAAGACTTGACCTGAGAGAAAATCTCATTTTCTTTTAGTTACGCAAGAACTACATAACTAATTATTTGACTCTTCGATCCGATCGAATCAGTTCAAATACTTCTTTCATTGTATTCTCTATTTTATCAGACTTGTGTTTCATCAAAAACACATGTCTTAAAAAATAAGAATACCTTATTTCGACTTATTTAGACTTGGGTCCGGGTACATCTGTATGTACGAGACTACGAGTTCACCAACTCATTCTATCACTGTCTTACGGAGGGAATTTCGGCCATTATACTTTTGAGACAAGATTCACAAGTGACTTTCGACTCATAATACAAGAGGTCAGATCCCTCTTTATGTGACATGTAAAGTTTAGTCTCTTCGGTACGGCCTAGTCTATTTTGCCATATAAGATTTGCTACTAACTTGCGTATTCATGTATTAACTCTTAATACAACATTGTTATACATTATAATCACATCAAAACATTTCTTCTAAAGTAATATGACGACATTCGCCAAGTGTGATATAAGTTCCATATGGCCTAAAGACAACTTTTGTTCATTAGCCAATATGTGAGACTATCTTTGTATAACAATTATTCTGAAATTTTAGACATCAAACATGTCGTATTTTCAATTCCTCCTTCTATGCCTTGTCTTATGATAAACTAAATATTCTTTCTTAATGAATTTTCCTCAGTGCCTTCTCCTTTCTAAATCACATTTAGACATTTTTCGTCCTACCATAAATATTAGCTGTGCAAGCATCACTTGCATCCAAACACTTGAGCTTTACAACCTTGAGGAGACTCAACAAGTTGCTCGTCTCAAGATCTAATTTGGATACATTGTCTTACACCGCTCTTACACTCATATTCAAGTCAAACAGTTTGATCGAAGTTTCCTGCCTTGCGGATTGAAACTGTTTTCCATACAACCTTGCGGAGACTCAATAAGTCATAAGGAGAAAATGTTTTGAACATCAGTATGTTTAAGCTGCCCAAGTTCATATGGGCGAGTGTTAAGTAGCGTGCTTTTATTGTGTTAGATTTTAGAGCTTAAGGAAATCTTTGTCCTTAAATCAGCACCAGGAAGGACATTTTAATATCAATGAGAATACAATTTGGTTTATATTAATATTCATTACCTAATCATTTTGTCCAGTTGACTTATTTCTTTTAAGGATATTATAATTTTGGATTCCACCCGGTAAAACATAGAATATCCCAAGTTTAGCATGTGTTCATGATTTTTTAAATATAGTTAAAATGGTTTTTATTCAACTATATCCTCCCACTATTTCTGCGATCATCTTTAGCCATATAGATGAACGAATATAGTTATTTAATGTGATAGGGACCCAACCACCCTGAGCTTCACAACCTTTAGTAGACTCAACAAGTTGATCGACTCTGCAGTTGGTAGATAATCTCATTATCAATCACATCACATGTGACTCCGTATTGGTTTTTACCCATATTCACTTATGATCTTGAAGAGACTCAACAAACCATAGTGATTAGTCTAGTCGAACCCTGTTTTCATGTCTAATATTAACTAACACCGGTACTCGAGGAGACCCGATACAGCGGTTTGGGTTAATATCAGACTACATCTCATGTATGATGGAGTCGGTTTCTAGAAGATATCATGTCATAGCTTAAGGAGACTTAACAACTATGACATGCGTCTTTTAGTCTCCTAATAAAAAACAAGGAGGGCTACGGCTAACCTTGAAGAAGATTTTTAACGTAATTGACTAGATATAATCGACGATGTCACATAATCATAATTTGCATCCTTGCGGTCCAGCGGAACACGACCAGAGATTTGGCTAGGGCATGATCACTATCCCAAGTCGAGCCAGGGTGATCCACAATACTAGTCAAAAACATTAGACTGGATCATGGTCCATTGAAGGAAACTTATTATTCATATGTGGTCCCATCGATTTGAATTGGCTTCATTAAAACTAGTTAATCCTATAAACTAGTTGAATCCTAAAATTTGAAATTATTAGGATTGGTTAGTAACTTTTATTAATGTCCTTATAAACTATAAGATTATTATGGTGCTATCATAATCATGTATTAGGCATTTAACGTTCAAGTTGCAGCAATTTAAATCATAGCTGTTTGTTCGAAATTATTATTAGAACAATTAAAATAATAATTTGGAGAGGGCTACCCTAAACATGAATTTAATTTTGTTGCAACAATTTTTAAATCATAGCATGTCCATTAAAAAATTAGCTTATAATTTTTCGAAAGATTTTAATGGCTATCCTAATAGGGTTTCTTGAATTATCACATAATCAATAAAACTAAGGGTTATTTAGTACTGACCCCCTGTGTTTTCTCGGAAATTAGTAGTACCCCCCTATGGTTTCAATAATTAGTAAGACCCCCCTCCACAATTAGTATCACCCCCCCAGGGTTTCTCAAAAATTAGTATTACCCCCCTATGGCAGGGGGGGTCTTACTAATTATTGAAACCATAGGGGGTACTACTAATTTCCGAGAAAACACAGGGGGTCAGTACTAAATAACCCTAAAACTAATACAACCATTATGAACTAAACAATTTAGCTAAGCATAACAAAGCAATTAAAATTTATCTCATAAATTTTTTTTGCTAAACATTCAACTTAAATTTAATCTCATAATTTTAAATTACATAAAAAATTATCACATAATTTAAAGATTTAATTTTAAAATAAAATTAAAGCTAATTTTCTTTAAAACGAAAATTTTAATAGTTTAAAGTTCAACCTCCATCTCATGGAGAAACATGCTGTATTTTATAAATTACAAATCATAGATCTTGTAGACCATAGCTATGATACCACTGTACGGTTTTCTTGGTCCTTAGGGTAATAAAATCGACGTCTGCCCTAAGTCGGACGGACGACAAGATCGAATAAATAGCGAAAAAATCAACTTACAACAATTTTAAATCAAAGAACTAAAGATTAATAATCCTAGCCAAGATCTTTACTATCCCGGGGTTGGGTCCAACCAACCCTTAAGGATAGATCTATCTAACGTTTGCAATTTATAAACGCATGTTTAATTTAAACTACATACCTTTCACTTCGTTTCTGCAGAATACGAAGCGTCGTTTTCAGCAACATTTCTTTGGCCCTGTGCCGCTTCTCCCAAGTCAAACCGTGTCCCGAGCCACACCTTGTCTCGAGCCAAACCGCTTCCCGAACAACACCGCGTCCCGAGGCGAGCAACACCCTAATCGCTGAGCCAACCACGCGCCGAAGAAGATTTCTCCTTGATTGGATCCTCCGTCAAGACTTTGGATCCGATCCGAGCTCCTTCGTAGCTTTGCTAGAGCCCGAACATGAGCAATGAAGAAATTTAGGGAGAAAGAGAATATTTAATTTAAACTCAGATCCGAGCTTACTCACGTTTAATGGAGCTACTCAGTTCTGGAGCTTTGGATGAGTTTTAAGGAGGGGAGTATGCCCCTATTTATATAGACGGCTGACCCCTCTCCTTCACTCCATATTCGATGTGGGACTATTAATTTTAGGGGAAAAATTAATTAAAGTTTGTCTTTCACAAAGGCCAAACTTTAGCAAATTTTTCCTCCCTCACCGTTGAGCTTCGCAAGTGATACAACCTATCAAATCGAATAGGGTTAAACGGTGAACGTGTAGGAAGAAACGACACATCATTTGGAGTTCGTTTTACCCCTCAAACGAGGCTCCAAAGATAGCCCAAAACTCAATTTTTTTGCAAAAACTGAGCCGTCACAATAAACAGCACTAAGCCCGCAACCCTATCACCAAGTGGGGCCCACCCATGGGCCCCGCCCGCTCGCCTGCCACATGCGCCATGCACGCGCTGCAGGCGTGGCTGAGGTATGGGCGCGCAGCACCCAGCGCTATGTGTGCGGCACCCCGCACTGCGTTTGGGCGCAGGTTGCACCAATGTCAAACACGTGTGCATGCCCCTTGTATCGGGTCGGGCATGCCTGACCCGCAATGCCATTTTGTGCTTTTGGGGCTATAACTTGTGCGTTTGGAGTCTGTTTTCGACGCAGTTTGAACCTGCGTTTAGGCCAGGACGATCCTGTCATCCAGGTAACCATTTCAACATGTTTATTATATTAGATATGCACGTAAACAATTTACGACACATTTAATTTCCTTTGCATCATATGCAAAATTCCCACATCTATTAAAAAAATCATTTGCATCAAATACAAATGAACTGAGGGCATACACCCCCCAACACATTCTCCATTGCGCAAGCATCAAAGGAAGCCTCTTCATTCTCCATTTCTTAAGCTATCCGAGCACAAAAGAAGCTTCATCTTCACTTCTCAAGGCCGCAACATCTACAAGGGGCTTCATCATCTCTCATTGCAGCAACACCATCAAAAGAGAGTCTTTTAAGTTGGCCAAAACAAGGAGGAAACCCTAGCTAAACTACCAAAGCCGCAAGCCTCATCTCCTTGCTGCAAGTTTCAATTGCTACATCTCCTTTGGTGCAAGCAAGCTATCAAGCCTTAAACTCCTATTGCCGCAATACATCAAGCTCCTTCAACTTCTCCTATTGCCGCAATACATCAAGCTTCAACACCGCTCATTGGCGCAATATAGAAGCTTCAACAATCCTCCATTGCCTCAAGTTCCCAAGTGCTTCAACATCCAAGGCCGCAAGTTCCCAAGTGATTCAAGGTCCTAGCCGCAAGCTTCAAAGCCAAAGAAGAAGGCCACAACATCTTGGGGGTACCACGACTTCAGATTGCAGACTACATCTTGTCAGATAAGATCTGACCAGCGCTAAACGACAGAGACAACAACACTGACACCAATTGAGCTTGTCTAAACTATTTGTTATTTTATATTCGTGTATTGGAGTGTTGATCTTTGTAGGTTACTTATTCATTCTTTTTTGGGGTCTTGTCTAGTCGGTACTAGACAAGAGGGTCTTGACTAGTCGGTGCTAGTCAAGAGAGAGCGTTTACTAGATTAATAGTGTTTAGCATTTTGGTGAGTGCGGTACAGAACCTGGTGAGCGTAGAGTAGGTGCTTGTAGCTCTTAACGGTTGTACCCTTGTAACATATTAATGCTAGTAGTTATTTTGGGGCTAGAGTATGTCGTTGGGGCGACCGAGCCAGGGTAAATCTCTCGGGCACTCTGTGATTGATTTTATTTACTCTGTGTCTGATTGATCTGTGCTGAATAATTGCCTGTGATATCTTGAGAATTTTTATTAGCCTATTCACCCCACCTTTAGGCTTAGATCCAGATCCAACGGGTGCACCCAGTGTATCACATTGGCTTTCTAAGGCCCAAAAATACACGCAGTTAATCCATATGAGTGTTTACTTAAACTTCAAAAATTAATATAATGACTTAAATGTTGTCAAGTATAATGACACAGAAACCCATCAAGAAACCCATCAAGAAGAAAGCAAAGAAAGCAAAGCATCCATAACAAATCAAGCGAATAGGAAGCAACTGTCATGCGTTTACTTAAAGATCTCAGAATATATAGCATAACACCAATGAAAGATAAAATTTATTATGAATTGACTAAAAACAGAAATAAACCAGCAGAATAGTTAAGCAACTGCTATGTGAAATCTTCTCTCAGGCAGCATTGGGAGCATTCGGCATTGGGAGCATTCAGCAAACTAGGATCAGTTATTCAAGACAAATACCAAGCAACAAGAAAGGGATAAGAAATAAAAATCCTAGAAACACTACCAAGATCCAAATCTAGTATACAACCTATTGTTTAAATAAAGAACATTAGAATTGTGGATATGGGTCCAGATTAGCTAACATAAAATGTATGCCAACATAATAAAATGCTCTTGGGGGAAAATGCTTATTAAGAAATCACACTTGATACTAAGAAACTAATGCAGGAAAATGCTTATTAGTGTCGACAAGCAAGATTGGAGACATGCGATAATTGTAATTCATCCAAATCAGAAACTGACTTTATCTAAAATTTGAAAACTTCACCTTCTTTTGAATTAACAAAAACTTAGAAAAGATTAATGAAATCTACAGATGAAACAATAGATGAATAATATAACCATTTTCCAACTCAGTGTCACAAAAATTTGAAAGAGAACAAAATGAACAGTCGAAGAAGATAACCTATCTGAATCTTGGGTACATGCTTCAATTAATCTTTAGGTACAAGCAACATAAAGCACAACACTGATCCACATATGATTGAAAACAATGAAATGACATTCATGAAAAATCTGATGAATGCTGGGCTCCAACACTATTTATCCCATAAAAGAACCCTTGAGGCAAGGACCCCGTCTACTAATTTCCATCAGGTAAAATGCCATTAGCATCTAATGGATCATTATACAACACAATAAAAAACAATGTGATTATAAAAAACAATGTGAGAAACCCCAACCCAAAGTTTTTCTTAGTGGATGATGCTTGAGCGGTGGCAACGGCAACAAAGAAGAAAAACCCTCGATCGATCACACGAAGATGGAAGACGATGAAAATTTCTGGGTTTCGGCAATGGTGCTTAGCGTAATAGAGGCCACTACGCTTCGAATAGCTCGAGCTTTTGACGATTGCCTGAGGAGAGCGTGAGTGTTAACGATCTCTTGAGTAGAGTGCACGAAGATGGCTCCGGATGGGCTTGCAGGAGATGAGATTGTGAGCTAGGGCTTGGGGGAGAGGAGATCGCGAGCTAGGGCCTGGGGGAGAGGAGATCAGAGGTAGGGAGAGATGGGGCTAGGCGAGAGGGGAGAACGAGAGGAACAACAGTTTGTATTGGAGTGGGAGTGGCACCCGCGTAATTTTCCAGAAATCAATTTTACTCCAAGCGCTCTCTGCGATTGCAATTTGCTTTGGCCCGTTGGATGGCATCTGACAGCCGCGGGGGCAGTTCACACAGATGGAACTTTTTTACAACTATCCACAAAAAATGTGTAATAACGATTTTTACAACTATCCATGGAAAAAAGTTGTAATAAACATTTTTTACAACTTTCCGAGAGAAAAAAGTTGTGGTGTCAAAATTAACAGGTACAACTATTCACGAAAATAAGTTGTAGTAACCATTTTTACAACTATCCACGAAAAAATGTTGTAATAAACATTTTTTACAACTTTCAGAGAGAAAAAATTCGTGGTAAACATTTATTACTACTACCAAAATAGAAACATTGTCACATGAAAGTTGTAAATGACTAGTTTTGTTGTAGTGATAGCAGATAATTTTAGATCTATCTTTGTGAGATCAGTTTAGCATTCTCCTAAGATAGTAAAAGATCCTAAAAAGGGTTTTTAATATTTTCCGTATTGCTTTTTATATAAATGTAATTTAATGAATTCTTCTTCTCCTACAACTTCCCACATCTGTTAAGCCGTGGGCTGGAAGATAGAATAGCCATAAGGAAGCATGCTCAAAACCCTTCAAAAGCAACATTAGAATAGTTTACAAGATCACATAGGCCACTATCTGGCCAAGAGTGACACAATTACAAGGGTGTTCTGGGCATTTGGACCTTCAACTGAAGGTTTCAAGCACTATCGGCCGGTCCTAAGTATTGTCAGCCGGTGTCATCCCTCATATGAAATCGCCAAATATGACTTGTCTCTAACCCTTCTGGAAGATGCTATGTATAACACAACACCTCATCGACCCTACTCTGAATTGAACTGTAGAACATTGTGACCCGTTCTTATAATCCACCTGCCGCCATATATTGTATGTCAAGTAATGCGTCGGTCTGTAAAACCAATGGATAAAGAAGCATATAAATTTCAAAGAGCATTAACTGTTGAGTATTGGACTTCTCCCTACTTGGTGTTAATGATGAGCAAACATAAATACTTGTGACTAATCCCCTATTTGTAGTTAATCCATTGCCTAAGCATATCATGAAGATCAATTAGCAATGGATAATACTCAATGATCAATGAAAGCAAGAGAAGTGGATTAGATGATCAAAGATTGTGATTGAAGCTCCTAGAAGAATTCAAGCTCATACGTTGGATAGAAGAGAGAGTTCTACAAATGTAATCTTCTTTTTCTCTTCTAGTATGTAGCTTAGAAATAGAACTATGTTGGAGTACACATACATCTTCATTTCAGTTTTAAGAAATCATTAGTTCAATTTTCCTTCGACTCCAATTCATTTCTACCAAGAATGTGCATGTTATGATTTCAACAGTCGGCTGCTGAACGTTTGACAGTCGTCTAAATACAGTCGACTGTGTTTTGTTCTATAGTCGCCTGTTATGCATATACTTAATCAGTTGATTTTTGGGCTTTCTAAGCTTTAACTCTTTCAAGCGACTGTTGTACATTTTACAGGCGCCTGTCTAAGAGACAGTCGACTGTGATTTGTTAATCAGTCGCATGTTTATCTTCAACCCAAGATCATTCTCCGTTTCATATGGCCAGTCGACTGATGTTGTATTTACAGTCGCCTGTCCAAGGAACAGTCGACTGTAAATGCTTCAACAGTCGCCTGTCCATGATTCTTCGGCAGGACTTGCTCTCTGGAATATTTCTTATTCTAGTGCCAGTCGACTGATGTTGTATTTACAGTCGACTGTCCAATGGCACAGTAGACTGTCAATGCTTCAACAGTCGTCTGTCTTTGAGCTTCTCTACAGACTCAACTCTCGGGAAAATGTCAGGGTTTGTGACAGTCGCCTGTAGAAGGAATTACAGTCGCCTGTTGGATTTACAGTCGATTGTTTTCTCTTCATACATCGCATTTCTTGTCTTCCTAGACTTTTCTGAGACTTTCTCAACTTTCCCAGATTGCGGCCAGTCGACTGTAGAAGGAATTACAGTCGCCTGTTGGATTTACAGTCGACTGTCTTCTCTTCATCAGTCAAATGTCCACGTGGTAAGTTACCGTTTGAATTCTCACCTACCCTCTGACACAGTGCAGCAGTCGACTGTGTTTTTTCAACAGTCGACTGTCGCGTGTGCAAATTCTATCTGTTGGATTTTTCTCCACAGATTTCAAAGGGGGTTTTGGGAATTCTGTTTGAGGGTTTTGAGAAACATATAAAGGCAGACTCTACTATTCCATTGAGAGGTTACTCACTTGATACTCATTTGCTCAACCATTCAAGCTTTCAATCTTCCTAGATTAAAGCTCTTAAAATCCAAAAACCATAGAATTCCTATCTTTAAATCTTTTGCTCTCCAACCTAGAACCAACGAGAAATCTTCTAGGCATTTGAAGCTGTCAAGGGAAAGCGTTTTCATCTCTTCCAAGAGAGTCATTCAACACACAACACACTCTCTTTCAAGTTCTACTTCAAGGCATAGGTGATTGTAAGTGTTGTTTATTTCATATTTCATAATTTTCGTTATTTGATTTACTCTCAGGTTGTTAGAGTGGTTTGCTTGCTCCCAAGTTGTGTGAGTCAAGGATATCGAGTGTACTTTGATTTCACTTGTAGGGTTGCTCCCAGTGGGTTTAAAGGAAACCTCAAGTTAGGGTTCTAACTTGAGTATCCGGTGGTATCCAGGTGGAAGGGACGTAGGATTACCGGGAACAAGTCGGGAGTTGACTTAGTAATCCGAACCCTTGAAACATCATTGTGTTTGCATTGTTTCATTTTAGGGTTTATTTTCATTCCGCACTTATTGTTGGTTAGGAATTTAATTTGGTGTAATTATCATTTTAAATTGTATAAACACTATTCAACCCCCTTCTACTATTTTTCTCATATCCAGGGACCTTACAATTGGTATCAAAACACTGGTATATAGATATGGAACCCAACAACAACAACGTTCCTCCACCGACTTCGTACAATAATTACAACCGTGATGGAGCATCCACCGTCTTCTAAGGATAATCAACGTTTCGTCCTCCACGTTTCAATGGCACGAATTTCGGCTATTGGAAATGCCGGATAGAGAGGTTTCTGAGGAGTGCTTCTCTTTGGATAACCCTCCACAAAGAATACATCGAACCCTCCGAAGAGGATCATGACGAATGGATGCCCTCCGAGAAGTCCGTCGAAGTCAACAATGCCAAGGCAATGAACACTCTTCATTGTGTGTTGGACCCAGATGAGTTCAACAAGATATGCACATATAAGAGTGCATATCAAATTTGGGACCATCTAGTCGTTACCCACGAGGGAATGAATAAGGTAAAACTATCTAAACTATATGTTGCTGTGTAAAATTTCGATATGTTTCACATGCAGGAAAATGCGAGCATAGCGACGATGTACGGATGTTTTACCGACATCACCAATGAACTCGAAGCGCTTGGGCAAACCTACACCTAACCAGAGAAGGTGAGAAAGATCATAATGGGAATGACCTCCAAATGGGAACGAAGAGCTATCGCCATTGAGGAGGTCAACGACATGAAGAATTACATAGTCGTAAATCTCATCGGTACTCTCATGTCTAACGAAATAAGACAGGAGAACCAATTGAAGATTCGAGCGATGATGAACCCTTCGGAGGCCAAGAAGAAAGCATTAGCATTCAAAGCTAATTCTTCATCCTCCGATAGTGAAGAATCAGAAAACGAAATGGACTTGGAGGAGATGGCTCAAATGGCAAAGAAGTTCCAACGCTTCTTTCGCAAAGGTAAATTTCCCTCCAAGAATAAATTTGATTCTACTAATAACGCTTCATCTCTTTGTTTTAAGTGTAATAAGCCAGATCACATCAAGAAGGATTGACCGATGCTTCGAAACAAGTGAAAATGTCCGAAGTACCACGAGTTTGACAAGTACAAGAAGGATAGGAAGAAAGGACTTGTCGGTTACGTTCGATGACTCTAGTGGAGACTCCTCGAGCGAATTCGAGGATGAGAAGTGATCGGTCCATATTTTACACCATTTTTCTGCACGTTTGCATGCCATTTCGATTGCTTATATTGCAATTTTCATGATTATTCGACGATATTTTGTTACTTTTCACTATTTCTTATTTTTGTCGAATTTCAGGAAATATGGAGCAATCGGGAGCAAAAATGAGCTTAAGGGACTTGCACGCGTATCGGAGCGTCGCCCATGGCCATATTATGGACCTAACGGTGCTGATGATGAGCAGGAGAAGAAGGAGATCGATAGAATCGACGAAGAGGCGAGGAGGAGAAGATCTGCTTCCAGAAACTGGCCACTCGGCCGAGTAACACAGCCCACTCAGTCGAGTGAAGAGGCGTACTCCGCCGAGTACGACTGATACGAAGACACCTTGTGCCACAATGCACTTGGCCGAGTGGTTAATTCCACTCGACCGAGTAGAGAACTTCACTCGCCCGAGTGAGATCACAACTTCTGAAGGAAATCGAAGCAGACTCTGTGGAATTTTGGAAGGACAACAGAAGACCATACTCGGCCGAGTAGGAAGTCCACTCGCCCGAGTGAAGAATCCCACTCGGTCGAGTGACGCAGAGTGCCAGAGTGCCCAAATCCTCCAACTTCTCTGTTTTTTATTCAGATCTGGCACTCGACCGAGTGAGATTTCCACTCGACCGAGTAGCGTCGCCAGCCTGGGTCGAAAACAAGGGTTTTGGGCTGCACAAGTGTAGTTCTGTCAACATTATTTTGACGATTTGGACATGTATTTAAGCCCAGTTTTTATCCCAGCTTGGGAGAGACCAGAAAATAGATTTTAGGTTATTTCTAATTGTAATCCGGCTTTGAAGATTGAAGAACTCAGATCTGGTTTGTCGATTTCTCTTTAATATTTGCACTTTTATGAATTGTTTCTTTCAAAATCTGAATTGTAATATGTTTTCTATCATTGTTCTTGCTATTGCTTCGAGAATTGTGAGTAGATCCTTTGTTCTAGGGTAAAAGGATGAACCATATGGATCTAATTTCAGAATTGTGATGAATTAATTTCTATGTTGCTAGAATTGCTAGAAGGTTAGATTGTGATTGATATTATTATGGATAGCTAGGAATTTCCATTGATCCAGAGTTTGCAATAGATTGGGCTCTGATCAATGGGAAGATCTAGATATTCAATTTAGATTTATAATCGAGATTCACTAGGTTTGGTTTGCAAGAGATTGGACCACAGCTAGCATTTTCATTATAAATCTATACCCATATTCGTTTGCAAGAGATTGGACGGATACGAGCTATCATAATCCAGGTTGTAACTCGAGTTTGCACGAGAGTGGGCTCGAGGTGCGATTGGACGATGATGTCGATCTTAATACTAGTGGCTTAGATTAGGGTTTGCACGAGAGTGAGCCTTGATTTAGGTTGCTATAGACCTGCAATAGCGCCAGAGCATGAGCTTGGTTCTCTATTTAGTTACGACAAGTTCACCTCAATTCAAGTCTTGCAACATTGAGATTCGCAATTCACAGAGATGCACGACGATCCGTAGTGGGGATTCCATAGCCCTAGACACTTTAATAATATTGAATTGAATTATTAATTGAATGATTGTGACACCAATATCATAAAATCGCCTTTCCACCAATATCTTAGAAATTAAGATAGAGTACCGTCATTAGTCCCTCCTCGTATGAGTTTTGTTCCTAAAGGTAATGGAACAAGATCCCAGGTTTTAGTTCGTTGAAAATCCTGAAGTTCCTCCTGTATAGCAAGCTGCCATTCGGGATACTTAATTGCCTCGGTATAAGACTTAGGTTCATGTAAAGTGTAAATAGCAGCAAGAAATGACACAAATTGTGGAGAATAAAAATTTGTTAGACAACTATAACGAAGAGGGGGATGTCGATCTCGTGGAGGATTGCATCGAGGTGGGGTGGAGGAGGTGGAGATGATAGTGGTGGTGGTGGCGGTAACGACGGAGATGAGAGTGGTGACTGTGGTGTCTCAATGTCTATTGGAGAGACATTGGAACTAGTCACATCCGGTGATGAATCTTTATCAGCATGAACACTAGGAGATGTAACAGTTGGAATGTGGGTAGTGGCTAAGGGTGGACTAGGCAGTATATGATTATTTAAAGATGTATCCGATGATGCTGGAGCAGGAAGGAATGATATGTCAGAATCTATGGTAGGTGAAAAATATGAAACATTCTCAAAGAACTTGACCCGACGAGAGATGCGAAGTCGACAACTAATGGGATCGTAGCAACGATATCCTTTGTGACTTGGACTATAGCCTAACATGACACAACGAACTGATCGAGTAGATAATTTATCACGTTCATTAGGTGGAAGTAATACAAAACAAACACAACTAAATACTCTAAGTAGTGAATAGTCAAGTTTAGAGGAGTGTAATCGAGAGAATGGACATGTGTCTGGAAATAAAGAAGATGGTGTGATATTAATAAGAAGAACTGCAGTAAGAAGAGCTTCTGCCCAAAATTTTCGTGGAACTGAAGCACTGAACAAAAGAGCACGAGTTGTTTCAAGAATGTGACGATGTTTTCGTTCAGCGACTCCATTTTGTTCATGTGTATAAGGGCATGATTGTTGAGCTAAAGTACCATGAGATTTAAGAAGGTCTTGCATTGATGAAGACACATACTCACATGCATTATCTGATCTAAATTTTTTATTCTTTTCTTAAATTGAGTAAAAATCATGGAAGTAAAATCTTTGTAGATATTGTAAAGTTCAGCAAGCGAACGCATGAGGTAAACCCAAGTATAACGAGAAAATTCATCAATAAAGGATACATAATATCGATAACCAGAAATAGATGCAACAGGAGCAAGACCCCACATATCAGAATGGATTAAATCAAAAGGTTCGGTAGAAATATCATCATGTATCACAAATGGCAATGAAGTTTTCTTGGAAATAGGACAAGCACTACAATTATACTTATTTTGAAAAGAAAAGATCCTAAAACGCCAGATCTAGCTAGATTTTTGAGACGAGAGCTTGAAATATAACCTAAATGACGATGCCAAAGAAAAGAGGCAGGGTAACCAAACCCGATAGATGGAGTGGGAGGTAAATGTAGTTGTTCAAGCTGATAAATTCCATTCACTTTACGACCTATCCCAATCCCCAGGCCGCTGTAAGTGTCCTGCACGGTACATGAAGTAGCATCAAATGAAATGGTACAGCCAGAATCAGCAAGTTGACTAACAGATATAAGATTCAGGGTAAGCTGAGGAACATATAAAACAGAAGAAAGAGTAAGCAGAATGGGTGTATCAGAGGTAGAAGTAATGTCACACGCATAGGAACAACAAGAGGAGTACCATTAGCAGTGTATATAAAAGAAGAATTCATATTAATACAATTATGTAGTATAGAAGAATTTAAGGTCATGTGATGAGAGGCACCTGAGTCAAATATCCAAGGAGATGAATTACCCGAGGTGGCAGCAAGCGCAACAGTATCGGAGCTTGACAAAATTCCAGAAAAACCAAGGTTTTGAGCTACAAGATTAGCTAGTTCAGAGATCTGCTGAGGCGTGAAAGTAGGAAGGCCATGTGATGGTTCTGGAGCATGAGTTACTGGAGAGTAGGCTGATGCAGCAACTGAATTCTTCTAATGTTGAGATTCTCGATTTTGAGAAGTGCAATCCTTTGACCAGTGACCCTTGAGTTTGTAGATTGGGCATGGTCTTGGTGGTGGCGTAGTAGAGGCACCTGGCTTGAATCCTTTAGAGCGAAATTGTCCACGAGTGTGAATACTTTGGTTACTATTATTAAGTGGATGACAAAAGTGTGCAGCAAGTACAGAATCTGGTGCAATTGTGGAGGATGGTATTATAGGGTGAAGAAGACGAAGTCGTGTTTCTTCTGAAGTGAACTCAACGGCATGAGAAAGTCGAGGGAGTGGACTGCTGTGAAGTATGTTTGCCCTTAGTGACTCAAACTCTGGACTTAGGCGCATAACAAAATGATATAGACGCTGTCGATCACGTTGGAGTTCAAACTCTTCTGTAAAATCAGAAAGAGTAGGAGGGATAACAACCTCCATTGACTGAAGTTCTTCCCAATAGCTCGACAGAAGATTGTAAAAACCTTGAATTGATCGATCCTCTTGTCGAGCATCCTGAACCTGATGTAATTGATATTCTCGAGCTGCACCAGTCTGAACGAACATGGAGAAAGAGCCAACCACTGAGCACGAGAGGTAAGGAGACGCCCAATAGATAGACGAATAAGTACCGATACAGATCTCATGAAATAAGCCATGATCTGCTGATCAACACTAACCAATTGTTGATGTGTGTGAGAAGCATCGATGACTATTGATGAGGTTTCTAATGTAGATGTGGTGGATGAGGAGGTCGGGGTTGTTATGGTAGGACACGGAATTGAGCCATCTACATAACCCCATAAGCCAAAAGCTCGAAGGTTGTACTGAATAGTTAATGCCCAAGCGGTATAATTTTCTACACCAGTATGCTGGACATCAACGACTGGAAAATTGTTTGGATTACTCATTTTTTTTAAAAATACTAATAAGTTGAAGTACCTATGTAGGATATAATAAGGATGGTGGGCAAAACCGAAATAATTGGAAACAGAGGGTAGAATGGGACTGGTGGTTGTGGGCAGAGATAGGATATTTTAGAATTCGTTACCCAGGCTGGAGAAGAGAGGAAAAAACAGCTTGCGTGCGCACTGACACTGCCTCGGTGAATGGGTAGTCAAAATTTATCGATCGGGGCTGATTCACTTGACACGGTTGAGTCAAAACAGCTTGAGCGGAGGAAGACAGCCACAGAGCGATACCACCATGCAGTGAGGGTGAAGTACGTTTGCCTCGAGATCGGATCCGTCGGCGATGAGGGCTGGTTGCTGTTGACGGCAAGCACGAAGTCTTGAGCCATAAGTTCGGATTCGAGAGATCGGTTCTTGGCCTCGAGCTCCGAGAGTTTTGATTCAGAGCTCAGAGGAGGGAGGTTGATGTTGTTTTTTTACTAATAAATCCCGCCTCTGCTTAACTCTCATAGGGGCCCCTATTTATGAGATTTGTTGTGGGAATTGAAGGCCACCTGCCTTCTTTCATTCATTTTGGCAAACGACAGAAAGAAACCAGAGGCTTGCTGCCTTTTGGTTTTCCAGAGCCAAAAACCAGAGAGTGACACACTCATTTTTTTCCAGAAAGCGGAGAGAGAGGCAAGTGTTCGGCTGCCATTTTTCTTGGGAAAAATTGGGAGAGCTTGGATCTGAATTGGAGAGCAAAGCTATGGTTTTGGAAAGCCAAGGAGCTTTGCTAGTGAGATCCAAGGAGAGTGTCTTCGTTTCTTCTTCCATGTTTGAGATCTAGAGTCCCTTGGGTAGCTTCATAGTTTGGGGCTATATTACCAAGGAGTGATCTCCATTGGTGTGGGATTGGTCCCTAGAGGAGCTGTACGTGTTGTAGAGTCTTTGTTATCAAGGATTCTCACTTGGTTGAGACTGTGTGAGCTTGGTGAGAGATCTAGGGTTAGGTCTTGTTGCTTGGAGCTATTATCTCATTGTGGAAGAAGAAGGGGATGAGGTCGGTGTATGCCTTGCTTGATCATTAGTGGAACCGGGTGCATTGGATGCTGGATGTAGGTTGTTCGCAACCGAACCAGGGTAAATGTCCATCTCTTTTGTGTTGCTCTTAATTTCGTATTATATTTGCGTGCTTACATTATCTATCGCAAGATCGTCGAGGGAGTTGGTGACAACTCTCTCTTGTGCCCGTGAGGTGTTTGCTTTTGTGCCTATGTAACATCTCGGTGGAATTCGGGCTTGGGATTGTTTGGCCACCGTTTCCGCACATTGTAGGTGGCGTTGTGTACCTAGCCTAGTGTTGGTGGAGGTGCACACGGGGTTCCAACAAGTGGTATCAGAGCTTCCGGTTTGCGAAGAAGTGTTGTGCAGCGATGACGTCTTGCTCATGTGAGGAGGTAACTGGGTGTTCATACGAAGTAGAGAGGCTAAATGGCCGGGACAACTATGGTCCATGGCGACAAAAGATGATGTCTTTGTTGAAGCACCATGGAGTTTACAGTGCCGTATTTGATACGTGCATGCCATGTAAGGCAACGGTGTATGATAAGCGAAGGATGGAGCTTAAAGCCCTCGGCGAGATAATGCAATCCTTGGAGGATGAGATCCTTCGGAAATTTGCCGATGTGGAGGTCATGAGCGACCTATGGAGGATGCTTAAAGCTCGGTACTCGACCAAGACACCAATTGGACGAAGGTTGCAATTGTGGCAACGCTTCTATACTCACAGGATGAAAAGGGGAAACTCATTGTTGAACCATGTTGGTGAGATGGATAGTAAAGTAATGGACCTATGGAAATTGGGGAGTGTGATAGAGGATGAGCAACATGATATGGCACTATTGTGTTCTCTTGCTCGGGTGTATTCCAAGTTTGTAGGCTCGATGTTGAATGGCTGAGACTCACTCACGTTGGATGAGGTGAAGTTTGCATTTCATACGGAAGATTTCCAAAGTTTGATGTTAGGTGACACCGATGGTTGTGAGGTATCCAATGTCATCCGGGGTCACCAAGACGGTGGACACACCCCACGATCTAAGACGGGCCGTTCCAAGAGTTGGAATCGACGGCAGCGGCAGCGGCATCGGCAGCGGTCCAAGTCAAGGGGCCGCGGTGACAACAAATGCTTTCAATGTAAGGAAAGCGGGCATTGGAAGAGGGATTGTCCGAGGTTGAAAGTGAGGACATCGATTGGCATTGTGGAAGAGGTTGCTCAGAGTTTGACTCATATTGGAGCACGAGACAGGATGTTTTTTGACGAGGATGATTGCTAAATGTTTGCGGCATACTCCGTGGGAGAAGGCAATGTTCATGGCTATTGGACTCAGGGTGTTCATTCCATATGACTCCGGATCGGAGTGCGTTCGACTCGTACATTCCATGCATTGGAGAGAGGATTCTCATGGGGAATGGTATGGAGTGCAAGCAGGTTGGGAGTGGCACGGTCAGAGTCAGGATACACGATGGCATCGTCCGCGTGTTTGATGGCGTCAGACATGTTCCTGATCTTCGCAGTGGCCTGATATCGATAGGAGCTTTGACCGGAATGGGCTACAGGGCAGTGATCGAGGATGATCAACTGCGTATTTCCCAAGGATGCCTGGTTGTCATGAGGGAAAAGAAGCATGGCAACTTGTATGCGCTCGATGGGCACACAGTAGTAGGCGAGACTGGCAGATCACAGGAGTCCGAGAGTATAGATCCAGCGAGACTGTGGCATCTCAAATTGGGGTATGCTGATGAGCAGAGCCTTGACATTCTTCAGAGGAGGAGTGTGTTCGGAGGTGATCGTGGGCTTGAGTCTTGCAGTGACTGTGGTGTAGAGCGACCGAGGCAAGTGCAGTTTAGGACAGCTGTCAGACACAGTAGGGAGCCCCTAGAGTGCGTCTACGCCGGCCTATGGGGTCCATGTCCAGTTTCTTCCTGGAAGGCGCGAGGTACTTCGCGGCCTTTATAGATGACTTCTCGAGTAGAGTCATGGTTGTAGGATCCTGTCCAAAACAGAGTTAGGATCGATAATATGAAGTTTAGACTTACGCTTGCGTACGCTGCACGGTAGTCTACGAACTTCGCCTTCGGATTCGCCACGACGGATCGAGTCTACTCACGAACGGAGTAAGGCTACTAAATCCACAATCTAAATCTCTACTTTAGATTAAGAACTTGGATAGAGGGAGAGGAAATATTTCTGCAGAGCTTCGCTAGGATGAAGATGCATGCATGAATTTCATGCAAAAAGTGTAAGGAAAATGGCTACCCTTGGGTCTTATTTATAGCCCCCAAGGTAGTTATTTTAGGGTAAGTTGTTCCTTTGGAACAACTTAATTAAGGTGTACCATGATACATGGCACATTATAAGCTTAAGTTGTACCATATGCATGGTACAACATAAGTTTAAGATATTCCCCCTTTATTAGCCATATGTCGCATGCACTTATGCATATATAATGCGACTTTCCCGCTCATCCAGAGATCCTCTCCACAAGGGAACAGATTCCCTTTGCACACGACTTCGTGTACGCGACGTTCGAGGTCCGTAATCCCTCGTACATCCCCCACAAGGGTGTACAAACGTCTTCCATATCCAACATCTCCCACTCACACTTGAGGGGATTGTAAGAGAACGTCTTTCCCTTAGTTCTTTCATCTATCATACCGAGAAATAGACCGTGCGACCGTCATGCGCGTAGAGTCTGTTGTTGTGCACTTGTTAGAGATACACAACGACCTCGAAGGTGCAAAGTTGAGTAGTTCAACGCATGCTTTACCCTAGATTATTTCTTCACATTTCTTGTACTTTATATTCAACAATTGAATCCCATCTGGATTACAATTGGCTGGCCAGCTTTGAATCACTAAAGTCCAAATGCGAATATGAAATCAATCTTCCTCTTCTTGCGAACCTTCTGATCTTGACTTGATTCGCTTTTCTAACGTGCCCCGCCGAGCCGAATTACCATAGCCCATTAGTAACACGCTAAGATAGCGATCATCTCGTCAAATCTAAAGGAACCAATTGGAGTCCTTGAGGGTAAGAGTTAAGACCCGTATGGCCTTTGAGTCTCACATAATAGCAAACACTATTGCTACTAACTCAGTGGTCGAAATGCATACGTGGTATGAACACGTATTACAACATCACTCCTTTCCCAGGGAGAGTATGTCTTAATGATGTTGTACGGATGAAAGATCAGACACCACCGTGCCTATCTTTTGAGTCCCCTTACTACTCAGGAAATATTCCCGGACTCTCATCCTGCATAAGACAGATAGGATTATAAAATCCAATGAGATCTTTTTATCCTTGTGATACAGATCTCAGATCTTTTGTAAGCATCCATATGATGCAGATCTTTCATTCGACTAACTTTGTTAAAGTCATGACTCTAAATCATTCGTCTAATGATTTTGACTTTAAACTAGTCTCATCTCTATCTTATCCATCTGATAAGATAAGGCGGTTGCTCATGTGAGAGAGCCAACCTTAATCTGTCCGACATACACACAATTCAGCTGAGATTTCAAAAAATGTACACAAACATTTCTTTAAGAAATTCATATGCAATGCTTGAAAAAGAACTTATTCTTTTATTAAATTTGATCTTTCTTAGACATGGGAATATATATTTGGTACAACTCAGCTCATATGCAATCCTTGGGATGATAAGTGTTTATAAAACACATTTCTGGGGATCGCTTTCGTAAGCTGATCCTCTATCATCTCATGCGTAGATATGTACCTTATGTCTACCTTCTTGGTTTTATCATAGTCTTTTGCAAACCTGCAGTTCCTTTAAGATACTGCATTATCCTCTTAACCGCTTTCCAGTGTTCTTGCCCTGGGTTGGATTGGTAATAGCTTACCATTTCCAACGGCAAAACAGATGTCCGGTCTCGTACACACCATAGCGTACATAAGACTATCAACTGCACTGGAATATGGAACTTTTTCCATAATTTCCTTTTCCTTTTGGTTCTTTGGACATGATTCCAGATATAAATTATCGCATATGCTTATATGAATATCAATGGACTTGCAGTCCTGCATATTAAATCGTTCTAGAACCTTCTTTATATAAGTCTCCTGTGAAAGAGAAAGAAGTTTCTTCGAACGATTCCTTGAAATCTTAACTCCAAGGATATATGCGGCTTTTCCAATGCCTTTCATCTCAAATACTGATGAAAGCCAAGCCTTGATACTCATCACAAAGCCCTTGTCATTTCTGGCTATTAAAATGTCATCTACATATAGAGACATAATAACATGCTTGCTTTTATTCCTCTTGATATATACGTAGTTATCTTCATCAAGTATGGAAAATCCATTTGATAAGACAATTTCTTGAAATCGTATATACCATTGCCTCGAGGATTATTTAAGACTATATATGGACTTACGAAGTTTACAAACCTTATGTTCGTTTCCTTCTTTTACAAACCCTGTTGGTTGTTCCATATAGATCTCCTCGTCCAATTCTCCATTGAGAAAGGCAGTCTTTACATCCATCTGATGTAATTCGAGGTATAAGCAAGCTACCATTGCCAGAATCATGCGAATCAAGGTAAAACGCACAATAGGTGAGAAGTTTTCTTCGTAGTCTATCTCTTCCTGTTGCGTAAAACCTTTCGCGACAAGGCGAGCTTTATATCTATCTATAGAGCCATTAGCCTTATGCTTGATCTTGAGAACCCATTTGTTCCCAATTGCTCTATGTCCTCTGGGTGAGTTAACTAAGTCCCAGACTTGGTTAACTTTCATGGATTTCAATTCCTCCTTCATCGCTTCCATCCATTTGTCTTTTGCAGGGCATGATGTGGCATATTTGAGATTCTTCAAGTCCTTGTTGACTCGAATTTAGATCAATTCTAATATCACTCCCACTTGAAATGTTGTTAGAATTGCTCCCACTTGGATCATTATTCCCGTATGGAATAGGATAATCGTCATTCGTATAATCCATTGTCGAAGGTTGAAAAGTATTTTCGTAAAGTATTTTCGTTTTCACCAAGAATTCTCCCACTCGAATGAGGTAATCATTCTTGATCACAGATCTCAAATAGAGATAAGTCCTGACTTATCTCGCCCTGTCTTGGAAACTTGCTTTCCAAGAAAGTGACATCCCTCGACTCAAACTCAATTAGCACACCATTGTCTTCCTGACTAACAAAAAACATAACCTTTGGAGTTTAATGCGTATCGTTTAAAGATACATTTCCTTCCCCATGGCCCAAGTTTGCCATACTTATGGGAGGAAATATGTGCGTTGAATGCACAAACTCAAGGTAAAATGTTTAAGTCAGGAGACCTTTGGTTCCACAACTCATAAGGAGTGGAGCTAACTGATTTCGAGGGTACGCGGTTTAAAATGGAAACGGTTGTCAATAATGCATCACCCCAAAAGGTGATTGGCAAGTTAGCTTGCGCCATCATTGAACGGACCATTTTTCATTAAAGTCCTATACCTCCTTTCTGCAACACAAATTTGTTGAGGAGTATAAGGCATAGTTACCTGATGTACTATGCCTTTTTCATCACAAAGTTCCTTTAAACTTGTTGATTGATATTCACCACCCCTATCGGTTCGCACGACCTTAATCTTGCGATCTAATTGATTCTCCACTAAACTCATATAGTTTTTAAAACAGTTTTAGTGCTTTCACTTTTGTGGGATATCAAATAGATATGACCGAATCGGGTGAAATCATCAATTAAAAGTGATGAAATAGGACTTCCCGCGTCTTGTCTTGACATTCATCGGACCACATATGTCCGAATGGATAAGCTGTAATGGAACCTTGGCCCTTGTGCCGGTTCCAAAACGGCTTGCGACAAGATTTCCCCACAAGGCAATGTTCGCAGGTTGACTTTTCAACCTTTGAAACATTTGATAGAAGGCCACGTTTGGCAAATCTATTCATACGCGTTGGTCCAATATGACCAAGCCTTGTGTGCCAACAAATTATATTAGACTCATTAGTCAAAGAATTTGTCACAAGGAAATTTTCATTACATGAGGAATCATATATTGTACTTATTACAATAAATCCTTTGAAATACATAACCCAGAACCAAATAAAAGAATTATTACAAAATAGGTCCACTTTACAATCATGAAGGAACCAACTATTACAAAGACCCATTAAATTGACCACAGTTTTAATATTCCTTTGAATATATGGAATGAAGAGAACATCATGTAGTAGGAGAGTGAGGCCGTTGTCCAAGTCTAGCTTGCAATTCCCAATGCCTTTCTCTACAACACGTGAGTTGTTTCCTACATTGATCCATTTCATTCCTTGGGGTATCCGGTGATACTCCACGAAGGACCGTCTGTCCTTTGCTATGTGGTCGGTGGCACCTGAATCAATTATCCCAAAATGGATTAGATTCCACAAGAAATAGTGAACTAGAAACACATATGTAACTAGTATTACAAGTTACCTCGTCACTTCCACTCGTACACGAACGAGCATAGTGACCGAGCTTGTTGCACTTGAAGCACTTGATCCTTTTCAAGTCTTTCTTCTTGTGCCATTTCTTGTGCCCACCCTTATGTTTGGGTTCCTTGGTAGACTCAGGTTGCTTATTATGTTCATTAGAAGACTTCGAACGATCTTTACGTTTCTTTCCCCCATGTGAGGAACTAGCAACCATGTGCACTTCTGCACCTGGCTTGGCAGCCGCAATCCGCTCTTCCTCTAATTCGAGGTGCTTGGAAACATCGTTGAAGGTCTTGATGCTCTCATTATGAGTGAGATGCATCTTCATCTGATCCCACCCATTTGGTAGGGAACGTATGACTGCTTGGATTTGTTGCTCATCCGTGAGCACATGACCTGCGTCCTTTAACTCTGATATAAGGTTCGCCATATGTCGCAGATGTTTCCCCATGGAATGATCTGGACGTTTCTTATATGTATCGAACTTTATAGTTAAGGCGCGAAGTTTGGACACCGATGTGCCACCGAACTTCTCCTCTAGTTTGGACCATATGTCCATGGCTAGGTCATGTTCTCGGAAGATGCGCATTATGTCATCAGCCATACTGCTTAATAACGTAATGCGCGCTATCTTATTCTTCCGATACCAAGCATCAAAAGCTTCCTTGTCTCTTCGGTGTTGGGCCGTAGTGCCCAACTCGGGTTCAATCATTACGTTCTTTAGAGTTTCGAGCACTTCTTGCTCCTCTAAAACGTATTGTATCTTAATGAACAAAGTTTGTAATTATCGCCGTTGAGTTTTTCACCTTTGTTTAACTCAGCGACGATATTCTTTGAAGCGGAAGACATTTTACTTTTAAAATGCTGCAAAAGACACAAAACCGAAGGTTCGATCAAAACATTGCATAAAAATTCTTGAAATATAACTCCCACTTGAAATGATAATAGAATATCCCATTTGGATAGTTCTAAAATTCAAAACCCACTTGGAATTATATTATATTTGATAAGTTACTTTCGAAAAATATTGAAGATGTTGTTCTAGAATCGAAAAGGTCTCTATGATTCCAATCACCATCTAGAACAACCTTCAATATTCCCCCATCACTTATCAAACAATAGTACTCTTATAGTACTAGCAGCGGAAAACGAGTATTTGATAAGTTACTTTCGAAAAATATTGAAGATGTTTACTCTAGAATCGGAAAGGTCACTATGTTTCCAATCACCATCTAGAGTAATTTTCAATATTTCTCCCTCACTTTATCAAATGTTAGTACTCTTATAGTACTTTGCAGCGGAAAAAAGCGTTTTTGAAAACGTATTTTTCAAAACGAATTTAAAATACATTGGCTAATCTCCGTAGAGTAGAGCACAACGTCATAAGTTCATTGGCTAATCTCCGTGGAGTAGAGCACAATGACATAAGTTCATTGGCTAATCTCCGTGGAGTATAGCACAATGACATGGCTAATCTCTCATGAAGTAGAGCATTACGGCTAATCTTCAAGGAGTAGAGCACAATTACATAAGTACATTGGCTAATCTCCGTAGAGTAGAGCACAATGACTTGGCTAATCTCGCATGAAGTAGAGCTCTATGGCTAGTCTTCAAGGAGTAGAGCCCAATGAAAAAACTTCATTAAAACGTTAGTCCCGTATGAACTAGTCGGCAGTGTGGTTAGCCCCGTATGGGCTAATCGACACATTCGAGTTTGACCAATGCCTTCTGTCACCCCGTATGTGTCAGTAGGCAAGTTTGCAATCGACACAGGCCTTCTGCCAGATTGGTCGACCAAAAACACAAAATTGGTCGACCAAAAACACAAAATTGGTCGACCAATTTTTCAGACTGCAACTTCTTCCCGGCCAGGGCCTCTGCCCTGGCCGGCCAGGGGCCCTGGCCCCCTCGGCCAGGGCCGGCCAAGCCCTGGCCTCTGCCAGGGCTGGCCGGCCAGGCCACTGGCCGGGGCCAGGGCTCCTGCCCTGGCCTCGGCCAGGCCCTGGCCTGAGGCCAGGGCGCCGCCCTGGCCTCTGCCAGGGCGGCCTGGCCGCTGGCCGGGGCCAGGGCTCCTGCCCTGGCCTCGGCCAGGCCCTGGCCTGAGGCCAGGGCGCCGCCCTGGCCTCTGCCAGGGCGGCCTGGCCCTGGCCTGAGGCCAGGGCGCCGGCCCTGGCCTCTGCCAGGGCCGGCAGGCCGGCCTGGCCTTGGCCGGCCATTGCCGGCCTGGCCATGGCCGGCCATGGCTTGGCCATGGCCGGTTATGGCCAAGGCCATTCGGCGTTGGCCGGCCATGGCCCCTTTGGCCATGGCCGGCCACCCCCTTTGAATGGGGTTGCCACACTTATTCCTCCCCCTTGATGGGGTGGTCGCCGGTGGTTATTGGCCGTAGCCAACCCCCTCCGCTTGAGGAGAGGGGGTGCATGGCCTTCATAGCCCATTTGGCCATGGTACACATGCACCAAATTTCCTCTTACCCGATGGAAGTAACTACCATCATCTTCCTCGATGAAGCACCCGTTCGTCGATGAAGCACCCGTTCGTCGAGAAATTAGTTATTTCCTAATGGCCGTGTGCCAAAAATGAAAAATAACACACTACGTGAACGGTCGGTTCTTCCCGTCACGGAGAGTTCCTACCATATCCGTAATGATAGGAGACCCTAACGTGAAAAGAACAACCGCTGCGTTCTCTCCGTCACGAAGCGTTCCTACTATATCCGTAATAGTAGGAGACCCATTCGTGAAAAAGACAACGACTCGTTCATAGTTTCGACGGGGCGGTGGTTTGACCAGGGCGAACCCATATGGCTCTGATACCAATGTAGGATCCTGTCCAAAACAGAGTTAGGATCGATAATATGAAGTTTAGACTTACGCTTGCGTACGCTGCACGGTAGTCTACGAACTTCGCCTTCGGATTCGCCACGACGGATCGAGTCTACTCACGAACGGAGTAAGGCTACTAAATCCACAATCTAAATCTCTACTTTAGATTAAGAACTTGGATAGAGGGAGAGGAAATATTTCTGCAGAGCTTCGCTAGGATGAAGATGCATGCATGAATTTCATGCAAAAAGTGTAAGGAAAATGGCTACCCTTGGGTCTTATTTATAGCCCCCAAGGTAGTTATTTTAGGGTAAGTTGTTCCTTTGGAACAACTTAATTAAGGTGTACCATGATACATGGCACATTATAAGCTTAAGTTGTACCATATGCATGGTACAACATAAGCTTAAGATATTCCCCCTTTATTAGCCATATGTCGCATGCACTTATGCATATATAATGCGACTTTCCCGCTCATCCAGAGATCCTCTCCGCAAGGGAACAGATTCCCTTTGCACACGACTTCGTGTACGTGACGTTCGAGGTCCGTAATCCCTCGTACATCCCCCACAAGGGTGTACAAACGTCTTCCATATCCAACAATGGTTACTCTCATGGGATCTCGGGAGGAGATCTATGAGAAGGTGCGGCTATGGAGGAGCAGAGTCGAGAGGCGGATGGGTAGACCCATAGGAGAGATCCGTACCAACGACGTAGAGATACAGGATGTTTGCAAGTCAGAAGGGATCATGTGCTGATACACCATTCCTGATGGAGACCCTCACGGTGGCGTAGCAGACAGCATGATCAGGATGTTGGTAGAGAAGACACGGGGGCTATTGAGACCATCTGGCCTTCTTAGGGAATTATGGGCGGAGACCCTTGCTACTGCGGCATACCTCATCAACTGAATACCGTCACTAGCCGCAGATAGTTCTATTCCCGAGGGTTATGGACGGGCAGAGTCATTGACTTCTCACACTTGCGTATGTTTGGATGTGCGGTGCGGCCACACGAGAGGGACGATGACGATGTAGGACAGCGCATGCATGATTGTGTCCTAGTCGGGTACGCTAGTGGAGGTGCGAAAGGGTACAGGTTATGGTGTCATATTACCCGCGAGGTGATTGTCAGACGACACTTCATGATTGATGAGTCTGCAGTGCTTAGTACGGAGCAGACTCATGATGGTTGTTGGAATTTCATAATTCCATATTTCTATTCCCATATGGGTTTGATGTGACAAACACATTAAGTGCTACTAACTCGATGTATGCAGATACATATCAATGCTGAGTTCCACACAATCAGATATCTTCATGCATACTCAATCAGATATACCATTCATGAAGCTGGAAAGACAAAGGCACCTAATCCACGACTTGGATATATAATCACTTGATAAGGATCTCCTGTAAAGAAGCTTCTCAGATTCAGTTGCAGATTCAGTCCTATCTACGGCTTTATGTAATCAATGTACAATTTACATTATTAGAGTCACAAAGCCTTGTGATAATATATCTTAGTCATCTAGGTTCCATTCCTCAGAGATCAACACTTCCCAATTTCGAAAATTCGCAACTTTGAAAATTGGCAGCCAATAACCCCATTTTGGTCGACCAATTTTAAACCTTCGAATTTGGTTATGGGATTGCATGTGCAAACTCCCCTAACCGTGTAGATTCTAGAAATGTCTTCCAACGGTCGAAATTCCCTCTCTAAATCTTGGTCGACCAATTTGTCCTTTTGGTCGACCAATTTCAAAACTAGCCGTTTTGATCCCAAATTTTCAGGGACGGTTCCTGCCCGTTTTTCAACGCTAACTACAGTCCCCAACCATCCCTAAACACTATAAATAAAGGGGTAGACACTCTCTTTTCTTATACACACTTTCCTCTTCTTTACTCTCTTATTTGTTGGAATCAAGTCTTCTCTTTTCTAAAAGCTTTAGGCCATTAGTTGTTCTTTTCTTATTTGTAAGAAGAAATCATTAGATTTCCTTCTTCATTAAAGAACGGAAGAACTTGGATTTTTCAACATCATTTTGGAAAGTTGTTTGTGTTCATAATTGCAAGAAGAAATCGATTGATCTCTCTCTTCTTTTATGAACCAGAGAACTTCAAGTGTTGCTCTTCATTACATATCTTTTACATCTTGAAGTTCTTCTTCTAAACACCATCCTTGAATTCATTCTTTGAAATTTATAACAAGGCTATAGGTGTTTTTCTATTTCTTATTTAACATGTTTGAATCTCTGTTTAGAGATTGTACAAAGTTTGGGACACGTGGAGTGTCGCCATTTTTGTAAGTTTTGTGCTTGTGGGGCAAGTGATTATAGTGGATTGAAAATCTCTACGTGGTAGAGGACTGGAGTAGGATCACAAGGATCCGAACCAGGATAAATCTCTGTGTTTGCGATTGATTTAACTTCAGTACTTGTCTTTTTATTTCTGTGCCATCTTTACAAATATTACTAACATTTTATTTGTGACAATTTTTTAATATACATTATTCACCCCCCTAGTGTATTGATCCTTACAGGCTAAAATTACCTTTGGTATCAGAGCAAGGTTAAGATGGCAGCAAGTTCCTAAAACATGAACGCAGTTCCACACAACTACAATCAGCATCCTGAAGGGCACTCTCAAGTTCGTCCTCCTCTATTTGATGGTTCTAATTACTCATATTGGAAAATACGAATGGAGATTCATCTCCAAAGTATGCATTATGAGATTTGGGACATCGTAGAGACAGTATACACTAAGCCAGAAACACATGTTGCTGATTGGACCGCCAACGACAAAGCTGCAAAGACAAACAACTCAAAGGCCATGAATGCTTTATTTTGTGCCATGGATAAACATGAGTTTAATCGGGTATCCCAGGCCAAAAGTGCAAAGGAGATTTGGCACATACTCGAGGTAACTCATGAAGGAACCAATAAAGTGAAGGAAACCAAAATTGCCTCGTTGGTTCATACGTATGAGTTGTTCAAGATGCAAGACAAAGAGACGATTGGAGAAATGAACACCAGGTTCACTAACATTATTAATTCTCTTAATGCTCTTGGAAAAGTTTACTCTTCTCTTGATCAGGTACGCAAGATTCTTAAGGTACTCTCCCCAGAATGGCGTCCAAAGATCACTGCTATTGAGGAAGCCAATGATCTTTCCACATTATCGATGGAAGATCTAATTGGTAACTTAATGGCACATGAAGTCACATTACAAGATGCAAAAGAGGAATCAGATCAAAAGAAGAAAGTACTCGCCTTCAACACAACATCAGATAATGAAGATTCAGATGATGATATGGCATTCTTTGCCAAGAACTTCAGAAAATTCTTCCAAAAAGGTAAGTATAATAATATTAAATCTAAAAATACTGATTCTTCTCTTTGCTTCAATTGTAATAGGCCAGGACATATGAAGAAAGATTGTCCACTTCTGAAAGCAAAGTTCAAAACTTCCAATAACAACGATCAATCCAGAAGAGAAAGGAAGTTTGACAAGATGAAGGAAGCATTTTCAGCAACTTGGGATGAATCTTCAGATGATGAAGATGACCACGATGAAAGTGCTAATATGTGCTTTATGGCACAAGATAATGAAGATGAGGTAAGTGCTTTTAATAATGAAGAATTATTAGATGCATTGAAAGATCTCTATTCTCATTTCAAAAAATTAAATAGTCAACATAAATCTTTGAAACAGAATAATGACGATCTCCTTATTAAATATCAAGAATTATCTTCTTCTAAAAGCACTATACCAAATTCTATACATGTTGAGAATTCATCTTCTCAAATTTTAGATCTTAGTAAAGAGAATGATATTCTCAAAACTAAGAATCTAGAACTTCATACACAAATATCCGAAATGGATAAAAATATTTCATCACTAAAGATGAAATACGACGAGATGTCTTCCAATATTAATAAATTTAATAAAGGAAAGACTAATCTCGATGATTTGCTAAAAATTCAATATCCAGCAAATCACAGACAAGGACTGGGATATTCTCATAAGGATGCACCCAAGTCTTTTAATACTTCTTCCTCTGGTGGCAAAACAATTTTTGTTAAACCAAAAAAGAAGAATCACGCATTTATTTACACGAAGAAAGTAAATATTTCTACTTCTTCTTCACAAAGAAATGTTACTAACATTTCAAAATCATCTCCTAGGAAACATACTACAGTTAGTAAATGGATTCCTAGGGATCCATGGTTAAAAGACAGAAATTATTATATTTCTCATTATTTACATTCTATTGTTAATTCCAGTGATTACATTAAAAAGCCAAATTCCACTTGGGTTTGGCTTCCAAAAATCTAATCCCAAGGACCCTCAAACAAAGGGTACCAATGCTTAATATTTTAACTTTCAGACATATCCTAAAGTTTTTACACTTAACTGCCGTAAAAAATTATTAGATATGTTAAGCACACTTCTGATTTTGGTTTATTTTATCCCAAGTTAAGCACATTTGATTTATTATCATATAGTGATGCAGATTTTGCTGGTTGCAAATCAGATCGTAAAAGTACCAGTGGTACTTGCCACTTTTTAGGTCATGCTTTAGTTTCTTGGTTTAGCAAAAACCAAAACTCTGTTTCATTATCTACAACCAAGGCAGAAATATTGCCGCCAGTTTAGCATGTGCTCAAATCTTATGGATGAAACAAACTATTTTAGACTATGGTATTGATTGCTCTACTTGCCCTATTATGTGTGATAATACTAGATCTATTAATCTTTCTAAAAATCATGTGCATCATTCTAGTACTAAACATATTGATGTACGTCTTCATTTTCTAGATGATCATGTTCAGAAAGGAGATATAGTTCTTAAATTTATAGCTACTGAACATCAGACAGCTGATTTTTTGGCCAAACCATTGAAAGAAGATACTTTTATTAAGCTTCGTAGGAATTTAGGGATTATTAGTGAATCGGACTTATGACACATTCTTATTTTTATTTTTAGAATTTTTCTCAAATTTTTTCAAATTTTTCTGGGTATTTTTGAAATTGGTCGACCAATTCACCAATATTGGTCGCCAATTGTCGAATTTTTTTTATTTTTTTATTTTCGGTAAATACTTCGTCTTCCCGCTTATTCTATTTATCCGTTCCCTCCATTTCTGTTTCAGAAACAGAATCCATCCTTTCGTTTTCAAATTTTGGTGGGATTCGTTTCTTAAACTACACTACCGATTGGACTTCTGCAAACTTCCATTCACTGACTTTATTCTCTCTATTTAATTCTTATCCTGCCTAGGGACTCTCATTCACAAACATTTCTCCCAAGGCCTTCACTTCTCGTTTTCCAACACTCTCATTCACAAAAATTTCCAACACTCCCATCTTCCCAAAATCCCGCCGGCCTCCTCCCTTCCCAAATCGCCGCCAACCACCCCAAAATCACCGGCGATCTCCTGCCTTCTCACCAGCGCCTCCCTCCTAACACCAGCCCGTCGCCGATCTCTCCTTTTCTCAACACTCCGCCACTCTCCACGGCCGCCGACTACCGATTTCGACGACCTCACCGGCCCGTTTCCGTTCTCTGGCGGCCACCCAACATTGTCGCAACCTGGAGAACTTGCCATTTCATCCGGAACTCCATATGGACTTCGCTGATCCTGGCTTCTCCCGGATTTTCGCCCCCCTTCACTCCGACGTCTCTCCTTCACGGCCTGAGCCATCCACTAGGCCTTAGATTTCATATGATGTTGGTTATCTTGGCATAGGATGGTTGTTTTGGGTACTTCGGGTACTCTTTTCCATAGGTATTTGGTGATATTTCTGGTGATGTTTCTTGGGTTGTTGCTAGGCACTTTGGGGACTTTATGGTTTTGTTGGTTCTGTTGTTCTGTTTAGTATGTTGTCTCTGGGATATCTGTTGTTCACGACTATGTGATATTTTGGGTACTTGGTTATGTGGCCTGTATGTACTTTAGCCTTAGTTCTTGTATGACTATGTGATATGTTGTTCTTCTCTTCATTGCATATTATGTCACTGGTTGTTTTGTTGGTGCTGTGAGTTATGTTGGCTCTATTCACTGTTGTTTTACTTGTTCTGTCCTTGTTATCACCTCTTTCAGTCACTTCATTCTCATGGCTACATTGTATTTTTTTTGATATTCTGTTTTCTTCTAGTAGTTTTGTACAATTACTTGGTTCTTTTCCATGATTGTTTTGACAATTTCCTCCACCCTCACGGTAATTTTTCTCCAAGTTATATTATATTCATTTTTTCAACTGCCCTGTCCACTCAATACTTAGGCATGACTTCTTATATATATTTAAATGCCATGTCAACTCAATCCTTAGTGGGAGTAGATATTTTCAAGTGTGTACTTAGTGGCCTGTATGTACTTTCAAGTGTGTGCTGTAGAGTTTTTTTATATAAATCACCGGTTGCTTCTTCAACAAGCCTCATTAGTGGGAGTAGATATTTTTAGGTACAGTCATTATATGGCCATTTGATAACAATACAGCAATCAATTGCTGTATATGACATTGGGCCGGCTGCAAAAATTTATTTTTTGGGCCTGCAGCGCTTACTGACTTTTACTGACCCTTTGCTTGTATTACTGAATTTTGCATAAGCCTATGTGCCAGATATATTATTATGGACTTGCATGTCATAAATTAATATTGGGGCCATGATTCTTTCGGCCATGCATTATTTCGATTGTTCTTTCCCCCATGGATATTCTCTTCCTACTCTAATTTCTGTCTAAGATTTCATCTTAGGCACACATATTTTTTATTAACTCCCATTTTTTCACACCACCCAGTCTCCCTGTTGGTCCTTTCACACCCTTCCACCTGACAAGTCTCTTGTGTCCTCATTTACATTTTTTTGGACACTCACTTTTTTGATCACTATTTTTCATAAATAATCACATACATGGTTATCACAATCGGTCACTATTTTGGTCCACTTTATATATATATATATATATATATATATATATATATATATATATATATACTTCGGCCTGTCTTTACTGGCCTGCTTATTCAAATTTTTTTAACCTCGCATGTCCATTTGTTTAAGTGGCCTTCCTACTATTTATTATTATTTTTTTCATGGATTGCCCATTCATTATTTTTTAATGGCATGCTACAATTTTTTCGGCCTTCCCTAGAAATATTTTTTCGGCCTATATACTCTATTAGGCCTACAAATCATTTTTTTCCCACCAAAAATTCTATCACAACTGTTTTTTTCTTTATTTAAATCCTCTCACTTCATGAGGAAACAATCCCCTCGTTTCATTTTCCAAGGCATCCCCTCATTTCATTTTTCAAAGGCCACGTCCTGTCTTTCCCCCATGTTTGTCTTATTCAAATCCCATTGTGTTTTCTTGTCCACTTCATAACAGATGGTATTAATTGTATAATGATGGCATTATATCACTTTCTATGATGGTATTAATGTCTTGAAGCTAAATTTGGCTTTTATATTAAATTAATAGCCCATTTGCTACTTTCTAGGCTACGAATTTGATAAGTCTAATGCAATTTACTATATCTTAGTTACTGTATGTCCCCACTCTAATGATTACAATTAGATTCTGTGATTATAAGTTTGTAATACAAATACTTATTACTTTTGTTACAAACTCCACTTTCTTACTAAATCAAGGTGATTCATTATAAGTATTATCTGCAAACATTTTTTAACTGATTAAAATTAGTTCTGTCTGTTGCTATTTTAAAATTGCACATGCTACTGTATTTATTCCCTCTAGGCATGATGTCCTACTTCCTCCCTTCATTTGGTCTTCTCTGTCATCCAGGCAATTTTATTTTGTCCATACTGTGTATCACAATTCTTTTGACAACTGATTTTGGATACTCCATTCCTGTCATTTTGTTATGCCCCTACATGTGCATTCGCCGATGACCATTCTGTTTTTTTTTTAATTTTTTTCCATTTCTTTTGGGTTACCAAGTTGATTACCTTATTCACAATCATGCCCGATCCGCCTGCATCAACCCTTGCGAGCATGAACATTTTTTTTCTCCAGCACACGCATTTGTTACTTTTTAGGCATCAATGTTAATAATTCTACGGAAATTCATCTCTCTTCGTGCATATATGTCACTGCTTTATTAGATTCTGGAGATTAGATTCTTGGGTTTTCAACTTGTCATGCCACTACATTTTCCACACGATACCCACTCACAAATTTTACTAAATATCAGTGCTTCATTTTGCATGTTGACTGCAAACATTGTTTTTACAATAGTAACAATCTGTACCCTCTGTTGCTATTTGCATCCAAAATGATTCTGTCTTTAATGCTTGGTTACTTCATGCTTGCTTCATTACGCTCACGATCTTTACTTTAACTCATGCATTGGGCTACATACTCAGGGGGAGAATATATTCTACTTCCCATCCTGATTTTCTGATTCTGTTAATCACCATCTACATATGCTTCAATTTTTTTTCATTATTATAATGGGCTGTTCATTTTTCGGCCTATACCTTCCATATTCGGCCTACACATGTCTTCACCCAGATGACAATCATTTGTTAATTTATAGCTTCTTTTTGGGCTAACTCGTATTTCCCTCTTTTTGAGGATTCCAAAGGGGGAGAATATATTTCATCTACTCAGGGGGAGTATTCACAAACTCCACATACTCAGGAGGAGTATATCTGATATGTTCAATTTTAACTATATATATTTTTCATGTTTGTCATCATCAAAAAGAGGGAGAATGTTGGAATTTCATAATTCCATATTTCTATTCCCATATGGTTTTGATGTGACAAACACATTCAGTGCTACTAACTCGATGTATGCAGATACATATCAATGCTGAGTTCCACACAATCAGATATCTTCATGCATACTCAATCAGATATACCATTCATGAAGCTGGAAAGACAAAGGCACCTAATCCATGACTTGGATATATAATCACTTGATAAAGATCTCCTGCAAAGAAGCTTCTCAGATTCAGTTGCAGATTCAGTCCTATCTACGGCTTTATGTAATCAATGTACAATTTACTTTATTAGAGTCACAAAGCCTTGTGATAATATATCTTAGTCATCTAGGATCCATTCCTCAGAGATCTACACTTCCCAATTTCGAAAATTCGTAACTTTGAAAATTGGCAGCCAATAACCCCATTTTGGTCGACCAATTTTACACCTTCGAATTTGGTTATGGGATTGTATATGCAAACTCCCCTAACCGTGTAGATTCTAGAAATGTCTTCCAACGGTAGAAATTCCCTCTCTAAATCTTGGTCGACCAATTTGTCCTATTGGTCGACCAATTTCAAAACTAGCCATTTTGATCCCAAATTTTCAGGGACGGTTCCTGCCCGTTTTCCAACGTTAACTACAGTCCCCAACCGTCCCTAAACACTATAAATAAAGGGGTAGACCCTCTCTTTTCTTACACACACTTTCCTCTTCTTTACTCTCTTATTTGTTGGAATCAAGTCTTCTCTTTTCTAAAAGCTTTAGGCCATTAGTTGTTCTTTTCTTATTTGTAAGAAGAAATCATTAGATTTCCTTTTTCATTTAAGAACCGAAGAACTTGAATTTTTCAACATCATTTTGGAAAGTTGTTTGTGTTCATAATTGCAAGAAGAAATCGATTGATCTCTCTCTTCTTTTATGAACCAGAGAACTTCAAGTGTTGCTCTTCATTACATATCTTTTACATCTTGAAGTTCTTCTTCTAAACACCATCCTTGAATTCATTCTTTGAAATTTATAACAAGGCTATATGTGTTTTTCTATTTCTTATTTAACAGGTTTGAATCTCTGTTTAGAGATTGTACAAAGTTTGGGACACGGGGAGTGTCGCCATTTTTGTAAGTTTTGTGCTTGCGGGGCAAGTGATTATAGTGGATTGAAAATCTCTACGTGGTAGAGGACTGGAGTAGGATCACAAGGATCCGAACCAGGATAAATCTCTGTGTTTGCGATTGATTTAACTTCAGTACTTGTCTTTTTATTTCTGTGCCATCTTTACAAATATTACTAACATTTTATTTGTGACAATTTTTTAATATACACTATTCACCCCCCCTCTAGTGTATTAATCCTTACAGGCTAAAATTACAATGGTGTGCAGATAACAGAGGACAGCCCGGTCCATAGAGAGGATGAGGTGTTTCAGATTCAGACTCAGGCAGATGATCAGAAACGTGTGCAGACGGACAGGGTGCAGAGTTCATCCGATGTGGTCAGTGTCAGTGATCAGCAGGCATCTCACGATGTAGCTCCAGGTTCAGTTCAGTTGGGGTGCAGAGGACAGCGGTCTACGAGGAGGCGTTGCAGTCGGTCGTCGTATCGATGCAGCCAGTTACAATGTGTGCGGAGACAGAGGTCTCTCATAGTTCCAGCGTGCACGTTATGGGTGCTCTTGAGGAGACCCAGCATGCTGAGGTGTGCAGCTTTAGTTTCGAGGTAGAGCTGTCGATCTACGGAGGAGTAGGGCAGTTGGTTTCCGCACCGATGCCAGAGGTTGCAATGGGTGAGGAGACGGAGGTCTCTCACGTTTCTAGCACGCATGAGTTGGCTACTTCTGTGGAGGACCAATGTGTTGAGGTGTGCAGCTTCAGCTTTAGGGTAGAGAGGTCTCCTGAGGAGCTTGACATCAGGGTAGAGCATTCGTTGTGCATGGTAGAGCAGTCTTCACAGCCTGGGCACAGGCGATATGACCCTCGTTTGGCTAGGGGTAATTTATCAGGCGCATCTTCTGATACTTCAGAGGCCAGACCAATGGAGATGCAGAGAAGCAGGGAATCTGATAGCGTGGTGGAGCGTGGAGACTCCCACGACAGTGTAGAGATTACGATGGTGGTCCCAGGTGGAGTTTCCACTAGGGACATGGAGCTAAGAGTTAGGAGGCCACATATCGAGTGTGTTCTCGCTCGATATAGGGAGGAGACAGAGCCGAGTAGGGCTTCTTCAGTGTGCGCTCATCTCTCACCTTCGACGAGTTCATCACAGGGCATGGCAAGTGAGTACGATCTTCAGAGGCTAGATGCTGGTGCGACGGACAGTTTGGCGCTTGTATGTGTGCATTCTTGTCTTGAGTCGTCTGCACAGTCAGTTAAGGCGCGGAGCCGATTGACAGCGAGTCTTGATGATAGGCATCAGCAGACCGAGCAGATACGGATGGCGTATCGATGTGACCCAGCTAGGGTCAGTCTTCAAAGCAGTGGAGATGACGACGTGTTTCTCATAGATGATGACCATGGCGATTATGAGTTGCTTGTGGACACGTGGGGGTGATGATAGGGATGTTTATGGATCGACAGAGGGCTCATTAGACACTGGCACGGTGTCATTTGATTCATTCATGGAGTCCGAGCTCACAGGGTTATCCTCAGAGACAGATGACTTCATTGTAGACATGGCGATGGATGAGGCAGAGATGCGTGAGACTAGGCTCAGACGACTTCTGAGCTTGGCATGTCTCTCAGAGGATTGAGGTGCCAGAGGGTGCGATTTCCGATGCACATGATGGAGGTTCACATGTTCGATGATCAAGGCAAGGTGAGTTCATACACGATGGAGTGCTAGAGCTGTACTGAAGAGAGTGTGGATTTATCAGCAGGGTAGAGTGTTGTTTTTTTGCTAATAAATCCCCCCTCTACTTAACTCTCATGGGGGCCCCTATTTATGAGATTTGTTGTGGGAACTGAAGGCCACCTGCCTTCTTTCATTCATTTTGGCAAACGACAGAAAGAAACCAGAGGCTTGCTGCCTTTTGGTTTTCCAGAGCCAAAAACCAGAGAGTGACACTCTCATTTTTTTCCAGAAAGCCGAGAGAGAGGCAAGTGCTCGGCTGCCATTTTTCTTGGGAAAAATTGGGAGAGCTTGGATCTGAATTGGAGAGTAAAACTAGGGTTTTGGAAAGCCAAGGAGCTTTGCTAGTGAGATCCAACGTGAGTGTCTTCGTTTCTTCTTCCATGTTTGAGATCTAGAGTCCCTTGGATAGCTTTCTAGTTTGGGGCTATATTACCAAGGAGTGATCTCCATTGGTGTGGGATTGGTCCCTAGAGGAGCTGTACGTGTTGTAGGTCTTTGTTATCAAGGATTCTCACTTGGTTGAGAGTGTGTGAGCTTGGTGAGAGATCTAGGGTTAGGTCTTGTTGCTTGGAGCTATTCTCTCATTGTGGAAGACGAAGGGGATGAGGTCGGTGTATGCTTTTCTTGATCATTAGTGGAACCGGGTGCATTGGATGCTGGATGTAGGTTGTTCGCAACCGAACCAGGATAAATCTCCGTCTCTTTTGTGTTGCTCTAAATTTCGTATTATATTTGCGTGCTTACATTATCTATCGCAAGATCGTCGAGGGAGTTGGTAGTTGGTGACAACTCTCTCTTATGCCCGTGAGGTGTTTGGTTTTGTGCCTAGGTGACATCTCGGTGGAATTCGGGCTTGGGATTGTTTGGCCACCGTTTCCACGCATTGTAGGTGGCGTTGTGTACCTAGCCTAATGTTGGTGGAGGTGCACGGGGATCCAACAGTTGATGCCGAGGAGACGATCCTTAATGTCGATTGCCGACGATCCGATGACAGAGTTGTTCACTGCTGCGTTCTCTATGCTCTGATACCATGTAAAGAGAGGTGAAGAAATGAATTCGATTTCTATTTCATGTATTCTCTACAAGGTATGTGATATATTTATACAAATTTTGTCACTGGCTTCAATGCTGAGCTCGGGAGACGAGGCAACACAGGCCGGGAAGATGAAGCATCGGTGCTTTGGAACACAAACACATGCAGGGACATTTAATAATATGAAAGCTAGTCATGCTCATGCATATGCTCATGATCTTATGTATAATGAGTATGATGATAATGAGTATGCCGCTGAAGAGATTGTGAAAGAAGAAGAAGGGAAGAGCTACGTGAGGAGGTTTGTGAGCTATGTATTTGGGTTTTTTTTCGTGTATGTGTTTTTCTCTCTTATATGATTTTTTTCTAATTTTTCTTTTATTACATAGATGAACTTCAAGCTTTTATGGGCAAATCGTAGCATGTTTTTGGCGTATTTCAAAGGTAATAAGCAAAAATGAATGAAAAAAATGAGGCAGGAAAAGGTTTTATTGTATTTTGATGTGTTCGTATGTTATGCCTATCCACTTATTTATTATTAGTTCTGTCATATTCAAAATATGAAAATAGTTAAGTGGGTGGGGAAAAAAGGGGAGAATTGCTACTTCTTGTTTTTTTTATGGTGATTATATAAGAATAATAGCAACCTAAAAACAAAAATTCATTCATGTTATGAATCAACTACTGAGGGGAGAGCCCTCAAGTCTATATTTATAGCCAAAGGGGAGAATACAAGTGGGTATGGGCCCAACCACTTGGGTTGGCCCAATAACTCATCAACCCAGTAAATACACATTCACAACACTCCCCCTTATCCAGCCATGGTTGTGGACCCCGCTCATGAATACTTTAGGATTCTGAGCCTGTATGGGTCTCACATGGGGTGGATACTTCAGGATCCTGAGTTGGTGAGATTTGCCTCGTTAAAACCTTTGGCTATGGAAAACCCAGTGGGAAAAACCATAGTTAAGGAAAAAGAGTGCAAACGCTCTTTGACTCCCCCTGATTTGTACAAGTGACTCTGCTCATGAATACTTCTGGATTCTGAGCGTCACTGAGGGGTGGATACTTCAGGATCCAGAGTTGATGTGATTTGCCTCGTTAAAACCTTTGGCTATGGAAAACCCAGTGGGAAAAACCATAGCTAAGGGAAAAGAGTACAAATTCTGTCAACTCCCCCTGATCTGTAAAAGCTCTTAGGCTTTCAGATCTCTTAGGCTTATCTCATCACTCCTATTTACAATATTCCGAAAATGTACACAGATTACAAATTTTGTCACCATCAAGCAGCTGCTGAATCCAGAAACTCTGGAGAGGTGTGCTAAGTTTCGTCGCCTCTGATGTGGTCTTCAGACTATATGGTCAGCTCCACGGAACCAGCCTCTATCCCAATCGTCACTGGGATGTGATGTACCACCAGGCGCCCTTAAATACACCATTGGTGTGATTCTGGAATGGTGAGGATCTCGGAATTATAGGATGATGTTGCCTTCATAAGTTGCTTTGCATATTTGCAGTAGATGGTTATCCCACTGTTGGTACCTGTTCTGTGATTTCACAGCATAGGGACTGGACCTGAAACCTGCATTTGCATAAACATTGGAGGATGCTACTACATTTTGTAAGTCCGAATATTTCGACCCTTGGAGTAAGCGCAGAAGGCTTAACTCAGGTCTAATGGCCCTTTTTAGGTGCCAACTATCTCTGGCTAATGAGTTTACTGCAATTGTTATACCGGGGCACATGCAGTTAGCCAGGAGTGCATGATTGCACTAAGATAAGGGACTTTAGGACCAGTTATATCCTCCCCCTCTTCCAGCGATCGGAAGGGTTCTTTTTGTTCATCCAGTAAGTGTACCACCGTAGGTGTTCTTTGGATGACAATGGTCCTGTTAATATCTCCCACGCACTTTTGGGCGTTTGTAACAGGATTCTATGAGCCATGACTTTATATTTGCCTAGGTATTTTTTATTTCATGTTTTAAAAGTCAGGCTTGTACATTTATTTCGGTTTTCTCTTCAGGAGATCCGATGAGATGTTAGTTGTCTACAACTAAGATCTCTAATCATGTTCTTTGCATAGATGCAAAGACAACCTTCAGAAGGAATCATTGACTTGTCAAGTGATTCTCTTGGTTGTACATTTATTTATACTTATTGTTTTTCTTGAATAGACGTCCCGAAGTCTATTCAGGCAATTTAAGGAGATGTGGAAATTATCTTTACAAGATATCCACGAAGGTATGCCGTCACAACATCCAATAACAGCATATCCAAAATTTTCCTTCGCCAAATCGTAAGGTATTCGCTTTTGATAACTTAGGGAGACTGATGCATCATTTATGAGACATGCTCATTTGAATTTGTTTCGATCCCTAGTTTCAGCGAAATTTTCCTTGGGCTATAGGTTGTACCGTATAGCATACGATTTTGTATTTATTTTTCTTATGTTAGCAATACTTTGTTTTATCCACAGGTTTGACACCTTTTGGTGTCTGGACTTCAGGTCCGAACATTTCACGTTTCAGAAGTGAGTCCAGCTCATCTTTTATTGCCACGTTCCACGTTTGGCCAATCTCTACGTTTGCCTTCTAGCAACGGAGTGTGGAACGATAATTTATAAACATCATCGCCATTGCGATGTATATGGCAATATGATACGTGAATACATTGTCGACAATTTTTGTTCTATCTGTCCAACACCTCCCCAGTACGTACAACATTTACTTAATTTTACTTTTTCCCGGCAATTCCTCTGCAGTGGATTCCGGGAAGGGTGATGGTGTGGACAGGAGCTCATTGTCCTGTGGTAGTATTGTCTTAAGGTCTCCAGGAGTTTCTGTCCTTGGAGCCTGGTGGTCTGCCTCTTTTCTGTTGAGGATCAGCCACTTCTGCTGCTGGTGGATTGCATCCATTCTCGGGGATGTCAATCCTAGCTGGAGTATTTGCAGCAGGGATGTGTGATCTGACAATCTTCTGGTTGTCAATAAATGATTCCGGTAATTGGTAGACAGTGTTCTGTATGTGGAGGATCTTCGGGATCTCTTCTACACATTGTATTGTTACCGGATCATGGTGGGTCAAACTTTTTGTATCCCACGTTATAATTTTCTTCGCACCAGATTTTCTAGTATCTGGGCATATATTTGGGAAACTTGTCTCATCGAAATCACAGTCTTCAAGATGTGCCTTAAATGCGTCCCCCGTTTGGGGTTCTAGGTATCTTATAAGTGAGGGTGAGTCAAACCCTGCATGGATACCTAGGCGACGTTGAGTACCATTTTGGTCCTCTTTGGTGGTGCGATGGGGATTTAAGACTGCGCGACCGGAGATTCTCAGATGAGAGATGTTCGGTGGCATTCCATATGCAAATTGCATTGGAGACTCTGACCTCCATAGGGTCTTATTTTCATTTACGATGCAGCATGCAGAGTTTGCATGTCCCCATGCATCCATAGGCAATCGGGATTTAATGGACGTTTAGTCCATTGGAGTCTACTTTTCAGTAACTCTGCCGACCCATTTTGGGTATGAACATGCGGCACTTGTATGTTCATTTTCAATTCCCGTTGATTTGCAGTACTCTTGAAAAGACTGGGAGGTATATTTCCCAACATTAACCAGACTTATTTACAATATTTTATTGTTTGGGAAATGTGCCCGCAACATTTTTATTCTTGTGCCAATAGCTTTTGGAAAAGCTAAGTTGCGGGTCTTGTAGTAGACATACGTACGAATATTCTGAGGATGCATTTATCAGTACAATGAAGTACCAAAATAGCCCACTAGGGGTGGTGGATTTTATCCACATCTGTCTCCTTGTATTCTTTTTGAGGAAGCGTGGAGATTCTTTTTCAACTTATTGTGGAGATGGCCTTGCAATTAGTCTTCCCTTATAGTAAGGGATGCGAGGGAATTTTCCCTTCTGAAGAATCTTCTGGTTCTTCAAGTCATACCCATAGGATAAGATGCTGTGCATCACAAATCCAGGGTGGCCAAGTCCAACATGCCAGAGTGAAAACTCGGCTGATGTAGGGCACTTCAGGTGCTCCGTTTAATTCTGCTTCCTTTCTCCGAATCTTCGTATGGTAGAGGCCTATAAGGCTCTCAAAACGTTCAAGTGTGGATTTTACTCCTTTTTCTTGAGACGTTGCATACGGTAATTTTTCTTTTACATTTGCTGTTTCCAAATGGGATCCGTTGAAACGGATGTCCTTGAAACTTAGAAAGTTTCTTTTTGGAATTCGGAGGGATTAGTGCATCCATTATTTTTGTGTCGTTTGGGGGCAACTGTGTTGCATTCCCTGGATCTTCAATATAGCCATGATATTGGGCTTTGTATTGATAGAAATCGTACGTGTTTATTGTCTACTGAGCATTTATGAGAGCAGTTTCAAAAGATGAAACGTATCAGCACATGCATATTTAGATAAACATTTTCATTTATTGTCTACTAAACATTTTCATTCAGAACAAATTTCATAAAAAATGCTCTCATAAATTATTCTCAAAACAAATTGCTAAGATAAAAATAAGGGCTAATCAAGCAAGTCATCATTTTCGAAGTTGTCAGCTGAAAACTTGACTGGAGCATCAGATGTCATCAGGTTTGTTTCAACTTTATTTTTCTTGTTCTTTTTATACAAATCCTGGAGATGATGCGGAGTTCGGTACACTCTGGACCAGTGGATTTTCAAGCCACAATTGTGGCACTACTCTTCCCATTCCCTCTTGGGTGGGGGTGAATTATTTTTGTCATTTCTGTGCCACGTGAACTTCTGCTTATTTCGCTGCTGCTGTACATGGCCCTTGGCATTTTTCTGTTGACCCCCCTTCTGTGGTCTTTCTTTTCTTTTTATTATCTCTCTTCTTTTTGAAGGAAGAGGAATAGTGAGCTTCTGGTGGGGGGCAGTGCCGGGGAGCGTAGATTGTGAGTGGAGAGGAGAAGCTCTCTGTTTTGCTCAGCCATGAGTAAACACGACAGCAGCTCGGAATACTTGGTGAACTTGCGTTCACGGTATTGCTGCATGAGTATCGCATCTTTTTTATGGAAGGACGTATACGTCTTTTCCAGCATGCGATTTTCTGAGACTTTTTCACCACACAACTTCAGGCGTGCGGTGATGCTAAAAAGTGCTGAGTTGTACTCAGCGACGGACTTTAAGTCCTGCAGTCTCAGGTTCTCCCACTCGTATCGTGCCCTTGGGAGTATAACATCTTTCTGATGTTTATACCTGTCCTCAAGGGCAGTCCATAGCTCAAGTGGATCTTCGACCGTAAGGTATTCAGCCTTTAAGGTCTTGTCCACATGGCGGCGAATATAGATGATGGCTTGCGCCATCTCTATATTGCTAACATTTTCTTTTTCATTCACAACAGCGATGAGGGTCTTTTGCCCGCAGGTGAAACTTTACATCTAGCTGCCAGCTTAGATAGTTTCTACCTGATGCTTCCAGTACTTCGAAATTAACGCTTGCAATATTAGCCATTTATCTAGCAGAGCACAAACATGCATGAATTAATAATTAATCAGAGAAAACATTTTCATGCGGAGGCAATATTTAACGAAAAACTAAATGTGTGGATCGGCCAGTCCCACAAGAAAGAGTCCAAAAGTCCACAGTCAAATTATACAAATTTGCAGCTTTAAAAATGAAAATACAACTTTGGAAACCCTGTGGGTCCCATATGATATCTCCATCTTCAAGCGTGGCCTTCGTCTTCATGGAAGTTGGTCTTCTTTCTTTGACATTTACATAAATTCCTCACTACAATTTCTCTCAAAAATAAAAGAAAAGTGCAGGAAATAAACTGTGGGACTAAACGGCCGATCCAAAAACCACATTTAGCAATTCATGCAAAAATATTGTGCTCATCAACATTTTAATCAGACACTTTCATCACAGGCATCACATGCATTTAATATTCGCAGAGATGGATAAATAATTTAAACACTTAATAATTATTGGACCACTGGGCAACGTCATACACCGTTAGGTTACTAACGACAGAGCGGTCGCAGGATCTTCCTAATTATTAAGTTTTAAATACAATGCACAACCACGCATATAATATCCAACAGAATATACCAGAGATGCAAAGCATGTAAATATGATATTTGCAGAAAACATCATTACAATGCAAAGGTTGTAATCCGAATGAGGTTTAATCAATTAAATTGATTAAGAGCCCAAAATAAACATTTTCTTTGTCAGAGGGAAAAGTTTCCCTCATCATCCCAAAAGCCCCCCCAAGAATCCCCAAAAAGTCCTCGCCTGCCCGATATTTGTCCCGTAATATACCGTGATTTTTCACGAATATTTTGCACTTAAATCCCCCTTTTGAATTAATATTTAGGCTAATAAATTGCCTTTTGAGGCGAGTTTATAGCCCTTTGCCTCCCCCCAAAATTTTTTTTTTTCCCTTTTTTCTTTCAGATAAACCAGCCTGCGGGCCTGAAGCCCGCAGTCGACCTATGGGCTTCAGGCCCATATGTCTCTTTTTTTTTGGGAAATCTGTGGGCCTGAAGCCCACAGATCTGCTGTGGGCTTCAGGCCCACAGATCTGCTGTGGGCTTCAGGCCCACAGATCTGTTTTTTTTAAAGAAAAATTGGCCTGTGGGCCTGAAGCCCACAGGCTGCCTGTGGGCTTCAGGCCCACAGGTTTTTATCTGTTTTTTTTTTTGAATTAGGGCTTGCTGGTTTGGGGGGGGCGGCGCCGCCGCCGCCCCCTGCAAGGGGGGCGCGGCCGCGGGGGCCGCCCCCCCTGCATGGGGGAACGGCCAGGGCCGCCCCCCTGCAGGGGGCGCGGCCTCGGGGGCCGCCGCCCCCCTGCAGGGGGGGGGCGGGGGCCGCCCCCCCTGCAGGGGGAGGCGGCCACGGGGGGCCGCCGCCCCCTGCAGGGGCGGCGGCGGGGGCCGCCCCCCTGCAGGGGGAGGCGGCCAAGGGGGCCGCCCCCCTGCAGGGGGAGGCGGCCACGGGGGGGGCCGCCGCCCCCTGCAGGGGCGGCGGCGGGGGCCGCCCCCCCTGCAGGGGGAGGCGGCCAGGGAGGGGGGGGGGTGTTTTCCGGCGAGGGGGGGAGGGTTTCCGGCGAGGGGGGGTTTCCGGCGACGGCTAGCCGTCGGAGAGATCAAAATTAGGGTTTTGTCCCTAAAAATTGAGTTTTTGCCCTAAAAATTGGGTTTTTACCCTAAAAATTGGGTTTTTACCCTAAAAATTGGGTTTTTGGGATGAAAAATCCGTCGTTTTCAAGGCGACGATGAATCCCCATGACGATCTTGTGAGATCTAGGGGAGGGGTAATCATACGTATGATTAAAAATCTTGTTTTTAGAGTTTTTACCTCTATATCCGTCCTCCGGATATAGCGACGGTTGCTCGAAGCCCTATGCGGATGACGACCCTTGATGGAGGAAGCCTTGCACCGCGCTCGTCAATCTCCCATCTCGCCTTCGCCTTCGCCTTTGCAACGAACGGAAAAAAATTTGTGGAAAACAAAAAATTTTAGAGGCTCGTGCTGATAACGTGTTATGAATCAACTACTGAGGGGAGAGCCCTCAAGTCTATATTTATAGCCAAAAGGGAGAATACAAGTGGGTATGGGCCCAACCACTTGGGTTGGCCCAATAACTCATCAACCCAGTAAATACACATTCACAACAATTCATATTTTTTGAACAAATTTGTTTTCATGTGTAGATGGGTATTTTTGGTTCTGTCAATATTCTGATCTAGATATCCATTTCAATTGTTTCCTTTTTTAAATGGATATCATCAAAACAAATTTCAATGATACTACAAGAAAAATGATACTTTCTTCTACCGGCCTGTTCTTTTGCGTTTAAAATGTTGTGAAAGTGGAAGATTCCACTATTCCTCCCACTATTCACTCATTCTCATCCTCACTTTCACTCATTCTGTTCTTTTGTGTTGGTTTCTTTGACTGTGAAAGTTGCTGACGTGGCCACAAAACACACACAAAAAAGTTGTGTGGGACCCACAAAAAATTTCAACATCCGCATTCACAACCCACTTTCACCCCAAAAAAACACAATACCCATTTCACCAATACTATTCACAACTTCAACCAACACAAAATTTAAACACAAAATTTAAACACAATACACATTTCACCAACACTATTCTAAAAAATGAATGTATTCTGATCTTCAATGTTCTATCATCTTTCTTCTTTTATCATTTTCTTTACATTTATTTCCACCTAAGGGGATGATTGATATAATTAGGGTGCCTGATTGCAATCAGTGCATTAGAACATGCGTATGTTTGTAAAATATTTGATGGAACAAGAGATCTTTTGGAACATATCTGATAAATCAAGGTGCCTGTTTGTAACATATCTGATTGATTAGGTGATCTATTTCATTGATGACTTCATTAATATTTAGGTTGACTGACGTCGATGTTGAGTTCTGCTACATACAAAAATCAAACTGGAGGCCAAACAACATACTTGGGTGCAAGGCATCGTGTTATTATCATCTCTTTGCTGGCCTTTTGTGACAGTGCATGTAATTTTTTATGTGGTTCAATTGTATCCGTCTTACTCTTCTCAAAAAAAAAATAATAGATTTGTTGATTAGAGGAGGAAGAGAGAAGGTGCGTAGAACCGATGTTGAAAAAGAAAAAAGGACTCCACACACCACGAAGAAGAAAACGAATAAATTAGAAATATGCAGAATGGCATAATGGGGATTTAATATGGCATAGATGTTATGCAAGACTATGCTTGGATGCAAGTTAGTGCGGGTATCAAAACCAAGAGATCTCGTTGTGTGTTCTAAAGAGTAAGTGTGCTTAGTTACAGTCTAGCTCCCTGCAAAACAAGGAATCTAAATGCTGTAGTCTGTTGGATCCATGGGATAGATAAAGAGAAATTAAAGAGGGGGTGAATAGTATCTTTCAAAAACTAATCGAAAATGATATTAAAAGAGTTACTGTTGTGAACGGATGTTGATAATGTATTTGTATTAGGATTACGTCTTATCCATAGGATAAGACCGTATCTATTGTATTATATTATTGTACGCTCCTCCATCCACTATAAATAAAGAGCTAAGGTCTTCTCCCCAAATTAATGATTCACAACACGTTATCAGCACGAGCCTCTAAATAATTTTCCACACAAAAACCGATCGTTGGGAAAGCGAAGGAAATGCGGGAGATCCACTCGCACGGCTTCGTCTACTTCAAACGGACGTCGTCATCCATGCTTACGCTTCGTCAACTGTTGCTAGATCTGGAGGACGGATCTAGAGGTATTATCTCTAAAAATTCAATTTTTAATCAAGATCATGATTTGTTTATCCATCAATCTCGCAAGATCGGAGTGGAAATAGGGTTGATTGCCCATAGGAACCAAGTCAAACACGACTAGTCAACCGACCCACTACGGCCTTGGGCTCTAGCCAAGGACTTCACGAGCAGGTCGCGCCCCTCCACCTGAGACGAAGGCCCGATAGACCGTCCACCTTCCGAGGTGGAGGAAATCGCTCCACAAACCGATGGAGCACTCGCCAATTATGGTAGACACTCAAAGCCATAACTCCAGCAACATGGACTGCCTTCGTGGAATTTATCCCTCATCAAATGGGCGCAATTATTCGAGTCGGTATTTCCTAATCAGCGTATCCCCATCAATGACGACAATAAGGTCTCATCATTGCCCATTACTTTAGGGAGATCGCATATATGAAGAGGATGAGGCATCATCTCCAGGGAGAGCACCGAGATCTACAAGGGAGGTATACTACTACCATTTCCTAAGACCTTTTCCACCTTACACATTTCTCCTCCACAGCTCGGCCCGAGAACTCGTGCTTGGTCTTTCCGTGAACCAAGCGCGATTCCACTGAGTACCTCTTAGTCACCATCTGACTTAAGCATCGGAGGGGACATGGAGGAAACCAATGTCCGACCCCCCTGACGAGCTTCCTAGTCTGTGCAGATCAAAGGGGATGTCAACCCGTCGAAGCTTCCCTTCGGCGCCCCACCATTCGGATCCGAATGCCCTCGAGCTCGAGTCCATTTGGCCGACCAATCCAGGAGGGCGTCGCCCCGCCGAAGCTACCTTCTGCGCACTGACGCACGATCCGTGCCTTCCAGCTTAACTGAACGCGCGGCCGACCGACTCCAAAGGCCGTCCCTGTCTCACATGACAGCGACGACCTCCGGACCTCCAGACTATCAACCCATCGTGAGAAAACACCCCAAAACAACGGGGATGAGATGTTTAAAAATAGAATTTGGACAAACATTTGGCTTATTTTTAACACAAATATAGAGAAGAAATCTGTGCTTTTCTCTTACTGAATAAATAAGGATTGAGTCCTTATTTACAGAGTAGAAATATAAGAAAAATTATTTAAAAAGCTAGCTGTTGCAATGGATCAAAATGGATATTCTGGAAAGTCAACAGTAGCCAACAAGACTATTCATCATGATGTTTCTACTCCATTTTCATTTCGAAGATGTACCACGTCAGGATCCATCTCTCAAACAACTACTATGACCATTAGTCAACTAATAATTCAAGCTAGAAAAGAGTTTGCTTTCTGAATTGATCTATTAGCAAGTGTATTAGTCGACTACTAATGGTATTAGTCGATTAGCAGCTGCAATATGCAACTAGTGATAAAAAAATTCAAATTTCTATGACTCAACATTAGTCGACTAGGGAATGGATTAGTCGAATAATCAATGTATTAATGGAAAAATACATTTCTATATTAGTCGACCAATTGTTCTATTAGTGGATAAGAAAAGGAGGTTAGTCGATTAATGGAAGTTGAAATTTAAAGTTCAAGTATTTGAGATACAGTAGTTGATTAGAACACTTATGTCCCCCTAATTTCATTTCTATAACTAGCCCATCTATTTGGGCGGGCCTACGGAGTGCCCACGATGGGCCAGCCCAGTCACATGGGACTCATCAGATTGTGCCACTTCTCTCTATCATCTACCACCGTTGGGATCCGTGCGTTTCTTTATTTGATCAATTTTCTCCCATTAACTATATCGTTTCGACTCTATTTGGCAATGATATATTACGGCTTATTGGGGCATCGACCATGTGAATAATGCATGGGTCGCTTTGAAGAAGAATCCATCATAAATTTCAAAAAATTACTCCACTGTCTCATCCTATTCTCAAAATATTATCATGGGCTTCGAGAATAAAGAAATTATCTCGAAATAGTATCATGTGGTTGCCTCATTAAAACCATTCGCTACGGAAAACCCAATAGCTAAGGGAAAAGAGTATAACACAACATTAACTTCCCCTGTTGTGTACAAGCTTCAGTCTTGTAAGTCTCTCAACTGTCTCATCCCAATCAATATTACAAGTTTTCGAAAGGTATAACAAGGTATTGCTTTAGTAAACAGTCTACCAGGTTGTTGCAAGACTGAATTTGCTGAATATCGATCTGTTTGTCTTCTTGTAGTTCGTGCGTCCAGAAAAGCTTGGGGGAATTGTGCTTCGTCTTGTCATCTTTGATGTAGCCACCTCGTATTTGAGCTATACATGCTGCATTGTCTTCGTACATGGTGGTTGGTTCATGGTCACCCGTCTTCAGGCCGGTCATCACTAGGATGTGGTGAATGACTGAACATAGCCAAAAACATCTCTGCTAGGTTTTTGAATCGCAATGAGTTCGGAGCGGATGGACGAGGTGATGTCGAGGTTTGCTTCAAAGATCTCCATGAAATGGCCGTTCCACAGTAGTTGACTACGAAACCAGTCTGGGACTTTGCGGTGTGGGGATATGATCTGTTTCCTGCATCTGCAAAACCAACTAAGTTGGAGGATGATCACTCCATATTTTACACCTTTTTTCCGCATGTTTTCACGCCATTTCGGTTGCTCATATTGCGATTCTCACGATTATTCAACGATATTGCATTACTTTTCACTATTTCTTATTTTTGTCGGATTTCAGGAAATATGGAGCGATCGGGAGCAAAAAGGAGCTTAAGGGACTTGCACCCAACTCTGGAGCGTCACCCAAGGCTTTTTTTGAGGGCTATTCGGCGATGGGAGACGGGTGGAAGAAGAAGGAACTCCGTACGAGCGACGAGGAGGAGAAACAAAGAAGATTGGGCATTTCCAGCATGCCACTCGGCCGAGTGAAGGAGTCACTCGGCCGAGCAAAGAAGCCCGCTCGGCCGGCCAGATCGGACACGCAGCAGATTGAGTATCAGCGTGCACTCGGCCGAGCATCGCCATCCCACTCGGCCGAGCATGGAGACACCACTCGCCCGAGTGGCATCACGACGAAGGCAAGAAAAAATCCCAGACTTACTGGAATCCGTCAGGCGATTGAGGGTTCCGACTCGGCCGATTACCGAATGCCCCTCGGCCGAGTGAGTAAAGCCACTCGGCCGAGTCACCACCGAAGACAGGCCCCCAAGACCCCTGACTTACTGGAATTTTACAGGTTCTATCACTCGGCCGAGTAGAGAAGCCCACTCGACCGAGTATAGAAGTCAACTCGGCCGAGTGATGCCGAGGACATGCAGCGCCCAGATTTTCAGACAGCCTCCCACTCTTTTGAAATCTGCTATCATTCCAGTAAGCAAAGTATTTTTCTCATATTGTTTATGGATATTAGACTTCATGACGATTCCAACGCCACCACGAACGTGCAAATCGGAGGTCGGATGAAATCTGGAGAATTTCTGCAAGTTGATGCTGCAGTGCTGGAATTTCCACTCGGCCGAGTCACATTTTCCACTCGGCCGAGTGCGGCCTGGGCCCAGATTTTAAGTTGCGGTTTGGGCTGTTTTTGGGCACGAATTTGAGGGGTTTTCTAGGGTTATTTGCTAGGGTTTTGGGAGAGTATATAAGGGTTTTGTAGCCACCATTAGGGGGGATCCCCATTATGTTTTCTTAGCCCCCATATATGTTTTTCTTAGGATTATTTTAGAGGTTAGGCCATGCCCTAGGCCCCCTCTTGGATCAAAAAGCTTGTATTTTGGATTGAGGATCTTCATCAAGCTAAGTATTTTCTTCTTTTTATTTGAATCTTTGTTTTTCTATCTTTTTGTATGCAAGCAATGATTTCTATTGATTCTCATATCCTTATTGCTATGCTAGAGTAGATTTGTTGTTCTAGGGTTTGGGGATGAACCCTATGGATCTAATTTCATATTTGTGATGAATGAATTTCTAAATTGCTAGAATTACTAGGAGGTTAGGTTGTGATTGATTTACTACAATAGCTAGGGATTTCCATCGATTTGGGATTTGCAAGAGATTGGATTCTAATCGATGGGAAGGCCTAGATATTCGATTTAGGTTTACAATTGGGTTCCTCTAGATTTGGTTTGCAAGAGATTGGACCAAAGCTAGGATTTTTAATTGTAAATCTATACCCATATTCGTTTGCAAGAGATTGGACGAATACGAACTATCAAAACCTAGATCGTAACTCGAGTTTGCACGAGAGTGGGCTCGAGGAGCGATTGAACGATGACGCCGATCTTCATGCTAGTGGCTTAGGTTAGGGTTTGCAAGAGATTAGGCTCTAATCTAGGTTGCTATAGACCGGCAATAGCGCGAGAGCGTGAGCTTGGTTCTATATTCAATTACGACTAGTTCACCTCAATGCAAGTCTAGTTATATTGAGATTCACTATTTACGATGATGTATGATGATCCGTAGTGGGAATTCCCTAGCCCTAGACGTCTTTATTTGATTTTATATCCCCATACTTTGCCCGACGATTGTGACAGGATCGTCGCAAGGCAAATTCCCTCTTTCATTATATTGTATTTGAATCGATATTCGAACCGATTTCTTTATCATCGACACCGACATCCACCACCATTCCCATTATATCATACCATAGCCATCTCCACCAATAAAATATTCGTAGTCAAACCAACCTAGGATAGATTGGAACCGACACCACCTCCTCGTGTTCGATACCCGCTCGCCACTACGCCGTGCGCTTGCGGTAAAACTACAATCGTTCTCCGTGACGTGTATCCGGGGCCGACCAAGTTTTTGGTCGTGCTCTTGGGTTGCATTTTGGGGCGATCAAGTTTTTGGCGCCGTTGCCGGGGAGGTGTTTTCCCGTTGGGTGCCAATTTGTCACAATTAGGTTGATTAGACTACAATAAAAAACAAAAAAAACACATTGAGAGATTTTTTTTTCCCCACCACCTGCTACTATTATTATCTTTATCTCTCTTTGTACCACTGACGTCTTTTCCAGGTTGTTTACTTTGCTTGATCAGGTACACTTGTTGCAGCGATGGTGCTTCCAAAGAAAATGCGAGCGGGCTCTATACAATCCTACATATATCTCGCTGCATTCTATCAGGCTGATGGAGAATCCTTCGGGGAAGCCTTGTCTAGGTTTGAAGGAATGTTAGAAATGTTCCAGACGGAGTCAGACCATGAGTGGAATGACTCCACGCTATTTGATATCTTCACTAGAAGGCTAAAGGGACCCTCACGTGAGTTTTTGAAGAGGATGCAAGTGGGGAAGTTCAGTGATCTACAGTTGGCAGCAGCCTTGGAGCAAATGATAGATGATGCTCGATCTACCGGTTCACTAACCGTTACGGTAAGTAAACCATACGACCAAGTATTCATCGATTTTGTTATGGCTAATGTCTCTAGCGCAGGTACTATCATAGATGGAGTGTATGCTTCACTTGAAGGTGATCATATCCACCTTTACACCATCAACACTCCACAAATAGAGACATCTGAACTGTCAAAGGAGGACACATATATGGACCTATTGAGAAACATTGTCGACATAGTTTGAAATTCCGGTCCATTGACAATAACGGCATGTGATCCTTTTGAGCTTGAATTTCAAAACTTTATTACTCATTGTATCTCTTCCACAGGCACAATTGATGATGGAGTCTACGCTCTAATTGAGGGGCACAAGACCCATTTTTACACCATGGTCGAGATACATGAGCCTATAGAGCCACCTTATACCGTCGTCGCCTCCCCCTGCCACCCACCTGATTCAGAGCAGCCTATACCATCAGAGGATATTTTTGAGGAGGTCATGCCTATAGTAGCGGAGCAGACCATCGAGGAGGACGTGACTTTGGACGATGACATCTGCACACAGATGGAGCCCGAATTATGCCCCCCTCCTTTCGAGCTACCGCAGCCATCCCCACCCTCTACAGAGGCTGAGCATCCCTCAGAGGACCACGCTTCCACTGATGTTGAGGACAATCCCACAGAGCTTATGGCTCCCCTTCAGGGAGATCTCTTTACTCCCTCATCTCCTACATTTGATTCTCCTCCCGTGTATGATGTTTTTTATGATTCAGATTTTGACGACTCATCGTGCCTTTTGCAGGATTCATGTACATACGATCAAGAGGTACGATGGGACATATATGAGGAGGAGAGCGAGGAGTTAGCACCCATGGATGCTATTGACTATGATCAGGAGGTGCGATGGGATAAGTCTGACGATGATGAGGAGCTGCCTGATGAAACCCACGCTTATATGCCCAAGCTACCTGAACAACCTGAGGCGAACAACAAAGAGTTGATCGACGTGGTACACGAGAGTAGAGATTTATTTCCAGGGAAGTGTTGTCAACCGTTTTTAATTTTAAATACTTATGTTGATGACCCTCTTTGGAATACATTTATTTTGGGGAAGAATTATCCACATCAGATTGATGCGGCTTATCTCTTGCAGGATACAGGTGGAGTCCTTGGAGAGGTGCTGGGAGCCGCATTGCTGGAGTCTGATGGAGTCCGTGGACACATGCGCCTGGCGGAGCCACGGAAGGAGCAGTTGGAGCAGTTGCCTGCACCGGCAAAGATACTGGATCCGCCTTTTGCTATAGGTGATATCAATCCAGTAGTGTAGAAATTTTTATGCTTTCAATAAACCCGAATTCTCTCGACAGTGAGAGGACCGTATAGATTTGCTTGAATAAATATCACCTCATATGATGGCAACAAAAATCTTTTACACCCCAAACCCATTATATATATTAATTCTCCTCTCCATATTTTGATACGCCACATCCTTTTGCTCACCACCATTGAGCATTTCTTTCAAGTGAATACTCACTTTCTTATTCATTCGACTTGATCACGCTTTACAAAGCCATGACATTTTTGATTGAGTCACTTGAATAGGATTGTTTGGTATAAGCTTGGGGGAAAGCGCTCTCATGCATCATTGTATGTGCATGTAGTTGCATTAGGATTTCATGTCATTCATTTCATCATTTTTCATTCACCTCCCTCATATTTATCGTTGTTCCTCATATTTTTCCTTTTATGATCACATTGAGGACAATGTGAAGTTTAAGCTTGGGGGAGTGCATTTCCATGCCATTTAGATGCATTAGTTGCATTTTTACTTTATTTTAGGGTTTTTAAAATTTTTCAAAATTTTTGCATCATCTTTTTGATTTTTCCATCTTATTTTCCTTTTATGTGTGTTCATGCATCATATTGTGTGCTTGATTTTCTTTGCTTTCCCATCTTTTATTTTTATTTCTTTATTTTCCTTTTCTCTTTTCCGCTAGATGAGTTTTGTATGATGATATCTCTTATTGCTTTACCAACCATCACGATGCTTATTATTCCTTGCCATGCTACTTAGAGTATTCCATAGTCTTGCTATTCACATGTGCTTGCAAATCTATTTCTTTTGATGATTCCTCTACATGAATGCATGATACTAATTGAAACCGAATGCATGGATTAGTGTTTAGTATGCTTTTGTTGGAAATGCACCAAGATTCACGCATCATTAGTATATCTGAAGCATCTGTTTTATTGTCTTATTCACCTTCTGTTGCATGCTTGATATGATTGTGCGCTTTACCGCTTGACTTCACTTTTTATTGAGATGATTGAGAATATCCATGCTTACATATGAGTTTTAGTTGAAGTATTATTTTATTGAACCGTTTGTGCACATCTTAGAGTGAACCGAGTGCTACATTGTTTCTTTCTCCACATATATCTTTTTATTCTCTACATGTCACTTGAGTTCACCTCCTAAAGCTACTTATATCGCATCTATTTCCCAAAAATCCCCACAAAAGAAAAAGTTAGCTCCGAAAAGTCCAAAAAGCCAAAAAGGAGCCAAAATCCAAAAAAAATACAAATCATATAGCTCCTACAAAAATCCAAAAAGAAAAATGAGAAACAAAGTCCAAAAGAAAAAAAAATATTTCTTTATCTCATTATTGGAGCCACAAAAAACTTGGGAAAACCAAGGCAAAAATCCCATTTTCCACTATTATATTCCTTTGGATGCGACGCCTCAAGCTAAGCTTGGGGGGTGAATTCATTTGACCATATGAGTGAGTATAACATTAGAGTGGAGACGTGCATGAATGAGAATATTCGATAATGCTTAGACTTAGCAAAATATATTAGATATGGAGATTTTTCATGATTTGAAATAAATATGTGAATGCCATGACTTTTATTCTATTCTCTATTGCATGCTTGGTGTGTATCTTATATGCTTCATTTATAACTTTTGATTGAAAAGTGCATCGCCAACATTTGTATATTAAATTCTATGAAATGCGTGATGTGGATATGAATTGATTGTATGAATTTAGAGAGTCCCTCTTATTGTTCTTAAAAGCTTGCAAGTACCATGTTTATGAAAGATATGAAATCCTTATAGCATGTGATTTGTATTTTCCAAGTCATCGTGATGTGTAGCTTATGGCTTGAGATCTGAGAGTATAATCTAGCGACCCCTTCCACTTCGTATTCTTTTATTTCATTTCCCTTATTTTTCATCTCCCGAGTTCGTCTTTTTACTTATCTTCCTCGAGGACGAGTAAGAGGTAAGCTTGGGGGATTTTGATCACTCCATATTTTACACCTTTTTTTCGCATGAAATGGCCGTTCCACAGTAGTTGAATACGAAACCAGTCTGGGACTTTGCGGTGTGGGGATATGATCTGTTTCCTGCATCTGCAAAACCAACTAAGTTGGAGGATGATCACTCCATATTTTACACCTTTTTTTCGCATGTTTTCACGCCATTTCGGTTGCTCATATTGCGATTCTCACGATTATTCAATGATATTGCATTACTTTTCACTATTTCTTGTTTTTGTCAGATTTCAGGAAATATGGAGCGATCGGGAGCAAAAAGGAGCTTAAGGGACTTGCACCCAACTCTGGAGCGTCACCCAAGGCTTTTTTTGAGGGCTATTCGGCGATGGGAGACGGGTGGAAGAAGAAGGAACTCCGTACGAGCGACGAGGAGGAGAAACAGAGAAGATTGGGCATTTTCAGCATGCCACTCGGCCGAGTGAAGGAGTCACTCGGCCGAGCAAAGAAGCCCGCTCGGCCGGCCAGATCGGACACGCAGCAGATTGAGTATCAGCGTGCACTCGGCCGAGCATCGCCATCCCACTCGGCCGAGCATGGAGACACCACTCGCCTGAGTGGCATCACGACGACGGCAAGAAAAAATCCCAGACTTACTGGAATCCGTCAGGCGATTGAGGGTTCCGACTCGGCCGATTACCGAATGCCCCTCGGCCGAGTGAGTAAAGCCACTCGGCCGAGTCACCTCCGAAGACAGGCCCCCAAGACCCCTGACTTACTGGAATTTTACAGGTTCTATCACTCGGCCAAGTAGAGAAGCCCACTCGACCGAGTATAGAAGTCAACTCGGCCGAGTGATGCCGAGGACATGCAGTGCCCAGATTTTCAGACAGCCTCCCACTCTTTTGAAATCTTCTATCATTCCAGCAAGCAAAGTATTTTTCTCATATTTTTTATGGATATTAGACTTCATGACGATTCCAACGCCACCACGAACGTGCAAATCGGAGGTCGGATGAAATCTGGAGAATTTCTGCAAGTTGATGCTGCAGTGCTGGAATTTCCACTCGGCCGAGTCACATTTTCCACTCGGCCGAGTGCGGCCTGGGCCCAGATTTTAAGTTGCGGTTTGGGCTGTTTTTGGGCACGAATTTGAGGGGTTATCTAGGGTTATTTGCTAGGGTTTTGGGAGAGTATATAAGGGTTTTGTAGCCACCATTAGGGGGGGATCCCCATTATGTTTTCTTAGCCCCCATATATGTTTTTCTTAGGATTATTTTAGAGGTTAGGCCATGCCCTAGGCCCCCTCTTGGATCAAAAAGCTTGTATTTTGGATTGAGGATCTTCATCAAGCTAAGTATTTTCTTCTTTTTATTTGAATCTTTGTTTTTCTATCTTTTTGTATGCAAGCAATGATTTCTATTGATTCTCATATCCTTATTGCTATGCTAGAGTAGATTTGTTGTTCTAGGGTTTGGGGATGAACCCTATGGATCTAATTTCATATTTGTGATGAATGAATTTCTAAATTGCTAGAATTACTAAGAGGTTAGGTTGTGATTGATTTACTACGGATAGCTAGGGATTTCCATCGATTTGGGATTTGCAAGAGATTGGATTCTAATCGATGGTAAGGGCTAGATATTCGATTTAGGTTTACAATTGGGTTTCTTTAGATTTGGTTTGCAAGAGATTGGACCAAAGCTAGGATTTTTAATTGTAAATCTATACCCATATTCGTTTGCAAGAGATTGGACGAATACGAACTATCACAACCTAGATCGTAACTCGAGTTTGCACGAGAGTGGGCTCGAGGAGCGATTGAACGATGACGTCGATCTTCATGCTAGTGGCTTAGGTTAGGGTTTGCAAGAGATTAGGCTCTAATCTAGGTTGCTATAGACCGGAAATAGCGCGAGAGCGTGAGCTTGGTTCTATATTCAGTTACGACTAGTTCACCTCAATGCAAGTCTAGTTATATTGAGATTCACTATTTACGATGATGTATGACGATCCGTAGTGGGAATTCCCTAGCCCTAGACGTCTTTATTTGATTTTATATCCCCATACTTTTCCCGACGATTGTGACAGGATCGTCGCAAGGCAAATTCCCTCTTTCATTATATTGTATTTGAATCGATATTCGAACCGATTTCTTTATCATCGACACCGACATCCACCACCATTCCCATTATATCATACCATAGCCATCTCCACCAATAAAACATTCGTAGTCAAACCAACCTAGGATAGATTGGAACCGACACCACCTCCTCGTGTTCGATACCCGCTCGCCACTACGCCGTGCGCTCGCGGTAAAACTACAATCGTTCTCCGTGACGTGTATCCGGGGCCGACCAAGTTTTTGGTCATGCTCTTGGGTTGCATTTTGGGGCGATCAGAGGATATGCCTTTCTGGTAGTATAGCCCCAGGTCTACTGACCTTTGTAGGTAGAGCAGAAGATGCTTCACTCCGTTCCAGTGGCGCTTTGTGGGCGCTGAACTGTATCTGGCTAGTAGGTTAACTGTGAACTCTATATCGGGACGCGTGCAGTTTGCCAGATAGAGGAATGCTCCAATGGCGCTTAGGTAAGGTACTTCAGGACCAAGTGTTTCATTCCCCTCTTCCAGCGGATGGAAGGGATCTTTATCAACATCCAACGATCTTACGACCATTGGTGTACTCATCGGTGACATTTGTCCATTTGGAAACATTTTAGCAATTTCCTTGTGTAAGTGGATTAATGTAACTGGATTTCTCCGCTGAGGTATTCAATTTGTAAGCCAAGGCAGAATTTGGTTTTGCCAAGGTCTTTCATCTTAAAAGTCTGTGTAAGGCTTTTGGATATCTCAGCTATCTCTTCGGGGGATCATATGAGATTTAAATCGTATACGTAGAGGCAATAATTACAAATCATGTCCCCATTGCTACTATGAAGATGCAAATGCAGACTTCATTATTGGTGAATCCTTGTTGCACGAGGAATTCACTGAGTCTTTTGTACCACATTCTCCCCGATTGTTTTAGACCATACAGTGATCTAATTTGGAGTTTTACAGAGTAGACGTCCCAAGGTCTATCTGTCATTTTTATTGGCAATTTATAGCCATTCAGAAGTTTCATATAGATATCTTTATCTATGTTTTCATATAGGTATGCAATCACAACGTCCATGAGCTGCATATCCAGGCCTTCCGTAGCTGTTAAGCTAATTATGAATCGGAAAGTGATTGCATCCATGACCATAGAGTATGTATCATCATAATCTATCCTGGTCGTTGGGAACATCCTTGTGCAACAAAGCGTGCTTTGTAGCATACGATCTGATTCTTTTCATTTCTCTTTCTTACGAATACCTATCACACAGGTTTTATATCTTTTGGTGTTGGGACTACGGGTCTGAATACTTTGAGTTTCAAGAGTGAGACTAGCTCTACTCCTATTGTCTCGTTATATTTTGGCCAATCCTCTCTGCGTTTACATTCTGCTTGAGAGAGTGGATCGATATCATCGTCATATTCAGTGACGTGATCTGCAATAACGAACGCGACGTCGTCATCGATGACAATGCTTTTTCTCTCCAGTACCTACCCAGTATGCACATAATTTAATGATATTTCTCGTATATTTTCCTCTTCTGGGGATTTTAGAAGGGGAGAGGTATTTGGGCTGAGCTCAGCATCCGGTGGTGGTATCGTTACATTTTCCCAAGAAGTTTTCTTCTTTCGAGGGAACTTATCTTTGGAGCCTAGGGATCGTCCTCTTTTTTGTTGAGGTACGACCACTTCTGTTGCAGGTAGATTGCATCCATCTTTAGGTAGTCAATCCTAGCTGGCGTGTTTGCAGTATGGACGTGTGATCTGATAATCTTCTGATTGTCAGTGAATTTTTCTGGTAGTATGTGAACTGTGTTTTGTATTTGGAGGATCTTCAGGATCTCATCTTTACGTTGTTTTGTACGCGGATCAAAGTGGGATAAAGTTGTGGTATCCTATGAAATGGCCTTTGAAGCTTCAGGCTTCTTAGTATTTAAGCCTAGTTTGGGAAAGATATTTTCGTCAAACTCACAGTCTTCTAGACGTGCCATAAAAGCATTCCCCGTTAGGGGTTCCAGGTATCTAATGATCGATAGTGAGTCGAACCATATATAGATACCTTGGCGATGTTAAGGACCCATCTTGGTCCTCTGTGCTGGTGCGATGGGACATAGACTGCGCATCCAAATGTCCTCAAGTGAGAGATATTTGCTGGAGATCCATATGCAAGTTGCATCGGAGAATAAGTTTGACTACCAGATGGTCGTAATCTTATTAGAGATGCAGCATGCAAGATTGCATGCCCCCTACAGTCATATGCAACTGGATTGCATTATCAATGGACGAACGATCCATTGTAGTCTCTTTATTAGAGATTCAGCTAACCTGTTCTATGTGTGAACATGTGCTACATGATGCTCAAATTCAATGCCAGTTGCTTGGCAGTAGTCCAGAATGACTTGTGATGTAAATTTCCCAGCATTATCCAGACGTAATTTCTTAATATGGTTGTCTGGAAAATGTGCCCGCAACTTGATGATTTGTGCCAGTAGCTTTGCAAAGGCTATGTTGCGGGTGGACAGTAGGCACACATATGACCATTTGGAAGATGCGTCTATCAGTACCATAAAGTACCGAAATTGTCAAATTGATGGGTGAATAGGCCCACAAATGTCTCCATGTATTCTTTTCAAGAAGCTGGGAGACTCTGAGTCCACTTTCAGTGGAGATGGTTTAGTAATCAATTTACCTTTGTAACAAGGGGCCAAGGAAATTCACCCTTTTGAAGTAACTTTAGGTTCTTCAAATTAATTCCACGGGACTGGGATATGATGCGGTGCACCATTGCCGATCCGGGGTGTCCGAGTCTGTTATGCCAGAGTTGGAATTCTGGTTGACTTTTGCACTTCTTGTGCTCAATTATATTAGCTTCCATTGCTCGAATTGTTGTATGGTAGAGACCCGACGGGAGTCCCTCGAAATGCTCAACGATGGTTTTAGCACCATTTTTAAGAGTCGTTACATACAAGTATTCTTTTTCATGTTTGTCCATGTTTCTAGATGGTATCCGTTTAGACGGATGTCTTTGAAATTTAGTAAGTTTCTATGTGAGCTTAGAAGAGCAAAGAGCATCTTTATTAAGATTTGTGTTTTATTGGGGAGCAAAATGTTTGCTTCCCCTGATCCTTCTATTATACTTGATGGACCGGAAATGGTATTTACGATGCCATCATATTAGTTGATGCTTTGAAAAAAGCAAATATCTCGAAGGATCGTGTGCGTAGAAGCACTGTCCACTCGGCATTTATTATCCATCTATAGCAAGAAAGAAAAGTATAGCAGTATAAGGCACAAAATAAGCAAATTTCATTTAAAGTTTGAAAATAAACTAATATGCTGAAAAGACAAAAACATCTAGAAAGGAAAAAATTTCAACTACAATAGTTTGCAGTAATAGATAAGGCATCATTCTAGCAGGTCATCGGTCGAGAAGTCCTCGGTGATGTACCGAATTGGAGCCAGATCTTCGTTTTCCACCAGGTTTGTTTCAGCAGACATCTGGCTAGCTTGGTACTAATCCTGGAGGTGACGTGGAGTACGACAGTTTCTGGACCAGTATCCAGTCATGCCACATCTGTGGCATTTGTCTTCCCAGTCTTTCTTGGGGGCAGATGTCTGGTTGTTTTCTTTCCTCTTCCACACATTTTTCCTCTTCCCCTCATTGTTGGTCTTTGGAGGGGGTCCACTGGCCTGCTTCTTCAATGCCTTTCCCTTCTAGGGTTTGCCCTTGAATTTATTCTTCTTCTTCTGGGAGAAGATATTGTTCGCTTCAGGCGCATGTGCAGTGCCAGCAGGGCCTAAGTTATGGGTGGCCAGCAAGAGGTCTCTGTTTTGTTCTGCCATCAGAAGGCATGAGAGAAGTTCCTATTATTTCGTGAATTTCTGTTCACGATACTGTTGCTTGAGGATAACATCCTTCTCGTGGAAAGATGTAAAAGTTTTCTCCAACATCCGTTCCTTCGTCACTATTTCATAACACAACTTCAGGCGTGAGGTGATATTGAATAATACCGAGTTGTACTCGGCAATGGATTTGAAGTCCTGTAGACGGAGGTTCTCTCATTCATATCGCACTCGAGGAATGATAACATCTTTTTGATGTTTGTATCGATCCTCGAGTGCGGTCCATAACTCGTATGCGTCTTCCACTGTGATGTACTCGGCCTTCAAGGTCCGATCGATATGCCGTCTGATATAGATAATGACTTTCACCTTATCTATATTAGAAACCGTATCACCAACAACAATGGCATGACTCAAGCCATGTGAGTGCAGATGGAATTTGATATCCAACTGACAGCTCAAGTAATTCTTGCATGTAGCTTCCAATACGTCGAAGTCGACGCTCGCTATCTTTGCCATTTATATAAGCACTAGCCATAACCCGTGCCCTAAGGGCACTATTCATTTAAACTATTCCCCCACGATGCCCTAATGGCATTGTTTATTTAAAATATTCCCCATCAAAATCTTAGATCCACTAATTTTAAATGAACAACAATAAGTAAATCACAATAATTGTTATTAGGTCTTTCAAAAAATTTAGGTCTCCCCAAAATTTAGTTTCCACCAAAGAATTTGGTTCCCCAAAAAATTTCGTTCACTCAAGTCTTAACACAAGCTATAAGGGCATGGTTCTGTTAATATATAGCCACTCAAAATTTTGGATCCCTAATTTAAACGAACAACAATAATTAAAGTGCAATAATTGTTATTTGTTTCTCCTAAAAAATTAGTCCTCTTAATATTTAGTTTCGTCATGCACGTAAAATATTCCCACTCAAAATCTTAGATCCATTAATTTTAATTAAACAAAATAATTAAAGCGCAATAATTGTTATTTAGCAGCTAAAAAATTTTATTTCCTCTAAAATTTAATTCCCTCCAGATTTAGTTCCTCAAAATTTAGTTTCCTTAGAGAATATAGTTCAAGTTTAAAATTTTAGTGCACCCTTAAAATTTAGTTCCATTGATACTTAGTTTCCCTCAAAATTTTAGGGTTTCCTCCAAATTTTCACAAACTCTCAGCCTAACCATTGATCCCTTAAGATTAAATCCCAATAGTCTTTCTACAAACCTTTTGTCCTAGTCAACAAACACATTCAAAAACATCTTTTAATTTTATTTGTTAGCTTACACCCACTTGAAATTAACCATTAAGATTAGAATTGTTTTTCGAAGATAGCAAATTTGCTATGTTATCTCATATCCCCTCAAGAAAGTTTCTGGCTCTGTCACAGGTAATAACATTTGTTATAGTTGGATGTTTACTCTTAAGTTTGATATTCAACATGGTGACAGAGAAAAAAGTATATAGAGTAGCAAAATGTTGGGAAAATATGGTTTTACGACTTTGGTCTTTTATTTACGTCTAGTTTTAAAAGAGACATTCGAATCATATGATTTACGACTTAGTCCCCCAAAATTCTTAGTTCCCAAAAGGATTTTGTCCCCAAAATGCCTATGATTTACATCAAGATTTACATCGCTCCCCCTCGCTCCCCTCATCTTCTCCCCAACCCCCTCCCTAGCACCCAGGTCCCCTCTGCTTGTCCACATCCCTTACCCCCTCATCTGTCGCCCTCCCCCTGACACCACTCGTTTTCCCCCCTCCCCCACCTCATCCACTGGATGGATGAAGATGGTCCGTGCAAACATATCTAAGGACTTTTTCGGAAAGTGGGGTATGTGTTCAAAGTAGAAATTCAATTTTCAAAAATTTAAGGTAGATACCGAACAAAGAGGTACGTTCGCATAGTAATTCCTGATGAATAATTCAATTCACTACCAAATAACAATTATCAAAGCTAACAGCTTTCATCTAAAATAAAATGGCTCTTATATAAAAAGACCAAATTGTAATACGGAAGGATTGATTTGATTGAAAAAATACATTACCTACATTGCCTTCTAAAATCTCTTAATTACTTCTCCTTGAAATTAAGTTCCATGAATCTTTGCAAACTTTGCAATCATTCAAGAAGTATCAACTCTACAATCATTCAAGAAGTACCAACCCGAGACGTGTTCAGAACTAACGACAACAACTAAGAAAGTTTGGCAGATCAAGAGCGATGAAACTAAGAGGTTGCAATTAGCGGTGGTTTTTTGCAAGTAAATGTCTGATCAAAACCAAAGTTAATACAGAAACCCATAAGCACAGCCATCCAAGATTTAGAAATTTCAAAATCATCATATTATCATCCTTATTATCATCCTTGATGTGTTAAAAAGGACATTAAGCTTTTGCTGAATAATCGTGTGCATATATTTACAATGACTGTTCCTGCAGTGACATTCTAAAATTGGCGACTAATTCATTTTCTAAAAACTTTCGCTATTCTCCATGTTCGCTTAGTACACTTGTAGTTCAAATTGCAGCTTCGTACACTTGTAGTTCAAATTGCATGACTCCTTTACTTTATCCTCCAGCATCTGAAGCTACTTACTCTACCAAAAACAAAGGAAATAAATAAATAAAGCAATTCGTCAAGGTGCTTCAATTCTTTCACAATAGCTTCACAAATAAACTGTAGTATATGTGAGTAGAATGTAAAACAACACTATAAATCATGATCAGACAGCTAGCAATAACACAATATGAAACTATAGGTTTCTGTTTGGTTTCTGTTGTATATCAAATTTGGTTTTAGAAGGATATTATGACTAAAACACAGCTATGAAAGTATGTGTAGGACTCTCATCAATAAAGGATTCCCAGGCGACTCTGTCGAGCTGACTTGCTACTCGACCGAGATGCAGGAGCAGAGCTGATACAGTAGCAGAGTATTCGCTGACTCGGGCGACCTTCTACTCGGTCGAGCAGGTGGCTACTCGGTCGAGTAGCCTGCTACTCGGTCGAGCTATAGTAGGATTCTGATGGTCTCAGAAGTCTAAGAGTTTGCTATTTGAGAGAGCTCTGCAGGGAATACCTACTCAGGTCGAGTAGCAATGCTACTTAACCGAGTCGACTCGATCGAGTCGACTCGATCAAGTCGACTCGACCCCACCTAGTAGCAGAAGCAACGCATATCAGCTTGGTCGAGCATATCAAGATGCGGACCTACTCGGGTCGAGCATGCGCGGGGCCAGGCTGTGTGGTCATCGGCCTGGATTGATTTTCTGGATTTTTGGGGGTTCTTATTTAAGCCTAACTATTGTTTTAGATTAGGTTAGGCCTCTATTTGATATCTGGATCTTTTGGAAGCAAAAAGCTACCACCTTGGAGATTCTAGAGAGAGATTAGGGTTTGGAGTTCTTAATTGAGAAGGTGAGTGTTTTCTTCTCTATTCCTCCTTTGATTTCTTCTTTCTTGAGCGGGTTTGTGAGGGCTTGTGCTATTAGCCAAGTTATTACTCACGTGAGCGGAAGCAAGATTGTAACCATAGATCGGTGGATCTCTCTGATAGTGAAATCATCTCGGATTGCTAGATGTGGGTTGTTTACAACCGAAACAGGGTAATTTTCTCATGTCTATGTTTTTATTTGATTGTTGCTATTATTCATTTGCTAATTTCTATTGCAAGGTTATAAGGTTTATTGTTGGATGAGATGGGGTTCTTTTGCTAGCCCTAGATTCCTGAACAGTTTATTAGGGTTTGTATTCCGCTTGGATCCCAAGGCGTCGATGTGTTCTGCCACGTCGTGTTGATTTATTCTCAACAAGTGGTATCCAAGCTTGTGGTTCGTTTACAAAGGAAGTTAGTGGTGAAAAGATTGTGTCTTTAGCAACATTGAACATTGAGAAGTTCGTCGGCCAGAATGATTTTTGAATCTGGCAGACGAAGGTGAAGAATGTTTTGATGCAGACGGGATGTTACAGATCGTATTCGATGTGTCGAATATCGATAAGGAGGTGAAAGAATCCGCTAAGGTAGAGATGGAGAGGAAGACCTACATCGTAATTTAGTTGTTGTTATTAGATAATGTTCTGAGGGAAGTCTTAGATGAGGCTACAGCATCTGACATGTGGAAGAAGCTTGAGGGACTATATATGAAGTAATCCTTCATGAGTCGCCTATATTTGCTTCAACAGCTCTACACTCTCAAGATGAAATCTGGATCAGCGGTGAAGGATCACATGGATGAGTTGAACCGGATAGTGCTGGAGTTGCGGGGTATGGATGTGAAGATTGAGGATAAACAACAAGTGGTTATATTGTTGTGTTCATTGCCTGAGGAGTTTAACCAATTGGTTCGGTCGATGATTTATAATCGAACAACTCTCACTGTGGAAGAGGTGAAGGCAGCGCTTCACACCGAGCAACTATGTGGCAAGGTTCAAGGTAGAGAACATGTGAGTAACCTCAAGGAGGCATTACATGTGAAGGGTCGACAGTAAAGGAGATGAGGCTTCAAGAAGATTTATGACCGCTCCAAGTCGAGACATTCACATGATAGGTATGCGAATATCACATGTTTCATTTGCCAGAAGAAGGGTCATTTTTCGAACCTGTGTCCTAACAAGGTTAGGAAGAAAGGTAAGGAGACCGAGGAGTCCGGTTCGGCATCTTTGGGGATTGATGGTGAGCAAGTCTGTGATGAAGGTAGAGATACTGAGATGTTTGCCGCAGGGATTGCAGGTGATGCAAATATTGCATGGCTCATGATAGTGGTTGCTTATACCATATGACTCCTCATATGAGTTGGTTTGCTACATACCGTTCCAAGGAAGATGGAGGTTCAATCCTCATGGGGAACAATGCAGTTTGCAAGACTACGGGTATTAGAAATGTCTGAATAAAGATGCATGAAGGCATAGTGAGAACACTTGCCCATGTGAGGCATGTCCCAGATCTGCAGAAGAGCCTAATCTCTATAAGCGTATTGGACAATACCAGATGTAAGTCGGTCTTTGAAAAGGACCAACTGAGAGTCTCCAAATGAGACATAGTTGTAATGAAGGAAAGGAAAGTGAGAAACTTATATGCCCTTGAAGGTACCACAATTGAAGGTGAAGCAGACGTAAGTACTACGAGCTCAGTTTCTAGAGATTCAGCGAAGTTATGTCACTATCACTTGAGGCATCCATGTGACAAAACCATCGATCTACTTCGAAGAAGAAAACTGATTGAAGCCTCGAATGAGAGTGTAGAATTTTGTGAATCATGTGTGTACAGAAAGAAGACAACGGTGCAGTTCAACACAGGGAAGCGTAATAGCAAAGGACCACTTGACTATGTACACAGAGATGTGTGGGGTCCATGCCCAGAGCCGTCAAGAGGGGGAGCTAGGTATTTTGTCTAATTCATTGATGACTACTCTCGTAAAATTTGGGTGTACTTAATGAAGTCAAAGGACCAGACTTTTGACATATTCAGAGAGTGGAAGACCATGGTGGAGAAACAATCGAAAAGCACGTGAAGGTACTAACATCTAACAATGGAGGTGAGTATACCATAGGGGAGTTTAGAAATTTCTGCAAACTCCATGGAATCCGTCGTCATTTTAGCACACCTGGAGATCCGCAGTCTAATGGTGTGGTGGGGCGGATGAATCGGACATTGTTGGAGCGAGTGCGATGCTTGAGGAACTCAGCCGGTTTAGGGAAGGAATTTTGGGGTGAAATCCTTACCACTGCAGTTCACATAGTGAATAGAGTTCTATTAGTGGCTATATGTTACAAGATTCCTAAGGAACTGTGGAGTGGTGAAGCTGGAGATTATTCTTACTTGCGTAACGTGGGTTGCCCGGTGTATGTGCACAAGAGGGACGACAAGTTGGATCTAAGAGCAAAGAAGTGTATCTTTCTTGGATAGGGTCACGACATCAAGGGATATTGCTTGTGGGATCCAGACGGTCAGAAAGCGATTGTGAGCTGACATGTCACTTTTGATGAGGATGCAATGCTCAGGGCGGATCATTCTCATTCAAAAGGGGACACGTCTGCAAAGAAGACTTAGACGGATATAGTCAATCTTCGGTCCAGCCCATTCAGTGATCAGGAAAAGAGTTAATGGTCGATGTCCCAGCTATGGGAGATGATGCGGTCCATGTTGAGGACCAAGTGCAGACACCTGGGTCATCTCAGATATGCGTTGACACATATGCAGGTGATGATGGAACGTGGAGATCGAAGAGGGTGAAGAAGGCGCCCGAAAGATTTGGAGCATATGATTATGCGGGTTATTCTTTCAATGATATGGCGTCTTATGCACTCAACCTAGAGCATGAGGAGCCATCGACATATGGTGGAGCCATACTCTCAAGAGATGCCGCTCAGTGGCAATGAGCTATAGAGGAGGAAATGGAGTTCCTTCACTGGAGTGACACATGGGAGTTGGTGTCATTACCCAAGGAGAAGCATGCCATTGGTTGTCGTTGGATATACAAGGTAAAGGAAAGATCAACTTAAGATGGCCATGAAGTCAGGTATAAGGCAAGGTTGGTAGCCATTGGGTTTGCACAACGGAAGTGAGAAGACTACAACGAGATATTCTTGCCAGTTGTATGACATACATCCATTTGGGTGTTGTTGGCACTAGTTGCTAGCATGGACATTGAGTTGGAAAAACTTGATGTGAAGACCGCCTTTATGCATGGAGATCTTGATGAAGAAATATATATGCAACAGCCTGAGGGGTTCAGAGTTGAGGGAAAACAGACCTTGGTGTGCTGGTTGAAGAAATCGTTGTACGGGTTGAGGCAATCATCCATGCAGTGGTACAAATGATTTGATAGCTTCATGATGGGAGTAGGCTTCGAGAGGAGCATCAAGGATCAATGTGTGTATGTGCATACACTTGAGAATGGCTTGAAGATCTATTTGTTGCTCTACGTGGACGACATGCTTATTGCTTCTAATAGTATGTCTGAGTTGAAGAAGCTGAAGGTGAATCTTGGGAAAGAGTTCGACATGAATGACTGGGAGCCCGTTAAGAAGATTCTCAGAATGGAGATTTTCCGAGATAGAAAGAAGCATGAGCTGAGATTGTCACAGAAAGGGTATATTCAGAAGGTGCTAGTCCATTTTGGGATGGAGAGCGTGAAACTCGTGACAACACCTTTGGGAACTCATTTTCAGCTGTCGGTGAATCAGTCGCCAAGCATCGATGATGAGAAGACATGCATGTCTTAGGTGCCATATGCGAGTACAATGGAAAGTTTGATGTATGCAATGGTTTGCACACGTCCAGATATTGCACAAGCCATGTGAGTGGTTAGCAGGTACACGACTAATCCAGGCAAGGAGCATTGACAGGCCTTCAAGTGGATTCTGAGATATCTGCGAGGCATAGTGAGTGTCGGGATCCACTATGGGAGAGGAGACTGAAAGGTGATGATAGGATACTGCGATAGCGATTATGCAGGTGATAGAGATAGGCGGCGAACTACCACAGGGTATGTGTTCACTTTGGACACTGTCGCGGTATCGTGGAGGTCGGTCTTATAGTCTATGGTTGTGCTGTCGACCACAGAGGCCGAGTTGATTACAGCAGTGAAAGATGTGAAGGAAGCCAAGTATTTGACGGGTTTGCTGAGAGATTTTGTGATGCCGCAAGATTCATCTCATATGCATTGTGATATCCCAAGTGCCATTAACCTGGCAAAGCACCAGACATATAGTTCGAGGACGAAGCATATTGAGGTGTGTGATTCCTTCCTTGAGTTGGAGAAGAAGGAAATAGAGCTTCAGAAGACCCCGACTGAGAAGAACCCTATAGACATATTTACCAAGCCAGTTCCCACCGTCAAGCTCCGGGTATGCCTGGAGCTGCTTTCCTTGTTGGCTTAGGTGGCGTCGGAGGGCACGTATTCCGAGACAATGGTGATAATCAGATAGAGGGTATTGGCGTGTGATTCTGAGAGAAATATTACATCTTTTACCCCTCATTTGGACCGTATTTTGCGTATATATATTATATAATTTATCTCTAATAAGTGTGTATTTGTAATATCATTTAATAATAGAGTGTTTCGCTTGTTTATACGCAAAATACAATTATATGGCCTAATTTTGTCTAAATTTTATTTTTCAGGAGAAGCTTGCAATTTTCCGAATCCAACGGCTATTTTTCCACATTTTTCGAAGGTCGGAGCAAATTTCTGCAAATTAAAAGGCCCAATAAAGCTTTTGTATAGAGAGAGAAAGGCAAAAAAAGCACAGTAAAAATGCTGACGCCAGCCTGGCGTCAGCAAATTTGCTGACGCCAGGGGCGTCAGCACCCGCCCGCTCGCGGGCGGGTGTGAAAACGCCCACCCGAAAGCGGGCGGGTCTTTTTTTTGCGGGCGTCCAGTGGCGCCCGCCTCCCACTGGGCGCCAGCCACTATTACTTGCGGGCGGGTCCCGTTTTGACTTTGCGGTCACCCGCCCCGCGTTTCCCACGCGGGCGGCACCCGTCTCCATTGACCGTTCGCCTTCATTATTAGGCGGGCCTGGCAGCCGACAGAGCTGAAGAAGACCCGCCAGCCTGTTTTACACATGGGCTGCGCCCGCCAGAGTTGAAGACAACCCGCAGACCCGTTAGCCTATAAATATCGGTATTTTGGGCATAACTTTTACTACACAACTCCAAATTGAGTGATTTTCGTTTCATTGCGAAGCTAAGGAGTTCTTCTATCCATTCTAGAGGAGTTTGCTCAGATCAGGAAGAGTTTTGTGGGTGTTTAGGCTTCAAAAGTGGTGAAAAAATCCATTTCTTTACCCGTTTGTATTAAATTTGTATTACGGTTTGTATTAAACTTATGTTTCTATTAATGAAACTTGTTGTTTTTATTACCATGCTTGGCTAAAGTATTGTGGGTGTGTTGTGTTGAAGTTAGTGTTGCTAGGGTTTTGCTTTCATATCTCCATATATTGTGCAAAAATCAAAACAGTTTAAAAACGCCGATTTCTTTACTTTTTCAAATATGCATAATCCGTAGAGGAATCCGCTTAGGATGACGTGCCACGAGGCATTGTCTAAGTGCATCAATCCGTAGAGGAGCTCAAGGAGGGTGATGAACCACGAGGTTCATCTTTCATAATTTATTATTCAAAGAAATCGCTTGTTTTTACGCTATCTTTTTAATTGAAAAATCATCGTTTTTAAAGCTTTATCTTCCGATCCCCATACCTTGGCATGGATGTGGGATCGAGAAATCATGGAGAATGAATAGCATAACCTACTACAACACTAACGGAAACACAACACACGCACGCTTTTTATAAATTGTATTTTCACGTAATTTACTAAAACGACTTTTATCTCACGCTAAATCCAAATCCAAAATCGCCTTTGAAGGGTGGTTCATCTCTCATCAATTAATTTTTCTAGCTTAATTCTAAACTTTGAAATTTGCAGGTTGTGTTGTCCCTGAGGAATACGATCCTGGTCTCACCAGGTTTACTACTTGACCGACGTCCTATACTTGGGATTATCAGTACAACTTTTTGGAACAGTCAAGTTTTTGGCACCGTTGCCGGGGACAACGGTCTACATATTTTACGGTTTCCAATTAACTTGGAAAATTCGGTGAGATCGTTCCACTCTTTTGTGTATAAAAACTTTGTATATCCATTCTTTTTGAATAATTTTTGTTTTGTTTTGTTTTGTTTGCTTTAATTTCGTTTTAAATATTTTCAAAACCCAAAAAAAAATTAGCTTGAGATAAAACAAAAACACCAAAAATATCATCTCTTCTGTTCTTATTTGTTTATGTGGCTTAGAACCCCTAGGACACATAGATTAGTTCGACACGTGAATATGGCACACAACGCAAATGACACCAGTGGAAATGACAATGACGACCATTCTCAAACTTTTGGAGATAGGCCACTTAGAGATGTGCTCAGACCTACTAGGTCTGCTTCTGGCTCATGCATTGTGCTTCCAGCCGAGGCCAATTCCTTTAGTCTTAAACCAGGAATGGTTCAACTTCTCCCTACCTATCACGGTATGGAGAGGGAGAACCCATATTTACATATAAAGGAATTTGAGGATGTTTGCTTAACCTGTGTAGATGGAAAAACAAGCAATGAAACTATATACCTTAAAATTTTTCCATTTTCACTTAAGGATAAAGCAAAGAATTGGCTTAACGCTTTACCTTCGCACTCTATTACTTCTTGGGTAAATTTACAAGCAGAGTTTCTAAAAAAGTTTTTTCCTTTGCACAGGACTCAGGGGCTAAAGAAACAAATTGTGAACTTCTCGTAGAAAGGAAATGAATCATTTGATGCTGCTTGGGAGAGGTTCAAAGACTTGCTACTTGCGTGCCCCCACCATGGATTCGATGAGTACCGCCTCATCGGCTTCTTCTACGATGGGCTTCCCCCTTCCATGAAGCAATTTGTAGAGATGATGTGCAACGGAGAGTTCTTCGACAAAAAGCCAGCTGACGCATGGGATTACTTGGATTCCATCGCTGAGAGTGCACAGACGTGGGAAGCAACTCCTGGCCACGATCGGACAGACCAGCCTCAATCTTCATCCCGTGGAGGCCAGTTTACATTGAAACCCGAGGAGGCGTTAGAAGCAAAGATGGAAGCACTCATCACTAGGAAGCTCCAAAACCTAGAGATGAAGGGAGTAAAAGCAGTGACTATTGAAGAGAAATGTGCTCTTTGCGACAGTCTGGAGCACAATACATCGGGGTGTCCAACCATTCCAACACTTAAAGATGTGCTCAAGGATCCTAGTCAGGTAAATAACATTTCAAATTCTTATCCAGGTCAAGGATTCAACCCGAACGCATACAATTCCAATTGGCGCAACCACCCCAATCTCAGTTGGCAAAACAAGCCACAAGCTTCTCAACCATACAGGCCACCACCTCAAAACAACTATCAAGGTGGAAATCAGAGAAAGAAGGAAGAGTCTGGAGCAGATCAATATTTTCAGACACTTAGCGACACGCTCCAACAGTTCATGCAGCTGCAGCAGAACCAAAATCAACAACTTCAACAACATCAGCAAGCTCAGTTCCAACAGATGCAACAACTTCAGCAGCAGCAACAAATGCAGCAGACTCAGTTCCAACAAATGAATGATAGCATCACAAAGCTTATGGCAAGTCTGGAGAAGGGCAAGCTCCCTGCTCAAACACTCCCGAATCCCAACACGAGTTCATCGTCAGCAATCAGCAACATCAAACCATGCCAAGCGGTGACTACTTTGAGGAGTGGAAAAGAAGTTCAAAAGCCTGAGCCACCGAAGGACACTTCTGAGATGGTGGTAGATGAAGAGGATCGTGAACCGCAAGGAGTACCAGAGGAGAGCGTAAGCAAGGACACAGACGCTTCAAAGACGAGAGTTCCAGAATCAGAGCCTTACTCTCCTCCCGCACCATATCCATAGAGGCTCTTGCATCCAAAGAAAGATAAGTATCAATCTGAAATTCGTGAAATTTTTCAAAGATGTCAGATTAATATTCCTTTATTAGATGCCATCAATCAAATCCCTGCATATGCCAAATTTCTTAAAGACCTCTGCACTGTCAAGAGAAATCTTAATGTTAAGAAAAAGGCATTTTAACTCAACATGTCAGCTCTATTTTTCAACATAACACGCCACCCAAATTCAAGGACCCTGGATCCCCTACCATTTCTTGCACCATAGGCACCAAACAGATAGGCCAGGCTCTTCTTGACTTAGGGTCCAGTGTTAATATTTTGCCATATCCTGTGTTTACACAATTGGGACTTGGGGAATTGAAATCCACACCTGTTATTCTCCAGTTAGCTGATAGATCTGTGAAAATCCCGAGGGGATGTGTTGAGGATGTACTTGTCCAAGTGGATAAGTTTTATTACCCTGTGGACTTTATTGTATTAGATCTTCAGGGACCCCAGCCTGCCACTCCAACCCCGATTATTTTAGGTCGACCCTTCCTAGATACTAGTAATGCTATTATTAACTGTAAGAATGGTCAACTTAAACTTACTTTTGGCAACATGTCTTTGGATCTAAATATTTTTAATGCTTGCAAATTGCCAACAGGGGTAGAGGAGTATAAGGAAGTAAGCATGATTGACGCTCTTGTTGTTGATCATTTTGATGAAGAATTCGTTTCTGCTATTGATTTTGTTGATAAACTATGTGACGGTATTGACGATAAATCTTTTTTGCAGGAAGCTGGAGAGGTGTCTCGCACCACCTGGGTGCCACGTTTTGAGCCACTACCATTGGAGACACCGTGCCAAATGCCATCCGACCTTGAGCATCCACAGCTGGAGTTCAACCATTGCCATCGTATTTGAAATACACTTATCTTGGAGAAGATTGTACATTTCCTGTGGTAATATCTTCCAAACTCTCTCTAGAACAGGAAAATGAATTATTAAATGTTTTGAAGAAACATAAGGGGGCAATAGGATGGACAATTGTTGATATCAAAGGTATTAGCCCTCTTATATGTGCACATCATATATATTTAGAAGATGATACCAAACCTACCCGTGAACCACAACGAGGGTTGAACCCAACCTTAAAAGAAGTAGTTAAGGGTGAGGTTTTGAAATTGCTTGATGCGGGTATCATATACCCCATTTCTGATAGTTGGTGAGTTAGTCCGACCCAAGTTGTACCAAAAAAATCTGGGTTAACTGTTATAAAAAATGAAAACAATGAATTGGTACCTATGAGAGCCGCCACTGGATGGCGTAAGTGCATAGACTTTAGGAAGCTAAACTCCAAGACACGAAAAGACCACTTCCCTCTTCCCTTCCTAGACCAAATTTTAGAGAGAGTGGCTGGGCACGAGTTTTACTGCTTCCTAGATGGATACTCCGGTTACTACCAAATTGAAATAGCCCCAGAGGTTCAAGAGAAGACCACCTTCACTTGTCCCTTTGGAACCTTTGCTTTTCGGAGAATGCCATTTGGTTTATGCAACGCCCCTGCAACTTTTCAACGATGCATGTTAAGTATATTTGATGATATGGTTGAAAAGATTGTAGAAGTATTTATGGATGATTTTTCCGTATATGGTAACTCTTTTTCTGATTGTTTAACTAACTTGGCTTGTGTGCTGCATAGATGCATCGAAAAGAACGTGCTCCTTAACTGGGAAAAATGTCACTTCATGACCACTGAGGGCATTGTCCTTGGTCACATAGTCTCTAGGGAAGGAATACAGGTAGACAAAGCCAAGGTAGAAGTCATCGAGAAGTTACCTACTCCGAAATGTGTTAAGGACATTCGGTCCTTCCTTGGTCATGCCGGATTCTACAGGCGGTTCATAAAGGATTTTAGTTTGATTTCACGTCCTTTATGCACACTTCTTATGCATGACACTGAATTCATTTGGACAGAAGAGCGTAAAAACTCTTTTAATACTTTAAAACAAGCACTTATATCTTCTCCTATTTTGCAGGTACCAGATTGGACACTGCCATTTGAGATCATGTGTGACGCCAGCAATTTTGCAGTTGGCGCAGTTCTTGGACAACGGAAAGACAAATCTCCAGTTGTCATTTACTACGCAAGCAAGAGTTTGAATGAAGCTCAGAGAAACTACACCACAACGGAGAAGGAGCTGCTTGCCGTAGTTATTGCTTTGGAAAAATTTAGGAGCTACATTTTGGGATTTCCCATTATTATTTTTATAGATCATTCCGCTCTTAAATACCCTTTGTCCAAGAAAGATGCAAAGACAAGACTTATACGTTGGATTTTACTTTTGCAGGAGTTCCAGATGCAGATAAAAGATAAGAAAGGAGTTGAGAATCATGTGGCAGACCATCTTTCACGACTAACCATTGGTACAGAATCTGTCTCCATTCCAATTCAAGACTCCTTCCCAGATGAGCACCTATTTTCTGTCTCCACACTTCCATGGTATGCAGATATTGTCAATTATTTGGTAACTGGTAAGACTCCTTCAACTTGGTCAATTCAGGATAAGAAAAGGTTTAATCACGAGGTAAAATCATTTTTCTTTGATGATCCATACCTTTATAAATATTGCAATGATCAAATAGTAAGGAGATGTATACCAGACCAGGAAATAGATAGTGTCTTGCATTTTTGTCACGAGAGTTTATGTGGGGGACATTTTTCAGCTCATAAAACTGTGGCAAAAATTTTACAATGTGGATTTTATTGGCCAAGCATGTTTAAAGATACTTTTTCATTTTGTAAGTCATGCTTGCCTTGCCAGCAGTTGGGGGGAATCACTAGGAGGAATATGATGCCATTAAACCATATATTGGAAATTGAAATTTTTGATTGTTGGGGTATTGATTTTATGGGGCCATTTTCCCCTTATTTTGGACATACTTTTATTTTACTTGCTATTGATTATGTGTCTAAATGGGTTGAAGCTATCCCTTGCAGGGCAAATGATGCATCTGTCGTACTCAAGTTCATGAAGGAACATATCTTTGCACGCTTTGGGGTGCCCAAGGCGATGATTAGTGATGGAGGCTCCCATTTCTGCAACAGCCTTTTTGCAAGCTTGATGACAAAGTTTGGGGTGAAGCACAAAGTCTCTACACCTTACCACCCCCAAACTAATGGACAGGCGGAGTTGGCAAACAGGGAGATAAAGAATATTCTCCAAAAGACGGTGAATCCTACTAGAAAGGATTGGAGCATCCGACTTCCTGAAGCATTGTGGGCATACCGTACCGCCTACAAAAACGTATTAGGGATGTCTCCTTACCGTATTGTCTACGGAAAGCATTGTCATTTGCCCGTCGAAATTGAACATAAATCTTTTTGGGCAGTGAAGAAATTAAATTTTGATGCTGATTCTTCTTCTTCTTTACGCAGGTTGCAATTAGTTAAACTTGAGGAGCTGAGGAGAGAAGCATACGACAATGCAAAATTGGCAAAAGAAAGATTGAAAGTTGCACATGATCGCACCATATTGAGGAGAGAATTTGTTCCAGGTCAAAAAGTGCTCTTGTACAATTCACGCTTGCATCTCTTCCCAGGAAAGCTACGCTCCAAGTGGAATGGACCTTATATTGTAAACATGAGTTATCCACATGGAGCAGTGACCTTAGTTAACCCGAAAGATGGCAATGAGTTCAAAGTCAACGGTCAGCGCTTGAAGCACTATCACGAGCCATGGCCACAGGAGAACGACACCATGCTACTTACCGACCCACCTTCGGGTGGTAACTAAATAGGTGTGTTCTTTCCATAACTCTTTAGTGTTAGTTTATATATTACTAAATAAATTTGCATCTTACCCTTCAAACATCGAGGACTATGTTTACTTTTAGTTGGGGGGAGGAAGTGTTTGCACGAAAAAAAAGTTTGCATATATAGTTTGCTTATATATATACCAAAAAATTGCTTATATATATACCAAAAAAACAGAATGTTGAGTTTTTCACCAAGAACCATTTATATGTCCATTTGAAGTGAAAAATCCATCAAAATTTAATTGAACACCTATATTCATTATTGTAAAATAAATTAAGAATGTTTACCCCTGCGTAGAATTTTACATTATCATGACTTTCATGTAAACTGGTGCATGTATCTATAATTGTACTCTCATGAAACTATTATTTGGTTCACGCAATTTCATGTCACGAATTGGTAATTATATGAAGAAGGTTATAAATTCTAAGGATAATGGCCAATCACATACATCGGCTTGCTGATTACTAAGTGATGGAGAATCTTATTCAAACATGTCTCATGTCAAAAAAAAAATAAAAAAAAATAAAAAAATGAATAAAATGCACCGTTCTTCGAGCTTCTTTTAGTAGCCGGGTCCTCGTGCCTCAGGAAACATGGGGCTTCGCGCCGAAAAATGAAGTATGGGGAGTGCATAGTAAATCTTTAGACATTCCGAGTTATTAAGTCTGAGGGGTTTTTCAAAACCTAATGCCCTAAAACCATCTGGTTTGGGAGTCATTGATCTAACGCTCGCTACATGGATTGTTCTAAAAAGTTATCAAAAAAAGAAAAACAAAAAAAGATATGAGATATTTTGAGTAGATTCAAGATCATTATATTACGATTTTGATGTTGTGATGGTCTAATCCTATGAAATTTACAGCCTAGGACATATGATTACCTATTTCATTAAACAATGCATTTATGCGATACTGAATATGTGTGGATTGAGATAAGATTGTGATTCTTTGCATTAGTCCATGAAAACACATGATAGGTATTGAACTTTGTTGGGTAATATTATTCTTAATTCATTTTAAGCTTATTAAAGTGAATATAAGGTGTATGACATATTGTTGGAATATTCGCTTATTTTGCTAAGAGACAAGCAAAAAGCTAGTTGGGGGGGTGTGATTCTGAGAGAAATATTACATCTTTTACCCCTCATTTGGACCGTATGTTGCGTATATATATTATATAATTTATCTCTAATAAGTGTGTATTTGTAATATCATTTAATAATAGAGTGTTTCGCTTGTTTATACGCAAAATACAATTATATGGCCTAATTTTGTCTCAATTTTATTTTTCAGGAGAAGCTTGCAATTTTCCGAATCCAACGGCTATTTTTCCACATTTTTCGGAGGCCGGAGCAAATTTCTGCAAATTAAAAGGCCCTATAAAGCTATTGTATAGAGAGAGAAAGGCAAAAAAAAGCACAATAAAAATGCTGACGCCAGCCTGGCGTCAGCAAATTTGCTGACGCCAGGGGCGTCAGCACCCGCCCGCTCGTGGGCGGGTGTGAAAACACCCGCCCGAGAGCGGGCGGGTCTTTTTTTGCAGGTGCCCAGTGGCGCCCGCCTCCCACTGGGCGCCCGCCCCTATTAATTGCGGGCGGGTCCCGTTTTGACTTTGCGGGCGCCTGCCCCGCGTTTCCCACGCGGGCGGCGCCCGTCTCCATTGACCGCCCGCCTTCATTAATAGGCGGGCCTGGCACCCGACAGAGTTGAAGAAGACCCGCCAGCCTGTTTTACACATGGGCTGCGCCTGCCAGAGTTGAAGACAACCCGCAGACCCATTAGCCTATAAATATCGGTATTTGGGCATAACTTTTACTACACAACTCCAAATTGAGTGATTTTCATTTCATTGCGAAGCTAAGGAGTTCTTCTATCCATTCCAGAGGAGTTTGCTCAGATCAGGAAGAGTTTTGTGGGTGTTTGGGCTTCAAAAGTGGTGAAAAACTCCATTTCTTTAACCGTTTGTATTAAATTTGTATTACGGTTTGTATTAAACTTATGTTTCTATTAATGAAACTTGTTGTTTTTATTACCATGCTTGGCTAAAGAATTTTGGGTGTGTTGTGTGGAAGTTAGTGTTGCTAGGGTATTGCTTTCATATCTCCATATATTGTGCAAAAATCAAAACCGTTTAAAAACGCCGATTTCTTTACTTTTTCAAATACGCACAATCCGTATAGCAATCCGCTTAGGATGACGTGTCGCGAGGCATTGTCTAAGTGCATCAATCCGTAGAGGATCCCAAGGAGGGTGATGAACCGCGAGGTTCATCTTTCATAATTTATTATTCAAAGAAATCGCTTGTTTTTACGCTATCTTTTTAATTGAAAAATCATCGTTTTTAAAGCTTTATCTTCCGATCTCCATACCTTGGCATGGATGTGGGATCGAGAAATCATGGAGAATGAATAGCATAACCTACTACAACACTAACGGAAACACAACACACGCACGCTTTTTATAAATTGTATTTTTACGTAATTTACTAAAACGACTTTTATCTCACGCTAAATCCAAATCTAAAATCGCCTTCGAAGGGTGGTTCATCTCTCATCAATTAATTTTTCTAGCTTAATTCTAAACTTTGAAATTTGCAGGTTGCGTTGTCCCTGAGGAATACGATCCTGGTCTCACCAGGTTTACTACTTGACGGACGTCCTATACTTGGGATTATCAGTACAACTTTTTGGAACAGTCAGCGTGTAGCATGGAGATGTAGGAGTATTGGTGATGAGATTTGATCAAGGTAGAGTGTTGTTTTTTGTGATTCAAGTCTTATATGAAGGATTTCCAGGGGACTCAGTCGAGCTGGCTTGCTACTCGACCGAACTACAAGAGCAGAGCATAGGCAGAAGTAGTGGAGAGTTTTCATCGACTCGGGCGACCTTCTACTCGGTCGAGCAGGAGGAAACTCGGTCGAGTAGCCTGCTACTCGGTCGAGCTACAGTAGGATTTTGATGGTCTCAGAAGTCTGAGAGTTTGCTGTTTGAGAGAGCTCTGCAGGGAATACCTACTCGGGTCGAGTAGCTATGCTACTCGACCGAGTCGACTCTACCCCATCCAGCAGCAGAAGCGATGCATATCAGCTCGGTCGAGCAGACCGAGCTGTGGACCTACTTGGGCCGAGCACGCGCGGGGCCAGACTGCACGGCGGACGACCTGGATTGATTTTCTGGATTTTGCCGGGTTCTTATTTAAACCTAACTATTGTTTTAGATTAGGTTAGGCCTCTATTTGATATCTAGAGCTTTTGGAAGCCAAAAGCCACCCCCTTGGAGATTCTAAGGAGAGATTAGGGTTCAGTGTTCTTGATTGAGAAGGTGAGTGTTTTCTTCTCTATTCCTCCTTTGATTTCTTTTTCCTTGAGTGAGTTTGTGAGTGCTTGTGCTATTGGACACGTTATTACTCACGTGAGTGGAAGCAAGATTGTAACCCTAGATCGGTGCATCTATCTGATAGTGGAATCGTCTCAGATTGCTAGATGTAGGTTGTTTACAACCGAACCAGGGTAATTTTCTCGTGCCTACATTTGATTTGATTTTGCTATTATTCGTTTGCTACTTTCTATTGTAAGGTCGCAGGGTTTATTGTTGGGTGAATTGGGGTTCTTTTGCTAGCGCTAGATTTCTGATCAGTTTATTAGGGTTGGTCTTCCGCTTGGATCCTATGGCGTCGCTGTGTTCCGCCATGCCGTGTTGATTTATTCCCAACAAGAAGCACAAATATGTCCTACTTCTTAAGCTAACATTGGGATCTCATTTTTTATAGTTTCAAGCTAGAGTGTGTCAATCAAGGTTGTTGGCCTCTCATTGATAAGATATTGCCACCAAACTTCAACAAGATAAATGGCATAAAGTGGCTGTATCAGAATCAAATTTTGAAGTTAATGGTGCTGGTTAACAGCATAAGGATGGTTTCTTAGAAAATTTGAGAAATTTTTTTACTCTTTTACCAAATATATTCCAAATAAGGCTTTTCCCTAAGACAAAGAGATACGCGACTTACATTCTTAAACCTAATGTTTGATATCAAAGCATTATGGATAGAGGCATCTGTGCTATCAGCCAAGGACTTTCATTTCAATTTCTTATGCTTATTAGCAAGAGGATCACTCTCTCCCAAAAATTTTAACTGCTCACATATTTGGGAAATTATCGTACCAACATTTACAGTTGTCGCAAAGAGTAATAAAAACATAAGTAATTAGGCATGTGTTCCGCATCCACTATCCTAATGCTGGACAATGCTATCATCACTGCCTTCAATTAACACAATAGTTCATGATAAGAACTAAATAGAAATTTAAAAAATAAATTAACCTAAATCGGTATTTGTTAAACAGAACACAACATGACCTATTTTCTAAGTGTTCAGGATAACATGTTTAAGAATGTAAGTTAAGCAAATAGCAACCTGAACTCACCAATAAACAGAACATGAAATAAATACCTGTTTTTGTTTTTTAAATAGCAACATGTTTTTTTAAATAGAAACCTGTTTTTGTTTAACAATTACCATTTAGTAGTCAACTTAAATAGAACATGAACTAAATAGCAACCTTTTCATGTTGTGTTCAGGATAACCGGTTTAAGAATGTAAGTCAAGTGTTTATTTAGTAGTAAAGTAAATAGCAACCTGAACCAATAAATAGAACACAACGTGAATGGTATTTGTTAAACAAAAACAACTAATGAAATGACCAAACATAATGAAAAGAATCAAATGTCTCGTAGTCGCAAGTTTTTGAGCCAGTTGTATAACAACAAACAAACTTGACTTAATTTGTAGATGTTCAGGACCAATAAACTTGAATTAATTTGTAATATATTCTTCTAATAGCCAACCACATATACATCTAATTTCCAGTAACCACTATGGATTTTACCAAATTAAATCAGAGAATATATCACATTTTGAGTTTAAACCAAATTTTCATCATTATAGTTCAAAGGAAATAAAACTTTACAATTGCTTAAAAATAGTAAGGCCTAAATTAGAAAACCCCAAGAGAAGAGCAATTTTTTAACCTTAAATATATTGTAGAACAATATAGTCTTATAATAGCTAACCACATACGTAACGTTATTTTTAACCCGTTGTAACTTAACATTATCCTATATAAGAAACTTTTGAAATTTGACTAATTCCTGCAATGGCACAAAGAATAGGCATAGAACCACTCGATGTCATCATAGAGCTTGTAAAATTGCACACTATGAGGTCCATGCTCAATATGACACTGTAAAATTGCACACTGTGAGCTTGTGCAACACTAATTAGCTTTCGGTTAAAAAAGGCTACCAGGAGAGCATAAAAATTAATAAAAAGCAGGCTGGTAATATTAACAAAACTTGACTTTTGTTGTGAACGGTTATAAACTAGAGTTGGTTAAGATTCTGGGCTATCTTAGAGATAGGCCCATATCAATGTAACCCACGTTTGTATTCTTCCTGCTTGCCTATAAGTAAAGAGCTAGCCTTTTGTTGTGAACGGTTATAAACTGGAGTTGGTTAAGATTGTGGGCTATCTTAGAGATAGGCCCATATCAATGTAACCCACGTTTGTATTCTTCCAGCTTCCCTATAAGTAAAGAGCTGGGGGATCCTCCCCCAGTAGTTTATTTATAACAGGTTATCCGCACGAGCCTCTAAATTTTTCCACAAATTTTTTTTCGATCGTTGCAAAGGTGATGGGAGACAGGAGATCCACGCACGCGGTGCAAGGCTTCCTCAAACAAACGTCGTTATCTGCGTAGGGCTTCGTTCAACCGTCTCTATATCCGAAGGATGGATATAGAGGTAAAACCTGCTAAAAACACTGCTTTTATCATACGTATGATTGATCTACCCATAGATCTCGCAAGATCGATATGGGGATTGCTTATCGCCTGAAAACGACGAACTTGCTCATCTGTAACGACTGGTTTTTCATGTAGGGATTTTATTATATATATTTATATATTTGGTTGCTTTCCCTTGTTGTGATTTCCATTTCCGTCTCCGTAGTTCTCTTTTCGTTCATTTCGTCATGATTCTCTAGATTCTTCCGTCGGTCGGCGTGTTTGAAGTAAGTCATTCGTGACGGGATTCATAACGTCGATATCTTAGAGTTAGAACGAGCCTAGGAGACTTAGGAAACCATCCCGGAGCTTTGCGCTCCATTTCGGAACTTTCAATGCACATTAGCCGGTGTAAGAAGGGGCACCGACCGACTAGATGACGATCCAGTCGGTCGGAAAACCTTCTTGAACCGACTAGTGAGCTTTGTTAAATGTTCAGGAGTTACTATTTATCGTTAGTCTGTCTAAGAACGTTGGTTGACCGACTAGGTTGCAAACTAGTCGGTCGGTAATGCTTCTTTAACCGACTAACTCTTTAACTATTTTTGGTACTAGTTACTGTTTACTCTTAGTCGGTCTAAGAACGTTCATCGACCGACTAGATGTCAAACTAGTCGGTCAGTAGTTGTTCTTTGACCGACTAAATCTAAATCCTAATTTTCGTCTGGGTTACTGTTTACACTTAGTCGGTCTGCGTTGGTCAACCGACCGACTAGTTCCCAAACTAGTCGGTCAGTGGTTGCTCTTTGACCGACTAAACAGTACAGGAAACCCTAGTTTTGCCCTAGCCGCCACCAAACTCTATAAATACCCCTCCAAACGTTTTCTTCTTCTTCCTCATGACCTAAAACCCTAGTTTCTCCCCCATTGAGCCCCCTACTACCTCAAACCCTTATTCCTTCATCCCAAGCCCAAAATCCATCATCCAAACCCTCACTTAACACTTTCCACCTTCCACCTTCCACCTTCCTCAACCTTCATCAAACCCCCAAAATCCACATCAAAACCCATTTCTCCAGATTTTTCCTCATTTCCAGATCTGAGCCGGATCGCTCTTCCGTTGCCGCGGTTGCTCGGCATCGTTCCTCCGCTTCTTCACGGTAATACTCGATCCTTTAGTTTTAACATAACCCACATTGACATTTGTGAAACCCTAATAAAATGGATTATTAGACAATTAGGATTCTATTAAGAAATCGATTTAGAATCGTTGTTCTAATAATTGTTTTGCTATAACAGTGATCTATTCCGTAGTTAGCTTGTGTGACGATCTTCATTGCTCGTCAACCCCGGTATCAGGCAAGTGAAACTTGCATCTCTTGATTTGGGCCATGTCTTAGGCCATTTCCCTTGCTTTAGCGTAAAAGAGACTAGACGGTGAAAGGATAGCCGTCTAGACGCCATTGACCTAGCTTGACAACGAAGCTTGGTCCGTCACCTTCATCATGCTTGTATGTCACGTTTACTTTCCCTTAACGGTACGCGTAGTAACTGTTCATGTCATCCATGCATCCTTAACGGCTATTGCATTTTAACTGCCATGTTTAATTTAAATTAACGGTACGCGAATATGTTCATGTCATTGCATTTTACCTGTCACGTTTAATTTCAATTAACGGTACGCGAATATCTGCTCATGTCATTGCATGCTTGAACACTCATCATGATTGCGTAGATTCGCTACATACTTGTACTATTTGTTCCGGCTAGGCACCCGTTCTGCGGGGACAACCCTAGGCCAAATACACTTTCTGGCTCGTGTTCCAAAAGACGAGCTCAACACGGCCTGCGGGCAATAGGGCACTCGATGCGTGATTCCTTGTACTTGATACTTGAACACAGCCTGCGGACAATAGGGCACTCGTTGAGTGATCCCTTGTACTTGTTACTTGACATTACATGTCACAACTACCACTTGCTACTTGTACTTTACCTTACTTGTTACCACCTTACTTTACTTGCCATGAACCATACTTTAACTGCTAGGTTGTTAGTTTACCTTTCTTTCAGTTTCCTTGCACAAGTCTTTCGACTTGCTGACATGTGCCCCTTTTCTCTTTTGGGTGACACATGTTAGATCCCGAGCCTGAGATACTTGCTGAGGACGCGGTGTTCGCTGACGCTGAGTCAGAACCTGCGTTGATCGAGGACTTCGTAGACACTGGAGATCAGTCTTAGTGTTTATGTCTGGTTTTTGTTAGACAGCTTAGGTTGACGGTGCGTGGCACCTAGTTTGATACTCTGTTATGTTTGTGTTTTGTTTGGCCTTGTTCTGGGCCTTTAGACTCTTTCTTTTTAGCCCGGTGGCTTTTTCTGTGATGTTGAATATTTTGTGGACAAACTTTGGGATTGGTATTTCATATCCGTCTCATCCTATTATTATTGTTGTTGTTGTTCCGTTTGCGATTACAGGGACCTGCTTATACTAAATTGACGCTTTTCAGGCGTGCAGCTTCACAGCTCCACGCTTGAGCGGACCTTCTCACGTCTCGCCTCCATTTTAGGGAAGCGGGGCGTGACATCATCTAAACCCCAAATTTCCCCCCAAACCAAGTTGCGACGCTAGGCTTGCCGCCGCGCAGAGCAAACCCCCCGAAGGGGGGTGCGGCCTTGCCGTCGCCGCACGAATCGAACCCCCCCAAAGGGGGGTGCGGCCTTGCCACCGCCGTACGTAACAAACCCCCCCAGAAGGGGGGTGCGGCCTTGCCTCCGTCGCATGAAATGAACCCCCCCAAAAGGGGGGTCGGCCTTGTCGCCACCGATGCAAACCCCCCTAAAGGCGGGGTGCTGCCGTTTCCACCGCCGTGAAGCGAACCCCCTGAAGGGTGTTGCGGCCGTTGCTGCCACCGCAAAGCAGACCCCCCGAAAGTGGGGGTGCGGTCGTAGCTGTTTTTGCATCAGACCACCCCCGAAGGGGGGTGCGGCATTGTGACCAACGCATTAGAACCCCGCGAAGGGGGCGTGCAGCGTCCCCGCTGCCGCATCAGCCCCCCCCGAAGGGGGGTATAGCGCTCTGCCACCATTGAGCCCCCCTGAAGGGGGATACCGCCGCCCCTAGCCCCCCTTAAGGGGGGCAGCTCCCCTTCTTTGCCGCTGCCCGGCGGCAATCAACGAGGGGCGGCAGCGACTAACCCTAGCCGCCGCCTCTCAACCCTAGAATGGGCCCAAAGCCCATTTTCGAAAAAAAACAAACTACGGGCCTGAAGCCCGCAGCCACTCTGCGGGCTTCAGGCCCGCAGCCCATATTTTTTCAAAAATATTTTTAGGAAAGGGGCAATTTACTACTAAAGGGGGCTAAAAATTGGGCAAAAATGGTGTTTGGGGAACCAAAACTCATGAAAAATCACGATATACTTCGGGTCTATAAGGGGATTTTTGGGAGTAATTTTGGGAAGATCAAAAAACGAAAACTTTTTCCTTTTACAATTGAACATGTTAAATTTGGGCTATTTCTCCAAACTCTTGGAATAAACCCAATTTGCACAACCCTTGCATTAAATGATTTCTTCTGTAAAATCATCTATACATGCTTTACATCACTGGCTTATTCTATGGATAATTTATGTGTGGTTGTGCATTATATTTAAGCTTAATAATTAAGAAGATCCTGCGACTGCTCTGCCGTTAGTCACCTAACCTAACGGTGTATGACGTTGCCCAGTGGTCCAATAATTATTAAGTGATTAAATTATTTATCCTCATGGGAATATAACTGCCTGCGATGTCTGTGAATGAAAATGTTGATGAGCATAATATTTCTGCACAAATGGCTAAATGCAGTTTTTGGATCGGCTGTTTAAGTCCCACATTTTATTTCACGCACTTTTCTTTTATTTTTGAGAGAAATTGTAGTGAGGAATTTATGTAAATGTCAAAGAAAGAAGACCACTTTCCATGGAGACGGAGGCCACAATTGAAGCTGGAGATATTATATGGGACTCACGGGGTTTCCAAAGTTGTATTTTCCTTTTAAGCTTTAAATTGTGTAATATGGACTGTATGGACTTTGGACCCTTTTTATGTGGGACTGGCCGATCCACGCATTTAGCCTTTCATTATATATTTCCTCCACATGAAAATGTCTCTTTGATTAAAATATTAATTCATGAATATTTGTGCTCTGCTAGATACATGGCTAAAATTACAAGCATCGATTTCGAAGTGCTGGATGCATCCGGTAGAAACTATCTGAGCTGGTAGCCCGATGTGAAGTTTTACCTGCGGGTAAAGTCCCTCATTGCTGCTGTAATAGAAAAAGAAAAAGTAAGTGATATAGGAAAGGCGCAAGCCATCATCTATATTCGCTGCCATGTGGACAAGACCTTAAAGGCTGAATACCTTACGGTCGAAGATCCAATTGAGCTGTGGTGTGCCCTTGAGGATAGGTATAAACATCAGAAAGATGTTATACTCCCAAGGGCACGTTATGAACATCAGAACCTAAGACTGCTGGACTTAAGTCCATTTCTGAGTACAACTGAGCACTTTTTAGCATCACCTCATGCCTGAAGTTGTGTGGTGAGAAAGTCTCAGAAGATCGCATGCTGGAAAATACGTATACGTCTTTCCATGAAAAAGATGCTATACTTGTGCAGGAATATCGTGAACGCAAGTTCACCAAGTATTCTGAGCTGCTGTCATGTTTACTTATGGCCGAACAAAACAGAGATCTTCTTCTCACCACTCACAATAAGCGACCTCCTGGCACTGCCCCTCTACCAGAAGCTCATCATACCTCTTCCTTCAAAAAGAAGAGACACAATAAAAGAAAAGAAAGACCACAAAAGGGGGGACAACACAGAAGAGCCAAGGGCCAAGTACAGCAGCGAAAAAATGAAGGGAATCACAAGTCACCCAGCGCAGAAATGACAACAAGAAAAATGATGCACCCCGACCAAAGAGGGATTGGGAAGACCAGTGTCACAGCTGTGGCATGAAAGGCCACTGGTCCAGAGTGTGCCGGACCCCACTGCATCTCCATGAGCTGTATAAACGAAGCAAGGAAAAGAATGTTGAAACAAACCTGGTGGATGCAAACACTACAGTCAAGTTCATAGCAAAAGACTTCGAATCAGAGGACCTGCTTGATTAGCCCACTTTCTTAGCATTTTGAGAAGAATTTATCTTTTGAGAGCTTTTTATGTAATTTGATTTCCTTTGAATAAAATTTAGTTTCTGAATGCAAATGTTTTACCCATCTTTTTAGATGGAATGCTCTCATGACTGCTTGGTAGACAGTGCTTCGACACATACGATCCTTCAGAATAAATGCTATTTTCATATCATTACACAGTATAAGAGCCCTGTAAATACAATTGCAGGGCCATCGGATATAACTAAAGGTTCTAGGAATGCAACCTTGTTGCTCCCCAAAGTAATAGAAATTAAATTAAAGATGCATTATACTCTCCGAATTCCAAACGAAACTTACTAAGTTTCAAAGATATCCTTCTGAACGGATTTCACTTGGAAACAAAAAATGCAAAAGAAAATGAAGTACTGTATGTAACGTCTCAAGAAAATAGAGTAAAAACCATACTTGAACTTTTTGAGAGCCTTTCATCAAGCCTCTACCATACAACGATACGGAGAGAGGAACCTAACCTGACGGAGCACCTGAAGTGCCCGACATTAGCCAAATTTTTACTTTGGCATGACAGACTTGGTCACCCTGGATCTATGATGATGCACTATATCTTTTCACAATCTCATGGGCATAACCTGAAGAACCAGAAGATTCTTTAGAAGGGAGAATTTCTTTGTGTACCCTGCTTCAAAGGGAAATTAATAACAAGGCCATCACCACTTAAAAGTGGATATCGAGCTCCAAGCTTCCTTGAAAGCATACACAGATGCATATGTGGACCCATCCAGCTCCCTAGCGGGCATTTTCGGTACTTCATGGTACTGATTGATGCTTCTTCGAAATACTCGTATGTGTGTCTACTTTCGACCTATAACTTAGCTTTTCCAAAGCTTTTGGCACAAATTATAAAGTTGCGAGCGCACTTTCCAGACAACCAAATAAAGAAAATACGTCTGGATAATGCGGGGGAATTCACCTCCCAGTCATTTCAAGAATATTGCCAGGCAACAGGAATAGAAATTGAACATCCAGTGCCGCATGTTCACACCCAGAATGGGTTGGTAGAGTCGCTGATTAAAAGACTCCAATGGATGCACGTCCATTGCAAATGAAATCCCAGTTGTCAGTGGATGCATGGGGACATGCAATTCTGCATACTGCATCATTAATAAGAATTAGACGCTCAGGAGGTCAGAGTCTCTCTCCAATGCAACTTGCATATGGAACGCCGCCGAACATTTCTCACTCGAGGACCTTCGGTTGTGCAGTTTATATCCACATCGCACCACCCCAGAGGACCAAGATGGGCCCTCAACATCGCCTAGGTATTTATGTAGGGTTTGACTCACCCTCAATTATCAGATACCTAAAACCCCAAGCGGGGACGCTTTTAAGGCATTTCTTGAAGACTATGACTTTGATGAGACATATTTCCCCAAAATGGGCCTAGACAATGAAAAGTCTAGTGCGAGGCAAATGTTAACGTGGGATACAAAAAGCTTGATCCACTATGATCCGGTAACAAAATAATGTGATGATGAGATCCTGGAGATCCTACACATCCAGAACACCATTCATAGATTACCGGACTCATTTACTAACAACCAAAATATTATCAAATCACACATCCATGCTGCAAATACTCCAGCTAGGATTGACATCCCAAAGGATGGATGCAATCCACCAGCAGCAGAAGTGGCTGCACCTCAACAGAAAAGATGCAGACCACCAGGCTCCAAGGATAAAAATCCAAGTAAAAGAAAAATATCCGGAGACCTTGGGACGATACCCCCACAGAGAAATGAGCTCGTGTCCATACCCTCTCCCCTCCCAGAATCCACTGCAGAGGAACTGTCGGGTGAAACTGAAATATCATTAAATTATGTACGTACAGGGGAGGTTTTGGACAGAAAGAGTATAGTCGTCGACGATGACTTCGCTTTTCACATTGCTATTCACGTCGCAGGAAGCGACGATGATCATGATCCACATTCCGTTGCTGAATGCAAACATAGAAATGACTGGCCAAAGTGGAATTATGCAATAGAAGATGAGCTAGACTCGCTTCAGAAATGCAAAGTCTTTGGGCAAATAGTCCAGACACCTACTGGTGTCACACCTGTGGGATACAAATGGGTATTCGTAAGAAAAAGAAATGAAAACAATGTGATCGCATGCTACAAAGCAAGGCTTGAAGCACACGGATTTTCCCAGAAACTGCGTATTGACTATGAGGAAACATACTCCCCGGTCTTGGATGCGATCACCTTCATATTCCTAATAAGCTTAACTGCAATGGAAGGTTTAGATATGCAGCTAATGGATGTTGTGACTGCATAACTATACGGCAATCTTGACAAGAAGATATACATGAAACTTCCTGATGGCTTTTCAATGCCTACTGAACTAAAAGATAGACCTCGAGACGTCTACTTTGTTAAGCTGCAAAGATCATTGTATGGTCTCAAACAATCAGTAAGGATGTGGTATAACAGACTCATTGAATTTCTTGTTAAACAATGATTCAATAACAATGAAGTCTGCCCTTGTATCTTCATAAGAACAAAGGGAAAAGGATTCGTAATAATCGCTGTCTACGTAGACGATTTGAATCTCATTGGATCTCCTAAAGAAATCACTGAGATATCTGTAAGCCTAACAAAAGAATTCGAAATGAAAGACCTAGGCAAAATGAAATTCTGCATTGGCTTACAGATTAAACATCTAAAAGATGGAATCCTATTACATAACACCACATACACAAAGAAAATGTTGCAAAGATTCCATATGGACCAATGTCATCCACTTAGTACACCTATGGTGGTACGATCTCTGGATGCACATAAAGATCCCTTTTGGCCGCTGGAAGAGGTGAATGATATACTTGGTCCAGAAGTCTCTTATCTAAGTGCCATCTGAGCACTCCTATATCTGGCAAACTGCACGCGTCCCGACATAGCGTTCGCAGTAAATTTGCTAGCCAGATACAGTGTAGCGCCCACACAGCGCCACTGGACCGGGGTTAAGCACCTTCTGCGCTATCTCCAAGGGTCTACAGATATGGGACTCTTCTACAAAAATAGAACATCCTCTACACTTGCTGAAAATGCTGATGCAGGTTATTTCTCTGACCCCCACAATGCGAAGTCACAGACTGGGTATGTGTTTACCTATAGAGGGACATCCATTTCCTAGAGATCCATCAAGCAAACCTTGACAGCGACCTCATCCAATCATTCAGAGATCATTGCCATCCATGAAGCAAGCAGAGAATGCGTATGGCTAAGCTCAGTTGTTCACCACATCATGTTGACTATCGGATTGAAGACTGGAGATCTCGAACCTACTACAATGTTCGAGGACAATGCTGCTTGCATAGCTCAACTACGAGGTGGCTTCATCAAAGGCGACAGAACAAAACACATTTCACCAAAGTTTTTCTGGACGCACGAGCTACATAGAGATGGCAAAATCGACATCAGACAAGTGCAATCATGTGACAATTTGGCAGACTTGTTCACTAAAGCCCTTCCTACTGCTACTTTTGGGAAGCTTGTACAGAAGATTGGAATGAAACGCCTAAGAGATCTGAAAGCTTGAGAGCTTGTACAGATCAGGGGGAGTTATGAAGAATTTTTACTCTTTTCCCTTAACTATGGTTTTTCCATAGGGTTTTCCAAAGCAAAAGGTTTTAACGAGGCAAATCTCACCAACTCAGGATCCCGAAGTATCCACCCCATGTGAGACTCTTCTATGCTCAAAATCCGAAGTATTCACAAGTAGAGTCCACACCTATGGCTGGATAATGGGAAGTGTTGTGAACGGTTATAAACCGGAGTTCGTTAAGATTCTGGGCTATCTTAGAGATAGGCCCATATCAATGTAGCCGACGTTTGTATTCTCCCTACTTGCTTATAAATAAAGAGCTGGGGGCTCCTCCCCCAGTAGTTGATTCATAACACCTTTTGATTTTTAGGATGCATATGTTGCTACCATTTCTCCAGCAGTTTATTTTTCTTGATCCCATTGCTTGATCCCATGCTTGCAGTAAGGCTTCAATGGCGGGAAGTTAAATCAATAATTAGGGCTGTCTAGTTGTTCTGTAATGCTTATTTGTAAATTATAATTTTTGCAGCAAAATGTATCAGTATACTCCAAATTGAAATGGCAAAATATCTGAAATCATTAGCAAATTGTTCCCTAATTGCCCAAACGGTAAAAATTTCCATTTAGAGTATTTGCAGTGTCCAGATTCAAATTAAAATGGACTATCAACTCTACAAATTTTTGAGTATTGGACTCCCCGGATTTGGTTTTGGATGATGAGCAAACATAAATAATTCATGAACTAACAATTTGTGAGCGCAGTTATGGAGATCGTTGCCAAATTCACGAGAACACTCAAAGCGACATCTCAAGACTTCTCAAAGCTCGTATTCAATGCCTAAAGCTTCGTTGAATCTTTTGGACCATTTTGGAAGTCATGAAGATTTGATCGAAGCTCTCGAAGACCGTTCTTTAAGGTTTTATTTATAGTCTTTTAGTTTTGATCTATAGAATGTTAAGCCTTGAGTATAACTTACATTTCTATCTTCATAACGCTCATATCTTAGCTCTAGGATCTTAGTAGAAGTCCATTCTAACTTCCTCGAAGCATCGCGCTTCGATTCGGACTTTATTGTGCATGTTAGTTGGTTCAAGAAGAAGAACTGACCGACTAGATGGTGATCTAGTCGGTCGGCAAAGCTTCTTGGACCGACTAGTTTCAGTTAGTATTTTCTTGCTCAGTACTGTTTACAGTTAGTCGGTCTACGTTGACTCACCGACCGACTAGTTTGTGAACTAGTCGGTCAGTGATGCTTCTTTGACCGACTAGTTGAGCTTTACTGTTCATGCCAAATTTCTCCTTAGCTACTGTTTATCGTTAGTCGGTCTAAGAACATTTGGTGACCGACTAGTTGATGATCTAGTCTGTCAACATTTGTTCTTGGACCGACTAAATCAATTTGTATTCAGACTAATAGTTTTTGACTCTTAGTCGGTCTAAGTTCTCTGAACGACCGACTAGTTGTGAAACTAGTCGGTCAGACAGTCTTCTTGGACCGACTAGATTTCTAGGTCTGAAATTCAATCTCTTCATTGTTCATCACTTAGTCGGTCCATGTTGTTTGACCGACCGACTAGTTGATGAACTAGTCGGTCAGTGGTTGTTCTTTGACCGACTAACTGCTTCAGATTTCTATCCGTTGGGATTTGACCTAACTCGTTTTTATGGGACCCTATAAATACGAAGCTTGGTCATTTCTTTCTAGGTTAGAGCTGCTATTAAGAGATTCATTGAGATTGAAAGAGTTAGAGATTCTCACTCATTTCCAAAGCTCTCTTCCTCACAAGAAATCCATTCTCTCACTTTCTAGATCTAGAATCCATCTTGAGAGAAGTTTATTCTTGGTGATCCATTCAAGCTCTAGCTTGATTCAAGTCTCCAAATCACTCCTCAAGTCTCCAAATCACTCCTAGCCACCCATTGCTGCTCATTTCAGTGGTGCTAGGTCTTGGTGACTTCCTCTTCCACAAATCACTCCTTGCACCTATTTGGTAAGAAAACTCAAGGTATATGATTTTTTGGTAAGATTGTTTATTTCATTATAAACTCATTTATTGCTATTGATTCTCTCGGTTGTGAGAGAAGGTTGTGATCCCGGGTTGTGGGATTCACTTTTGCCTTTGCATGTATGATTTGATCTTGTGAAGGTTTTTTTTCACAAGATATCATAGTGGAAATCTTGGGTTAGGGTTTCTAACCTAAGTATCCGGAGGGGATCCGGGTGGTTGGGACGTAAGATCACTGGGAACAAGTCGGGGAGACTTGGATGGATCCGAACACAGTAATATCTATTGTTAGCATTGTTAATTTTGTTGTTGTCATCAATTTAAGCTTCCGCAAATTGATTTGGTAGTTGTTTGCACGATAATTAGGAATTATACTCCTTGTTATTTTTAAAGTAATATTCACCCCCCTCTAGTACTTGTGCAGTAGCTTGTAGGGCATTACATTTGGTATCAGAGCCAGATACTTAGCTATGTCTGCCAACGACAACAAGACCGTGCATCCACCTTCCGACTATGGCACCTTCAGGAACCGTGAAGGAGCATCTTCGGTGATGGAAGGACATTCCTCAACGAGGCCTCCATTCTTCAACGGTACCAACTACGGGTACTGGAAATGTCGGATGGAAACTTTCCTCCGGAGTGCATCTCTATGGAGGACCACGATGAAGGAATACGTCGAGCCCGCCGAAGAAGACTTTGAGAAATGGACAACCGCGGAGGTCGCCGCGGAGGTAAGAAATGCCAAGGCAATGAACGCCTTGCAATGCGCATTGGAGCCCGAGGACTTCAATAAGATATGCACATGTAAGAGTGCATATCAAATTTGGAACTCCCTCCTCATACTACATGAAGGGACGAGTAGGGTAAGAGACTCTAAACTCGTAGTTGTTAACAAAGATTACGAAATGTTTCATATGCAACAAGGTGAGAAGATGAAGGAGTATTATGCTCGCTTCGTCGACATCATAAACGAGTTGGAGGCTCTTGGCAAAACCTACACCCAAAAGGAGAAGTGTTCGAAACTTATCGAAGGACTTCCTTCTAGTTGGGAAAAGCGTACCTTCGCCATCGAGGAAGGTAATGATATGAATAAGTACACCGTAGTTCAACTAATGGGTACTTTAATGTCATACGAGGTACGCAAGGATAGCAAGTTAAAATTGCAGGAAAAGATGAAGTCATACCTAAAGCAAGACGAGCCAAAGAAGAAGGCTATTGCTTTCAAGGCCGCTCCATCCACATCCACATCAACCGATGATGAAGACTCGGAAAACGAGTTGTACTTGGAGTCCATGGCACTCATGGCCAAGAAGTTCAACCGTTTCTTCCGAAAAGGTAACTATAAGAACAAAGCTAAATTTGGTTCTTCTAACGCCTCCTCCTCTCCTTTGTGTTTCAAGTGCAATAAGCCAGGACACATGAAAGCGGAGTGTCCTCTTAATAAGCAAAAGGAGAAGTGGAAGGCGCCGAAATTCGATAAGTCCAAGAAGTAAAAAAAGGGGTACAAAAAGGGACTTGTCGGAGCAACATTCACCGACTCCGAGGATTCCTCAAGCGGAGAGTCGGACGATGAGAAAGTGGAGCAAGCGCACATGTGCTTCATGGCGAGAGAGGAGCATGATCAAGGATCCTCCTCTTCCGATGATAGCGACAACGAAGACGATGAGGTAACTATGGATGACCTTAGGAATGATAATTCTCAATTATGGTCTAAGTATACTAAATTAGTAAATAGGTATACTAATGTAAAATATGACCTAGCTAGCATTCAAACCTCGCCTAAGACTATCATCACCAACAACGACACCGTTGTTGAAGAGTTAAGAAATGAGATTGTTAATCTCAAATCTAAACTTGAACATGTTAGTGTTGAGGATTCGGAAGAACATAGGATAGCGGATTTGACTTCTCAAAACTCAACTTTGAGTATTGAGAATGAAAATCTCAAGTCACGTGTTTATGTGCTCACATCGCAAATATCCACTTTGGATGCTTCGATGCATTCTCTCACCGAGAAATATGAGTGCACGATAGGCCGAATTAATAAATTCAATAAGGGTAAAGACCATTTGGATAACATCCTAAATGATTTACTTCCGGGCAATCACCACATTGGCTTGGGGTATAAGATAGTGAGTTCATCCAAATCGGCCACTACTTTTGTTAGGCCTACTTCCGATGCCTCACCGAGTGGGAGCAAACACTCTATTGGTAGTTCATCTACCAATGGTGCTTCCACTTCGCACACACCCTCTTTTGGAAAGAAACCAACTTTGGGTGGACCTCCAAAGAAGGGTCATGCCTACATGTACACAAATACCATGCCACGTAGGAACACACGTCCTACTCCACTGGCTCACACATATGATGATTTTTATGCTACACGTTCACGGGCACGTGCACACCATGTGAGACACCCTCACGCACGTGTTCCCTCACATGCATATGTTCACCCACAACATCATATGAATAATTATCCATATGCACCATTTCATCATGTTCCTTATGCCTATCCATGACTTGCATCACGTAGAAACCAACAACGCATGCATGCACCCAATAGGATGAGGGCTCACAAGATTTTCACTATTTGGAGCCCAAAGGACACAAGCATGGATGAAAAACAAGTTTATATGAATGCTTATTTTTCAAATGTTGTGCATAGTAGTGATTATGTGGGGAAGTCTAAGTCCAATTGGACTTGGCTTCCAAAGGTCTAATCTTTTGGACCCAATGATCTTGGGTACCATGATACGACATTTCATATCTATAGTTACTCAAGAAAAAGGAACGGAGCAACAAATTTAAATTTAGCTCCAAAAGAAATTGGATACTCGATAGCGGGTGTTCAAAACACATGACGGGTGACGCTCAATTGCTCTCCGGAGTGGTTACCATTGCAAATGGAAACCGTGTCGTATTTGGAGGCAACGAGAGCGGAACCATCATAGTGTTGGTAAAGTGGGTAATCCTTCTAAACCCATTATATGTGATGTTTACCTTGTTAAAGGATTAAACCACAATCTTATTTCAATAAGTCAACTTTGTGACAAAGGTTACAAAATTAACTTTGCGAAAGGAATGTGCCATATTTTAAGAAAAGATAATAATGAATTATTGTTTTCCGGCACACGCCATAAGGATATATATATCCTAGATCTTCCAAGATCATATGAACAATGTCTTATTGCCAACACAAGTGAACAACACTTATGGCATCGACGTTTTGGTCATGTGAACTTTGGAACACTTTTCAAGCTTTCCAAGTTAAATTCTATTAGAGGCTTTCCTAAGCTTGTCTTTCAAAAGAAAAGCTTTTATGACTTGTGTCAACGAGGCAAGCTTCCAAAATCTTCATTTAAACCTAAGAAACGCATTTCTTCTAAGCGGCCTCTAGAGCTATTACATCTAGATTTATTTGGGCCAACTAGAGTTGCTTCATTGGGTAATTCTAGATATGGACTTGTCATCGTTGATGACTTTTCTAGGTTTACTTGGGTATTTTCATTGTGTAATAAAAATGAAGCTTTTGAAAACTTAACAATTTTTGTTAAGAAAGTACAAAATCTCATTGGAACCACCATTGTCACTATTCGTAGTGATCATGGAGGGGAATTTGAGAATGAGTCTTTTGAGACATTTTGTGATGAAGTTGGTATTTCACACACCTTTTCATTCCCTCGCGCACCTCCTCAAAATGGTGTTGTTGAGAGAAAGAATAGGACGCTAGTGGAGTGTGCTCGCACTATGCTTGATGATAGCCAACTTGGCCATCAATTTTGGGCGGAAGCGGTACATACCGCTTGCTATGTGTTTAATAGAATACTTTTGAGGCCCGGCACTAAACAAACTTGTTATTAATTGTTGTTTGGTAGGTTGCCTCAAGTTAAACATTTTCGTGTTTTTGGTTCGAAATGTTTTATTAAGAACATGTATGGTAGTTTGGACAAATTCGATCCAAGATCCGATGAGGGGATTTTTGTTGGATATTCTTCGCATAGCAAAGCCTACCGGATATTCAACAAACGAACCTCGACGATCGAGGAGTCGCTTCATGTGTCATTTAATGAATGATTTGTTCCAACTAGAATTACTAATGATGATGACTCTATGGATGTCTTATGTGATTCAATTGGTAATTCTAACTCTAATGATTCTATTGATTCTATTGAGACTAACCCGTCTAATGAAGTTGTTGAGAATGTTCCTAGTGACCAAGGTATTCCCAAATGGCTTCATACCGTTCGTGACCATCCTCATGAGCAATTCATTGGCAATATCCATGATAGTGTCAAGACGAGATCGCAAGTGAACTACTTCGCTCATTGTGCCTTTGCCTCCTCGATAGAGCCAAAGAATGTTAATGAAGCATGCGAAGATAGCGCTTGGATCTTAGCCATGGAGGAGGAACTCATTCAATTCGAGAGGAATGAAGTTTGGGAGCTTGTTCCATTGCCATCGAAGAACCACACCGTCATAGGGACAAAGTGGATCTTCAAGAACAAAACCGACGAAAACCAAGTCGTCGTCCGGAACAAAGCTCGGTTAGTAGCTCAACGCTATCGACAAGAGGAAGGTATTGATTTTGAAGAATCCTTCGCTCCGGTAGCTAGATTAGAATCAATTAGATTGTTATTGTCTTTTGCATGCCATAAAAATTTCAAATTTTTTCAAATGGATGTTAAAAGTGCATTTTTAAACGAAGATGTTGTTGAGGAAGTTTACGTTTCTCAACCTCCGGGCTTCGTAAATGAAAAATTTCCAAATCATGTTTTTAAACTAAAGAAAGCTCTTTACGGTTTGAGACAAGCTCCTCGAGCTTGGTATGATCGCCTAAAAAATTTTCTTTTGGATTTGAATTTTAAAATAGGCGAAGCCGATTCAACACTTTTTGTTAAGCATTCGAATAATGATATAATTTTAGTTCAAATTTATGTTGATGATATCATTTTCGGTGCTACTAACTTTGCTCTTTGCGAAGAGTTTTCTAATGTGATGAAGGAACAATTTGAGATGAGCCACATGGGTGAGCTCAAGTATTTCTTAGGTCTCCAAATTCGCCAAATGGACGATGCAATCTTCATCCACCAAACGAAGTATACGGAGGAGTTGCTAAAGCGATTTGGAATGGAGAGTGCCTCAGGGAAAAAAACTCCTATGAGCACTACAATGCATCTTGATAAAGATACGGGCAGAAAAGATGTAGACATTCGTCTATATCGAGGTATGATAGGTAGTTTACTTTATCTTACCGCTAGTAGGCCCGATATCATGTTTGCCGTGTGTATTTATGCTCGTTATCAGTCTCAACCTAAGGATTTTCACTTAGTAGCGGTAAAACGTATTTTTCGCTATCTAAGTTACACTTTAGATTTTGGATTACTTTATCCGAAATCTAGCACGTATGAGTTAGTCTCATATAGTGACACTGATTATGCCGGATGCAAATCCGACAGGAAGAGTACTAGTGGCACTTGCCATTTTATAGGAAATTCCCTTGTCTCTTGGTTTTCCAAGAAGCAAAATTCGGTATCACTTTCAACTACCGAGGCGGAATATATTACCGCCGGTGCCGCGTGTGCTCAAGTTCTTTGGATGAGACACACACTTAAAGACTTTGGTATAAACTGTGATACTTGCCCTATCGTGGTTGACAACCAAAGTGCAATATGTCTTTCCAAGAACCCGGTACACCATTCCCGTTCGAAACACATAGATGTCCGACACCACTTTTTAGATGATCATGTTGCTAAAAGGACATCATTTTAGTGTACGTTGAAACCCAAAAGCAAATCACCGATATTTTCACGAAACCCCTAAAGGAGGACTCATTTGTGCGGTTGCGTCGAGAATTGGGGATTATGGGTGAATCCGAGATATATGATTCATGTTTCATTCAATAATCTTGCATGCTATTATATTTCGCAATATTTCGTTCATGCTAGACTTATTGGATTTTTCGGGATTTTATGTGATATTTTTGAATTTTTGCTCGAATTCATATTTGAATGTCGTATTAGAGATTTCGATGTTTAATGGGGTAGTCTGGATGATTTTTGAGAGGATTATGATGTTTCGTCCAAGTGTATTGAGGAGAGAACTTATTTGTCAATTTTTGGACTCATCTAGTCGGTCTCAGTTCATCAACCAACCGACTAGATTTGCATCTAGTCGGTCAGCTAATGAACTCTGACCGACTAGCTCATTCTCTAAACTTTTGGACTCATTTAGTCGGTATCAGTTCAATCACCAACCGACTAGATTCGTATCTAGTCGGTTAGTAAAAGAACTCAGACCGACTAACTCAAGCTATTAGGATTTCCTCTCCAGCTTAGATCCTTTAGTCGGTTCAAGTTTACTTATTGACCGACTAGATTGAGTTCTAGTCGGTCAGTATTTGAACGTAGACCGACTAATTCTCAGTCATGAATCTTCGACTGGTCCCTGTTTCACATTTAGTCGGTTCAAGCTCGTTAACCGACCGACTAGTCGTCATCTAGTCGGTCATCGTTTGAACTTAGACCAACTAAGTGATCAGGGGCAGTCACGACGTTTCGTGTTTCGACCGACTTAAACTCAATTTATCCGACTAATTTCTCTTTTAGTCGATCTCCATCTTCCCTCCAACTCGAAAACCCCCGATCCCTCCTCGAGTCTCTTCGTCTTCCCCGTTGATCTCCGGCGTTCTTCCGACCATCCTCCACCGTCGATCATCGTCATCTCCCTCCCCTAGGTATATCTCCTCCTCCTTGGTCTCAATTTCTGATCTAGGGTTTGATCTTTCCCTATTTCGATTTAGGGTTTTGAATTTCTCCATCTAGGGTTTGCCATTGTGTAAGTTCATTTCGATTTCTTTCAGCTGTTAGGGTTTGTTGCTTAGGGTTGTATCGATTGATTGACCTCGTCGTGCCACGATCATGGCAAAGACGATGATTCCTATCACTTCCTCTGGGGCATCCCCCATGACCGTAGGGCCTTCTAACCCTAGGAATCCGTCTAAACCCAAACGCCGTGCTAAATCAACCCAAGCTTCTCCGTCTTCGCCTCCTCTGAAGAAGCAGAGGACGGCGACCGTCAAACCCGGTAAACATTCTAAGTCCAGAAAGCCTATACTCCATACCCCCTCCACTCCTCCTGATTCCGACACTGAGTTTAGACCCGAGGATGAGTCTGGCCATAGGGAACCCACTCCTCCACCTCGCCCTAGGACTCGACAGCCTAAGGGAAAGGCCCCAATGCCAGCTGGTGGTGTTGACATATCATTGTGTCGCGATGACCCTATGTTTCTAGCGGCCTACAACCGTATTGAGCACTGCCCGATGCTATTAGAGCACTATGTTCAGTTTTTCGACTTCCTTGGCTTAGCTGATCTCCTATCCTATAGTGGGCTCCTAGACTACCTTCGCTTCGACCCTAAGGCGAATCCTCGACCCTATCCTCGCCTGGTCAAACTGTTCTATGCAAATCGTGTCCGGGGCCACTACGATGAGAGTCACTCCATCGAGACTACTGTCTTGGGGACTCCTATAGTCCTCACGGCAGAAATCTTGGGGGAGTTGCTTGGTTGTTCGTCGTCTGGTCTCCTCCCGTCAGACATCTCAGTTGATGATATCTCCTCTTTGGATCAGTCTGTTCTCGCTGATATCTTCCATGTGATCCCTCCAGCTTTCATTGGTGTTCCGTCAAAGTCATTCAAGCCAAATGCATGGGTCCTCAATCTCATTCTGAAGTCATGCTTGCTTCCCAAGTACGGCTCATCTTCTCTGCCATCCCAGCCCTTCCTAAAGTTGATTTACGCTTTATTCTTGGGTTGCGAGATTAATTGGGCTCGTGTTATACTCGATAAGATGGACTCTTTCGAGTGTATTCGCAAGACCACTAAATCTGCGCATATCCCTTATCCTTGTCTGTTGACTTTGGTGTTTCGTCATTTTCGCGTGCCTTTGCCTCCTGACGACGAGTGTCCCCTTGGTCCTACACTGAACGCGACGGCCGTAAAGAAATCTCTTACGGCACTCCGTCACGTGCAGCGGACGACTCCTTCAGCTTCTCAGGGCACTTCTTCTGCAGCTGCTGCTTCCACACCTCCCACCACTCTTGAGAGTCTTGCTTGTGACGTTCGTCGTCTCGAGTCTCGGTACACTCGTTCCGAGGAGATTCTGTGTCGCATCACTCGTGTCATTGGTGTTGAGGTCCCTCCTCCTGTTTCTGAGGATGAGGAGATGGATGATGAGGATATCGATGACCTCCTTGATTCTCCTGCTCATGGCGCTGAGGCCACTCCTGCTGCTGCTGTTACCACATCTGTTGCTGGGGCTGCCACTTCTTCAGGTCCTCCAGAGTCTACTGTTGCTCCAGTGACGTCTGCTCCTGTTGACGTGCCTGCTGATACTCCTGCCGTTAAGCCAGTCGTCGATGTCTCCACTCCTGCCCCGACGATCCCTTCAGTTCACACACCACTCCTTGCAGCAAAGCCTGAGTCCACTCCCTTGACTGGACCCATGGAGACTGCTGATCCTGCCACTTCCTCCTGAGCGTCAGTTTGGAGGCCTCTCCTGTGATCATTGGATGATACATCTTGTTGAGAGTGTTTTGGGTTAGGATGGAGTTTTGGCGGTGTTTTGATGTATTTTGGATTTTGGATGTCGGTGTACTTGGTGTACTTTCATTCTGTTGGATGTTTGATGTTGGTGTTTCGATGATTATGTTGTATTTTTTTGATGTTGATATAGATGTTGCACTTTATATGATGTAGTCGATGTATTTGTGCATGTACGCATGATATTCTAATATATATACATCGATGTTCTCTTTTACTTCGTCGTGCACATTTAATATTCATTCAATGTCTATGATATGTGATTTCGTCGCTCGATGATTATAACCTTGGTTAATTAGATTTTAATTCTATGATTGCATAGAATTGTTTTCCATGCACAAATTTAACCAAGAATATTGAGTATTGAAGAGTACGTTTCTTTATTCAATAAGTGCATTTATATTTGGTATTTCGATGATTTTAATATTCGTTATTCGAAAATGGACAATTTGGCACACTTTGATTCGTTTTCGACTATTTTCCTTGGTGTCAATTTGGTCCATCGTCATATTCTACGACTCCCGATGTTGGATTTTCTTTTTCCTTGTTGTTGTCGTTGTATGCCCCCCATTTTTGGGATAATGCCAAAGGGGGAGAGATAATGATAATGATTAGGGCAAATGAAAATTTATTTCAATTTCCAAGAATCTAATTTGATATGTTAGATTCAGGGGGAGTTAAGATATATATAAGGATTTTCAAATCCGATATTTCAAAATTCGATTCTCATTATATAACTTACTCGTCTGATTGATGCAAGTAATATATATTCAATTTGGAATTAACGTGTCATCAATGCAGGGGGAGTAAGTATTTTACATTTGAATCATTATTTTTGATTATTATTTATGTTGGTTTGTCATCACCAAAAAGGGGGAGAATGTTGAGTATTGGACTCCCCGGATTTGGTTTTGGATGATGAGCAAACATAAATAATTCATGAACTAACAATTTGTGAGCGCAGTTATGGAGATCGTCGCCAAATTCACGAGAACACTCAAAGCGATATCTCAAGACTTCTCAAAGCTCGTATTCAATGCCTAAAGCTTCGTTGAAGCTTTTGGACCAATTTGGAAGTCATGAAGATTTGATCGAAGCTCTCGAAGACCGTTCTTTAAGGTTTTATTTATAGTCTTTTAGTTTCGATCTATAGAATGTTAAGCCTTGAGTATATCTTACATTTCTATCTTCATAACGCTCATATCTTAGCTCTAGGATCTTAGTAGAAGTCCATTCTAACTTCCTCGAAGCATCGCGCTTCGATTCGGACTTTATTGTGCATGTTAGTTGGTTCAAGAAGAAGAACTGACCGACTAGATGGTGATCTAGTCGGTCGGTAAAGCTTATTGGACCGACTAGTTTCAGTTAGTATTTTCTTGCTCAGTACTGTTTACAGTTAGTCGGTCTACGTTGACTCACTGACCGACTAGTTTGTGAACTAGTCGGTCAGTGATGCTTCTTTGACCGACTAGTTGAGCTTTACTGTTCATGCCAAATTTCTTCTTAGCTACTGTTTATCGTTAGTCGGTCTAAGAACATTTGGCGACCGACTAGTTGATGATCTAGTCGGTCAACATTTGTTCTTGGACCGACTAAATCAATTTGTATTCAGACTAATAGTTTTTGACTCTTAGTCGGTCTAAGTTCTCTGAACGACCGACTAGTTGTGAAACTAGTCGGTCAGACAGTCTTCTTGGACCGATTAGATTTCTAGGTCTGAAATTCAATCTCTTCACTGTTCATCACTTAGTCGGTCCATGTTGTTTGACCGACCGACTAGTTGATGAACTAGTCGGTCAGTGGTTGTTCTTTGACCGACTAACTGCTTCAGATTTCTATCCGTTGGGATTTGACCTAACTCGTTTTTATGGGACCCTATAAATACGAAGCTTGGTCATTTCTTTCTAGGTTAGAGCTGATATTAAGAGATTCATTGAGATTGAAAGAGTTAGAGATTCTCACTCATTTCCAAAGCTCTCTTCCTCACAAGAAATCCATTCTCTCACTTTCTAGATCTAGAATCCATCTTGAGAGAAGTTTGTTCTTGGTGATCCATTCAAGCTCTAGCTTGATTCAAGTCTCCAAATCACTCCTAGGCACCCATTGCTGCTCATTTCAGTCGTGCTAGGTCTTGGTGACTTCCTCTTCCACAAATCACTCCTTGCACCTATTTGGTAAGAAAACTCTAGGTATAGGATTTTGTGTTAAGATTGTTTATTTCATTATAAACTCATTTATTGCTATTGATTCTCTCGGTTGTGAGAGAAGGTTGTGATCCCGGGTTGTGGGATTCACTTTTGCCTTTGCATGTATGATTTGATCTTGTGAAGGTTTTTTTCACAAGATATCATAGTGGAAATCTTGGGTTAGGGTTTCTAACCTAAGTATCCGGAGGGGATCCGGGTGGTTGGGACGTAGGATCACCGGAAACAAGTCGGGGAGACTTGGGTGGATCCGAACACAGTAATATCTATTGTTAGCATTGTTAATTTTGTTGTTGTCATCAATTTAAGCTTCCGCAAATTGATTTGGTAGTTGTTTGCACGATAATTAGGAATTATACTCCTTGTTATTTTTAAAGTACTATTCACTCCCCCTCTAGTACTTGTGCAGTAACTTGTAGGGCATTACACAAATGTCATTTTCAAATTTATGCAAATGCCATTTTCAACAACTCTACGTGCATACTCTACGTGCATCAACACTATACGCCAAATTGGATGCAAATGCCATTTTCAAATTTTGGTTGTTATACTCTATAATACAAATTGGATGCAAATGGCATTTTCAGCAACTACTGTTGGAAATTGTTGATACTGTGAAAATGCATTTTCAAATTGCAATTTCAAATTGGACGCAAATGCCATGTCTGTCAAAGGCATTTTCAAATTGTTGATGCTGTGAAAATGTTGATACTGTGAAAAGTAGGGGTGTGCGGGTCCAGTTACCCTATTTTTATGTTACCCTGATCATACCTGGCAAGGAACTGGTTACTATAATTTGTACCCGAAACATACCCAGTTGGACCCTATACCCGGACCCTACCCGGACCCTATGGTTTCGGGTAGGTTCAGGGTACCCTGTAAAAACACTAATGGAATAAAGATGATTGCACATCCTCTGTTTTTTAACATTATGTATATTTTTGTGTTTGCTCCCAGGGGTTACCTGGGTTATTATCTCGCAAAGTGTATTTTTTTTATGGTTTTTGAAGTCTTGCCGACTGAATTTATTCGTAAGATCTCGTCAATATATCGATGGAAAATTGTAAGCAATTTCCTTAGAATTTTCTAATTCTGGCTAAATTGTCCAATGCAAAAGGGCATTCTCATTCTTTAAGTTTCAAGGGCATTCTCATCTTTAAGTTTCGTGTCCGTTCTTAGTTAGTTAAGAACAATTATAGAAAGTAGTAGGGAAATATTGTTTTCAAGGCTGTCATTATCTTTAATAAGTCTTTAGCTCACATCAGAACTACTGAGATGTATTTGGTTTAAATAAAAAGAGATTTGAGTACTTCTCTACATTCATTTGATTTGAAAACAATCAACTTGGCTCTTTGATACATCACCAAGAGGCCTAGCAGGGTATAAATTCATTCAGAACTAATTTTCTCCCTTCAAGATGGTAGAAAGAGATGTTTCTTCTCCCAGTTTTCATTTCTTCAAGCCTTTGATGTCTGGTTTCACTAAGAAGCTGGTAAAATATCACTCTCTCGTTCTATTTCATGCATATTTGGCATATGTCTTCATGTTTTTAATTGTTTACCAGCAGGCTATCCCTAGTGCATTTAGGAAGCACATTGTGAAAGAGAAATGTACCATGCAGACTGCAACCCTTGTAAGTACTAATGGTGAATCGTGGAGTGTTGATGTCTATGAAGAGAGCATAAAACAAGTACTACTATGGAGACGGCTGGCTGCAATTCGTGCATGAATATAACTTAGGGCTAGGACAATTCCTAATATCGCTTCATCCATGAATATAACCGGGATCAGTATATCGGTTCCGGGTTCGGGTACCCGTTCCCTAGATGGAAACCGGACCCGGACCTGATTCACACTGGTTCCTAATTTTTCTACCCGAAACTAATGGGTATCTACCCGAAACCTACTCGTTTGGGTAGGTTCCGATCGGGCATATGGGTACCATGTACCCGTGCACACCCCTAGTGAAAAGGCATCAACAATAACTCTACATGCATCAACACTTTAGAGAAAAGGCATCAATGATGTGCGCCAAACAATTTCTAAACCCATTTGCTTGTAAAGAAAGCATGCCTATGTTTGAAGATCAATATCTTGACCAGCTATTTCCAAAATTGGTAGCATCCTGTTCAAAAAACTGGTGTGTGATGGTCTGTTCACTTACTCTGCGGTGAAAACTAAGATGCATAGAGGTAGTTTCATTTCTCCCTACTGAAATTTTGGTTCAAAAAGAATAAACACATCCATAACAACGCAAATCCGTAAGCATACAACATAGCATCATTAGTAACAACGTTACCCGTCGACCAAGGATCATCAAATATATACATCAGAATCTGAATAGACAGCTCGTGCCATGGAAACCCTTTGCTTTTGTCCACCACTGATATTCACACCCCTTTCACCAATCTCTGTGAGATCGCCACCCTAATAGAGCGAGTAGAGATGTCAAGAATCCAAGAAATCAAAATTCAATAGAAAGATTAACTACTTATCCTTTTTTTTAAAAGGATAAATACCGGGATGAAATAGTGAACTTTTATCCTCCAGCTAAAAGATTAAGCACTCACGGGAAGTAACTCCAGATCATGTTGAAGTGCAGTTGCTTTTATTGCCTCCGCATTTTCGTTCTGGATTCTTTTCTCTGATCCAGATTTTGGACGGATTTTGGTCTTGTGTAGCTGTGAAAAGAGATCAAGATATTCTGCAAAAAGCCCACGGGTCAAATAGCCATAAATCATGGATGAATATGAGATTATGTTCTTCTGTGGCAATTCGTCAAACAGCTTGTGGGCGAGATTGAACTTCCCAGATTTGAACAGAGCGGGAATAGACTTGGCAGTAAAAGCGGAGATGGAAATCATAGCAGTAACAGCACAAAGGATTCTTGGGATGGAAATCACAAGAAGTCGAAGTGGACGTAAAGTTCATCTTTCACAGAGTCGCTATTTGAAATCTGTTATACAGAAGTTTGGTTGTGAAAAGATGAAGACTGTAGTTACTTCGCTTGCACCTCACTTCAAACTCAGTGCCAAGCATTGTTCGAAGAACGAAGAGGAGAAGAAGCTCATAACGAGCATACCGTATGCCAATGTGGTATGGGTCTTGATTTATGCAATGTTATGTACTCGACCTGATCTATAACATGCTGTTAGCTTGGTAAGTAGATACATGCACAACTCAGGGAGAGAGCACATGCGAGCAGTGAAGTGGATCTTACGCTACATCAATGGTAAAGTTGACATCGGACTGACATACATCCGAAGTGTTCAAGGTCAGCACACTATCGGGTATGTCGACTCTGACTATGCAAGCGACTTAAATGGGAGGCGATCGATGATAGGCTATGTCTTCACCCTGTCTGGCACTCCAATATATTGGTGGAGTATCCTTTAGTCTACGGTGGCCCTGTCTACTACTGAGGCAGAGTATATTGCACTGACTGAAGCGGTAAAGGGGACGATATGGCTGATGGGCTTGATGGGTGATCTGGGAGTCTACTAAGAATGGTACGATGTCCATTGTGATAGCCAGAGTGCAGTGCACTTGGCAAAGAATCAGGTCTTCCATGCTCGTATCAAGCATATCGACATTCGATTCCACTTTGTCAAGGACTATGTGGAGAAGAAGACGACGACATCAACTTGTTGAAGATTGGATCAGATGACAACCCGACGGACATGATGACAAAGGTTGTATCGGACGTAAAGTTCAAGCATTGTTTGGACTTGCTCAATGTGGTTCTTAAGAAAGTTGACGTCAGCCCTAGGAGGGGGCACTGTGGCTCGGTGGAGCCATTTGAGACTCGAAAGAGTCAATCCAGTCTCAGGAGGAGACGGTCGTAGCTCTGACGAAGCACTTGGTCCTTCGGGACATTTGGTTCTTCAGAAAAAAATAGGGGGAAACACCATTCAATGCTCTACCAAGGTTGGTTCGGGTCGTTCATTGGACGAACGGCTCAAATCTCGCCAAGTTGGAGATTTATGGAGAAGTTGGCTCGCGTCGACACATGAGAAGCAGTCGTATTGCAGACGAGTTACCTTATGCAGAGATAACTCGACTGTGCATGGATTCGACCTATCTAACTCTGCTTAAGTCATATACGAGGATGTTCGGTATTTGGCTTCTACAGTGCAGTTGGTCGTTCGGTCGTTAGTTCGAGTTTGAGTGTCGATTGCTCAGCATGGGGTCGTTGGGTCGTAACGTGGTTAGAGTTTGTGTTCGGTCGAACGGTCGTATGGAGGCTTATTGGTCGAAGGTTCATACACGTGGCTTGGCACTTTGGTCGTTCGACTCAGAAGAAGGTCATTCGGTCGAAGGGAGCCCGTTGGGATGTGACCCACTAGGAAGCGGTAGAGGGCCCACTAGTGTGTGGCGCATTGATTGCGTAGGAGCAGTGATTAGATTGGATGCCATAATTGTCGGGATCTGTATCCCTAGAATTTCTAGCCAATGATGACACCTATTGTAACCTATGGTTATATATAAGGGGTTTTAGGTTAGGGTTTTGTATGGACGCCATTGTAACCTTTGATAGAGCCGCCATTTGTGAGAGCCAACTTTGAGAGATTGTATTGTGAGCTTTTTTAGAGATCGTGTGTGCTTCTTCTTCGTTGGACGAAGAGAAGATTTGTATTGTTCTTTCCTTTCGTAATAAAGCTCATCGGTGTTTCCCCTTGGCCGGTCCACGGCCTAAAAGCAATTCTCTTTGTGCACTATTTGTTTATCTACCCATCTTTGTTCCGGGGTTCTTTGTAGATACTGTTTATTCCGCTGTGTTTGGTGTGAGCAACTAGGTTGGCCGTACAACAAAGGTCACATGAGCGTATTAGTATCGTTTATAAACCAAGACAATCTTTTCTTCTTTCTTGTATATTCTCTACATTTTGCATCAATTTACAAGCGACACCAATGCCCTAATTGTATTAACATCGGTTTATAACCGTCGGGTTTTGGAAATCATTTTAATTAAACTAATAAATCACACAATTTTTTCTTCATAACATAACAAAAACCTTAATTAACAACCAAATTTTAAAGTGTACTAAAATATAACATAACAAAAACATAATCATTGAGTTATAAAATTCTAAAATAGTTGGATGGTGAGACAATCTAAACCCTTAAATTTTCCCAATAAAGAATCTAAACCCTTGAACACAGTATTTAGTCCAGGCTACTCCTAATGTCAACCTTGATTTCCCATGACACACATCTGCTCAATAATAAGTGTCACTTGAGACTGTAACTCATCATATGTTGCATCTCGTTCATGTATTTGAGCCTTCAAATCATTAAACTATTGGTTTAAGTCAGATACTTATGCTTATGAGGAACGCAATGCATAACCGCAGGCTGCTCCTAATGTCAACCATGATTTCCCATGTCCATACCCATCTGCTCAAAAATAAGTGTGAATTGAGCCAGTAACTCAACATATTTTGCATCTCGTTCTTGTATGTGATCCTTCAAATCATTTAACTCTTGTTTTAAGTCATTTACTTCTGCTTGTAAGGAAAGCGATGCATAAACCCTACCACGTGTAGATCCATACACTGAGATGGGGGTATTGGATACAACATGTGTTGGATTCAACTATCGATGACTTCGTGTTTGATGATAACAATTGTGTGTAAACGTTCTACAGTTTGGGTTAAGTGTTTTTAGAAGTGGCACGCTTGTAAATCTTCAAAGCGATGACTAAGTCAATTGATGGAGGAATTGCTATTCACATAGCAAATTGGAAGAAGTAGAAATTGCTATTCATATAGCAACTTGGACTTGGTCAAAGAGATGGTGACTATAGCTAGAAATATTGGATCAAGTAAAATTGGAGAGGATCTTATTCAAATCAATTTAAGATTGATTCAAATCCCCATTGCCATTCTAATCATATTCCAATATGGAGAGATACGGAGTATCTCCTTCAAATCTCCTCTTGATTGATTCAAATCAATTAAAGATCCTATCAAATCTCCTATCCTATTTGAATCCAAATCCTAATTCAATTAGTATTGCCATGAGATCAAATAGAATCCCTTCAAATCTCTTACTCCTATCTCCATTAGGATTTCTCCTTTGCCACAAATTCTCCATACCCTCTCCAATAAAAACCAAGCAACCAAGAGAGGCAAAAGCTAGCGGCCAACATCAAAAAAGGAGAAGAAATTTGGCCAACCCTAATCTCTCATCATCCTACTAGTCGAAATATACCAAGGCCAAAAACCCTACCAAGCCTACCATCTACATTGCGGGCCAGACTAGAAAGCATCAACCAACGGCCAAAGCTCAATCCCCTAGCATCTCCTATCAGCCGCAAGCTTTGGCTTTCTCATTCATAACATCAAGCCGCAAGCTTCACCAATGGTGTAGCCGCAATATTTGACCAAAGGGAGACCATTGTCATTCAGATCAAGAGGAAGAAAGCTTCATCTCATAGCCACAATTGTTGACTTCAATTCTTCTTGTCACAAGTTCCAAGCAGCAAGTTCTTTTGGGAGGAAAAATCTCAAGCCGCAAAAGGGGAGAAAGTTCCAACAAGCCACACCAAGTTCCAAAGGGCTACAACCCAATCATCTTGCCGTAATAAGAGGGTTTGCCGACCTAGCTTAGAGCTACACACAATCAGTGTCGACCCATAAGAGCAAGCCGCACAGAGGTGTTCTAACCAGTGCAAGCCATGCACCAACTTGGGAATCAGCATGCATCATCCAAGTTACTGATCATCCCCATCCAACTTGGAAATCACAGAGAGAGAGAGAGAGAGAGAGAGTGTGTGTGTGTGTGTGTGTGTGTGTTGTTGTTGTTGTTGTTGTTGTTGTTATTGTTGATCTATGTATTCATGAGACCGTTTAAATGTTATTGTGAAGCTTTACTTGTACTATCCCAGCATGTATGTAGTGGCCTGCTTGTTCAGTTTCTTCTTTCTCCCTCTTTTCCTCTTTCATCACACTCACTCTTCACGATACTCGGAAAAAAAATTTGATGCCGGGTATTCTGGGGTATGGGGCATGACAGTTTTTGGTGGCTCATGCAGGTCACCGCACTGTGATGTGCGTAAGGATAGTACATGTAGTGCTTCAGTTGGTGATTGGGATAGGTTAGCCCTAAGGTGGGTAGTGACCTTAGTGACCTTTGATCTTTAAGTGGTCCACCCTTGGACCCCTAGCTTTAGGGAGTCCGTGGATGAACTTTCTGCAGATTATTATACTATAGATGTATACTGTGGGTGTACGTATCTATAACTGTGTGAACCAGTGTGTATAAGTGCATTGTTGTGCTTAGAGATTTGAATTATACAAGTTGCGTATACTTGTATATTTGAATGACATGAAAGTTACATGTATCGTGAATGCTTGTAGTGGTGTATGGATATGCGTGGAGTGTATATACTAGGTGGGAGAATACTTGAGTGTATGTATATTTCGCCTCCATAAAAGTACATGATACGGATATGTGAGGTAGGTCTGTGTTGTACTTGTGTGACTCTGAGGTATAGGTGATAAGTATATGTTTATTAATGGATGTATACTGGTGGATACATCACAACTAGTGGGGATATATACCTAGTTGAGGTGTGAGTGGGGATATGTACATATGTGATATGAGTGCATATATGCATTTTCCCATCTATTGTGTTATAGTTATGTTCCCATGTAGGGAAAGAACCAATGTGTGTATGTCTATCCTTGTATGGACACAGTAGTGGAATGTCCACATTGTCTTTGGACATATGTGGGAAAGTGCATGTGTGTGAATATATGTGTGCTTGTATGGGTAGGTGGTGTAGATATAGGTTGGGATATTGGTGTACATACATCACCAGTGTTGCATTGCTAGTGTATAAAATTCCTAATGTGTTAGATTTAAATAACTATGAGTATGTCTATGTACTGCCTATGTGTTTATATGAATTGGTCTATTGCCTTAATTTGGTAAGTGGACGTGGGTGTATTATTGCGTGAAGATAGGTGTTGTGTTGTGGCCATATATAGCATGTATGTAGCGATATAGATAAGTAATGGGTGTACAGGTAGTATGAGTAATGCTCTAGGGTGTTTGGAATAGATGTATCCTGGGGTGGTACTTTAGCCCCGTCTACCCTAAGTTTAAACTTTTAGCCCTATATCGTGCCTAGTATGGGATAAGGATGTAACTGTGACATATAACGCATGTAAGATGTGATGGATATGAGGATTTGAGATTATACAGGGCGTGTATAAGTGGGATGGCTAAGGGTTTGCATGGTTAAGTGGAGTTATGGTATATGTATATCTTTGTGTATACGTTTACCCTATAGAATGGTGTTTATAGGACCCTTTGGATGCATGTGTAATGTGTGCACCCTTCTGTATATAGCGGCATGAGGAAGGATTGTGTATTGGTATATGCCATACTTGTGTGTATGTATGTTTGTTGTAGCAAGCGTGGTGTGATTGTGTAAAAATGTTGCTATTATTGAACGTGTATTGATATCTGTCCTATGAGTGGTTACATGTGTATGTATGTGAATGATCCCTATTCTGATATGTGTGTAACAGTATATGAATGTGTATGTATATGAGATAGGACCATCTATTGGATGTGTGTGAATGTTAAAATACACTTATTTGTGTATGTATTAGTATGTTAGTAAAAGTGTAGATATATTGGACGTTATGTATATAAAGGTATGGATAACTACCGACTACTGTTAGAGTAGTTTAAGTAGCTTGACTGTATAGGTGTGTAATAACAGGATATGGCACGTGTGAAAGGGTATGTGCGCCCATACATTGTGATGCATGTGCATGGTTGCATGGATCCTAATATGTATATATGTATGTCTATGTGTATACCTACTATTAGAATAATAATCTGGTGTATATGAGCGAACGTGCATATGGCTATGTGTAGGCCTATATATATATATATATATATATATATATATATATATATATATATATATAGTAATGCTAGTATGAGATGGTGAGCTCAAATCCTTATCGTGAGCTAGCACAATCGGCAACACCAATTAACGATCGGCACCGTTCATCTTCAAGAGCATGTCGATAGATCTATACCCTAAAAAAATTAGAGATTATAAACCCCAAAATCCTATGGATCAACCCGTTCCAATTTTGTTACATTTACAGGCAGCTTGTAAACCGTTCATCTTGCAAACACTTGATGGATCTGATAGAAATGTCCAAATGACACAAAAAATTATACATAAAGATCACTTGATAGATAGAAGAAGATGGACGGTTCCGATTGATGATTTGGCAAATAGTTTTGGCTAGTTCGAGATATGAATATCTCATCTCACCATCTCACCATCTCATATTAGCATCTTTCTATATATATATATATATATATATATATATATATATATATATATATATATATATATTAGGGTTGGTTCTCTCTCTTCGTTTTTCTAGAGTGAGAAGCTCCGAGATCTCTTTGGGCGGAGGTCTCTTCGCCGGCCGCTCTGCGGCTGGCTGACGGCCATCCGAGCGAGCTGGTGGTCTGCTGCGAAGCTTTTCATCGGGCGTGCGGTGGTGATCCTCGATCTTGCCGTCGGGCGACCGGATCTGAGTCCTCTCTTCGGATCGTAGATTTGAGTTTGGCCGGAGGATGACGGATCCCTAGCGTTCGGAGATCGCTGTCCTGTTCCTTCGCTGATTGATCGGAGATCTGAAGTGCTTCCGCTTCTTTAGTGATCGTTAACTGATCGGATCGGGATCTCGATTGGAGATCTCGATCCGGTGGTAAGATCTTGAACTTTGCTTTCCTTCTTTGGTGGCTCGTTTTCATTGTTACTTGATTCTAATACCTGATTGATTCTGGTGCTCTGTGCTCTGTGTTCGCACTGGTGAGGCGGTGGCCGTTGTGTCTGTCGTCGATTTTTGGAGAAGGCGATCATGCTGGATTGAAGGCCCAGGATATTCCGCATTGCGATTGACTGTCGGATCAAGATCTAGTCTATAGATCTTGATCCATTGGTGAGGTTTTCATTTCGCTTTCGCTTCCCTGTTTTACTGTACTTTGTGATTGATTCACTTCTGCTTTTTCGAGCAATGGAGAACGATGTAGGAGGCTGGAATGAAGTTGCTCGGCGAAGCAGTAGACATCCAAATCAGGGATTCAAGCGTGACAAAGCTATGAATCTTGAAGGGAAGCACGTAAAGAAAATCGATGCCCGCAAGGCGTTCGAGAGAAGAGCGTTACAGCCAAATTTCCATCTGAAAATCAATACCAATGCTGAGAAGAAATCGTGGGCGGATGTCTGCTCCAGCAATAAGATCTTGTCAAATTCGCTCAGCATGTCGTACATTGCTCCGGAAGTGGATGAAACTGGGGCGGCGGTGGCGGTGCTATCGGAAGAAATGCTAGCTGAGGGAGTTGAACGTTTGGAGAACACAGTAGTCGGCTATGTGGTTGGTGACATCCCCTACTACGGCCAAATCAAAGCTTGGGCGCTGCGATCTTGGAAGATCAAAGGTGAGATTAACATCTTCTCCCGCGATAATGGCTTCTTCTTCTTCCGTTTTACGTCCAAGGAAGACAGGGACATGGTGCTGCACGGCGGACCATGGCTCTTCGACGGGCGCCTCGTCGTGTTGCAAAGGTGGAGTGCGGAGGCGGGCTTCGAGAGGGATTTGCTCACTGCTGTGCCAACATGGGTCCAGTTTCCAAACCTTCCGACCAACCTATGGACCTTGAGGATCCTCAACGCCATTGCAAGCGTCATCGGCGTCCCTATATGTCTCGACCGTGCGACGGCAAGGCTTGCGAGGCTGTCGTATGACAGATGCCTAATCGAAGTGCACGCAGAAGATATTCTTCCTAGATCCATAGCTGTGCAGCTTGGGGATAAAGAGGTGATTGAGATCGGGGTCAGGTACGAGTGTGAACCTCCCCTCTGTGTAAATTGTATCTGTTTTGGCCATAGCCAAGAGCAATGTCCTGTTGTGGAAGCTGAGAGAGCGAGGGTGGCTCAGCCTGCCGTTGTTATGGAGGTTGATGGCGACCTGGACGCGAATGGCAATGTTGCCCAGGTTTGTGTTGCCCTGGAGGATGATATTGTAACGGAGGGGCCAGAGTTGCGAATTTTGGATGAGGCCGTGAGTAGTAAGGAGAATTGTAGTAGGGTGGGGGATGGTTGTATCTGAGATAGAGGGGAAATGCTGAGCGATGTTGACGAGGGAGATAGTCTGTACCCTAGCAACGTCAAGGCTGTGACGGTTGCTGATAGTGGGCTGGGGGTTAGAAAGATGGCTGCGTCCAGTTACGAAGAGCAATGTAATATTATGGATACTCCTGCAGCTGTGCTTGCTGATGTTCGGCAAAAGCGTGTGGCAAATGGCGAAAACAGCGATCCGATGCCAAGGAATCTGGGTGCGGAGTCAGCAAGTTATCTAGGGGAAGCTCCTTCTCTAAACCTGGGCGAACATCATGATGGGCACGACATATGTGTTGATACCCCAGTAAGTATTGTAAGGCGGAGCAAGTCAAATGTGTTGTATGCTAATGAGCTAGCTACGACTAGCAAGTTGGGGGTAGGGGACGCCCAATGTAATACGAAGGGATGTAACATCACTGATAAAATTGGGGGGGAAGGGTCGGGGGTCTTGAAGATCACAGGGAGCACGGCATCCGCCATTCCCTCATTCACTAAGCGAACACCAACAATACCATCTCCCATCGAGAGCGTGACGCGAGATGACAACCCCTTCAATGTCCTTAGATCGGGGGTGGGTATCGGCGAGGAGCCACTCTTTTGAACGATAACACCCATAATGAAGAGGAGACCGATGATATGACTATCGCTAATGATGCTTGGTATGAGGAACAAGAGGAATTGAAATTAAAAAGTAAAGAAAAGAAAAAATTTAAAAGCAATGGGGGCGGGGTCTCTCTTAAAGGCACTCGTAGAAGCAATAGAATCAATAAGGATGTGGAGCATCCTTCATCCTCCATACAATGACTCTCCTCATTTGGAACACTCGGGGGCTTAACAACGTCGCTAGGCATAATGAGCTCAAATTCCGTGTTCGTAAACATTCTCCATCTATGGTCGGTCTCCTTGAAACTAAAGTTGTTGCTGATAAGGCTCATCGCATCCTTAATTGCTTCCCTAATAATTGGATGTCTGTGGATAATCGGGCCTCCCATCGTAATGGGCGCATCGTCATTATGTTCAATCCCAATGTTTGGAAGTGCATGGTTGATGAGATGACGGCGCAGCACATATCCATGAAATGCATCAACATAGCGGGGTTTACTATGATAGCTACTTTTGTCTATGCATCCAACTCTCATCATGATCATAGGAATTTGTGGAAGGATATTATGGTTTCTGCTTCCAAATATAAAAATATCCCTTGGATCATGGGGGGTGACTTTAATTGTGTCAGATACTCCATGGATAAAGTGGGGGGCAGGGCGATTGATAGTCACATTGTGGATGAGTTCAATGACTGTATTAACATTAGTGCTCTCCTGGAGCTCAAAACTATTGGTAATACTCTGAGTTGGTCCAATCGTAGCATTGGACAACGTCGTATCATGGCCACTCTGGATCGCTCGTTTTGTAATAATTCCTGGATGGATGTGCTCACATCCTCCTACTGTGAATATTGTGCTGGGGGTACTAGTGATCATTCCATGCTTATCATTCATACTCAACAGGCTGAGGGGTCTGACCCCAAACCTTTCAAATTCTTTAATTCTTGGCAACGTAATCCTGAGTATCTCAGTGTTGTGAAGGAAAAATAGAGTGTCAGGGTGGAAGGTTGCCCGATGATTAGACTTGTTGCCAAACTTAAGAACCTGAAAATGGGGCGTAAAAGGTTTGGGGAGGCTTTTAGAGATGCAAATGATATCTCTAGAATTCGGGTTGAGCTTGATAACATTCAGAATAATGCTAATCTGGGATCATGTGCTGAATTACAAAAGAAGGAACATGACCTCATAAAGCGGTTGGCTGAAGCCATTGATATTGAAGAATCTATTCTTAAACAAAAAAGTAGACAAGACTGGTTACATCTTGGTGATAGAAACTCCCGGTTCTTCTATTCGGTCATGAAGGCCAGGCAAAGCCATAATAATCTTAGGCATCTTATTTCAGCAGATGGCTCTCATAATAAGTCGTTTGAGTTACTTAAAGTTGATGCTCCAAAATTCTATTCCAGCTTATATAATCAGAACGATTACTGGAGGGTTTTTCCTTGTCTCACCACCAAAAGAATTCTTACAAAAAATGCTGCTGATTGGGTGGAAAGGCCTGTGAGTGCCGAGGAGGTCAAAACCGCTGTCTTTCAGATTGGGGCTGATAAAGCCCCTGGGCCCGATGGGTTCAATGGGTTTTTTTATCATAACTCTTGGGATATTATCGGCAATGATGTTACTTCTGCCGTTCTCAATTTTTTCAGATCTGGGAAAATATATCGGCAGATTAATCACACTTTCCTCACTCTCATTTTCAAGGGTGTTAATGCTTCTGAGCTTGGAGACTACAGACCGATTTCTTGTTGCAATGTTATTTATAAGATCATTAGCAAAATTATATGTAACCGTTTGAGCAGAGCTGTCATTGATCTCATTTCCCCTAACCAAGCTGCGTTCCTTCAAGATCGGTTGCTTGCTGATTGCGCTCTCCTTGCTCACGAACATATTAGGGGGTTCAATAACCCCATGGGAGCTCGGGCATGTCTTAAATTGGACCTTCGCAAAGCTTTTGATAGCGTTAACAGGGAATTTGTCTTCTATATGCTGCATCGGATGGGGTTCAAACACAGATTCATTAGTTGGATATGTGAGTGTATATCCACTCATTCATTCTCGGTTATGATAAATGGGTCCCCTTATGGCATGTTTCAGTCTAACAGAGGGCTTAGGCAAGGAGATCCGCTTTCTCCCTATCTGTTTGTGATTGTCATGGAGGCCTTCTCACTTCTTATGGCCAAGGCCAATGCAACTAGAAGCATAATGCCTATGAGTAGAGTTGGGGCTGTTACTCACCTACTTTTTGCTAATGATCTTTTGGTTTTTTTCCGTGCAAACACCAAATCCTTTGAGGGGCTTAGAGATCTTCTTGTTATGTTCAAGTCCTTCACTGGCCTTAAGGTGAATTGGAACAAAAGCGCTGGCATTTTCAGTAAAGGTGTTCAGGGCCCTGGGGGCCTTGCTGATATCTTGGGTATTCGACGCGTCCAATCTCTTTCCACATATTTGGGTCTTCTGCTATCCCCCAAATACCCGAATGCTTCCATGTATAGTCGGCTGCTGGATAAATGTAAAAACAGATTGCAGGGATGGTCCTCATCTCTTCTCTCCATAGCTGGGCGCATTGAACTTGTCAGATCAGTTATATATGGCATGGTTAGCTTTTGGATGCAAGCCTTTCTTCTGCCTAAATCTGTTATTTGCTCACTTACTTCCATATGCAGAAAATTTATTTGGGGGAATAACCATCTTTGGGCTTGGAATGATATGTGTGCCCCTAAGCATGAAGGGGGTGTGGGGATCAGAAGTCTTGATGAGCTTAATAATGCTTATGGTATCAAGTTAACATGGCGTATGCTTACTCACAAGGGTATTTGGGCGGCTCATATGAGGAGCCATTACTTGGGTTGCACTGGTTTGTTTCAAGCCAAAGCTCACCCTATGCAATCTGGCACCTGGAAATTCATTCTGCATTGTCGTGAGTTCACTAAAAAGCTCACCAAACGTAATATCAGGGATGGCGCTTCTACCTTCTTTTGGTATGATAATTGGTTACCCTGTGGTCCGCTTAGCGATTCTTATGAGGTCCCTGCTGGTGAGGAGATGAAGACGGTTAATGATTATTGGTCTTCTGAGGGATGGGTTAATAGCAGATTCCTTATCCATGTTCGTCATCTCATTGAGGCTGTGACTTTCACTACGGGTAGTGACGGCTGGTCATGGGTTTCAAAATCTCCCTCTCTTCACAATGCCTGGGATGGTTCGAGGGTGCTTAGGCCTCTATTTCCTTACTACAAAGTGGTTTGGTTTCAGGGACACATTCCCAAGATGGCTATCACTCTCTTACGGGCTTTCCACGGGAAACTCATCACCCGTGATAAGCTCGTGCAATGAGGAGTGCCTACTTCACCCCACTATGTCTTATGCTCTGACAATATTAAAGAAAATATTAATCATATATTTTTTGAGTGTAGCTACGCTAATTACCTCCTTTACAGGAGTTTTCTGAAACTGGGAGTCACTACTATCTTGCCAACTACTCTTGAGGGTATTGGTGATATGATCCTTTCTCAGTTCCATCCAAAAGACAACATGGGTAGGTTGGTCAAGACTGTCATTGCAACGCTAATTTGGCACATTTGGAGAGAGCGTAATAGGAGGATATTTGAGGGCACTAGCCAGATGCGGACTCACCTTTTTGAGGATATTGCTGAGGATGTTAAAATTGCCTTGAGGCATGTGGACTGGACGCAGGATGATACTGAAGCTCCCTCAAATTGGGGCCTTATGGACTAGTTTTGTATATACGTGTATTTGTATTCTTTTAGGCTCTACGAATAGCGGGAGGTGCTTTGTGTGGTTAGCGTGATGGCGCCTATGCCTAACACTACCTCACAAGCATCCTTCTTCCATTTGTGAGAGTCTTGTACCTTTTTGTGATATCAATAAAGATGCAAAGCATATTCTCCAAATATATATATATCTATCTATCTATTGTATAAAAGAGGGATGTTATCAAGAGAAATTGGATAAGAGAATTTGGACATGAGAAATTGGATAAGAGGATTTGGATATCTATTTTATAAAAGAGGGATGTTATCAAGAGAAATTGGATAAGAGAATTTGGACATGAAAAATTGGATAAGAGAATTTGGATATTTATTATATAAAGAAGGGAAATTCGATAAGAGAAAATATAAGAGATGTGATTTTGAAGGATAAGAGAGGAGGTGGGGAATTTTGCACATACAACCCTGGTTTTTGCATTTTTGCCCCTGGACCCTCCCTACACACCCCTACACTTTTTATTCTCCCCCCTTCCGACCATTTTTTTCCAGTCCTTTGAAGATTTTGAATATTATCCTACTAGAACAAAGCTTTGTCCTACGTGGCAAGTTTGTCCTAGGTGGTAATGACAATTTTGGAGGGACTTAAATTTTGGGGGGAAAACTTAAATTTGGGGGAAACTTAAAGTTGGGGGGAAACTTGAAATTTTGTGGGAAAACTTGAAATTTGTGGGAACTTGAAATTTGTGGGTGAAAAAAACCCAACCATTAAATAAACCTTATCAAGAGAAATTGGATAAGAGAATTTGGATATCTATTATATAAAAGAGGGAAATTGGATAAGAAAAAATATAAGAGATGGGATTTTGAGGGATAAGAGAGGAGGTGTGGAATTTTGCACATACAACCCCGCTTTTTCCATTTTTGCCTCTGGACCCTCGATACACACACCCACACTTTTTATTCTCCCCCCTTTCGAACATTTTTTTCCAGTCATTTGAAGAGTTTGAATCTTATCCTATTAGGACAAAGCTTTGTCCTACGTGGCAAATTTGTTTTAGGTGGCAATGACAATTTTGGAGGGAAAACTTAAATTTGGAAGGAAACTTGAAATATTGTGAGAAAACTTGAAATTTGGGGGAACTTGAAATTTGTGGGGGGGAAAAACTCAGCCATTAAATAAACCGTGCCCTATGTACACGGGTAATGACTATATATATATATAGGGTGGTTGATATGAATATATCTGAAGGTATATAATGAGTGTGTATATGAGTAGATGTGTAGTATATATGTGAAGTATTGTTTGTCACCTATATGTGAATATGTATCATACTTGTATAAATGTGAAGTGTAAGGATGTGTTCATGTAGGTGTACTGTGCAGTAGGAATATATGTAATGGTGTGTACCTTGGAAGAATGAATGCATATATGTATACTAGTCATAACCCGTGCCCGTAGGGCACGGTTCATTTAAGATATTCCCCCCTCAAAAGCTTAGTTCCAATTAAAATTTAGCTCATCACTATAAATTTAGTTCCTCCCAAAAATCTTAATTCCTCCCAAAATTTAGTACCCTCTAAATTTAGTTCCGCTCAAAAAATGAACGGGTTCTATCAGCTAAATTTCCACTTTCCAAAAATTTTAGTTCCACCCAAAATTTAGTTTCCACAGAGAATTTAGTTCCCCTCAAAAATTTTAGTTCACCCTAAAAATTAATTCACTCCTGATTTAGTTCTCCCAAAAGTTCCATTCGTTCTTTTAAAATATTATTCCCTCAAAACATTGAATCCCCTAATTTTTAACGAATATCAATAATTAAAGTGCAATAAATGTTATTTAGTTCAACCCAAAAAATTTATTTCCTCCCCAAAATTTATATCCCTTCAGATTCAATCCCCCCTAAATTTCGTTTACATAGAAAATTTAGTTCACGATTTTTTTTGATTCTAAAAAATTTGTTAGTGTTCACTCTGTGTTTTAGTATAAATTTTTTTCCTGTCATTGTAGTGTTCGTCATGCTTGTCATCCAATGTTCATGATGGATCCCACTACCATCATGATCATAGGTGTCACTCTGACCAATTCTGCATCAGATTGGATTATTGTTGATAGGAGACAACACAACTCTCCTGAGCATAAACTCACGTTGAAATTGATTCGGTCTACCAATAACATTTGCAAATTATTTGACTTCTCTTGCGATTCTGTGTAATCTTCCTTCTATCTTTAAACTAATAACCAAATAAAATGTTGAAAACTAAAGCCATGGATGATTGGTCTTCTTTTTTTAACAGAGAAAACGTAGTGGATTATGATAATGCGATCTATGGGAGAACATGAATGAGCTCAGCCCAGTATAGCTACTTTTTGTAAGTTGTTTGTGTGCTTGTTGTTGCCCACCATATAGGGCTGGGATGTGAACCTTTTGAATGGTTCATGGTTGTTGCATAATGACTGTTGATTGATAACAAAAATAGAGTTTCCCATATTTGCATTCTAGAAAGAAGAAGGAAGCTTGAAACCAATCATGTACTGGTATGATTAATTAGTTCGCATGTAAATCTTTTTGTCAGATATCACTTAAAACCATGTATGAATTGTCCATCTCCGGATTCTAATACCTTTAGCATTTGACATATTAGCATTTGATAGCAACATCGCCATGTTTCAAAACTCATCTACTCGCCTACCAATCAAATTTTCTCCGAAAATACAACTTACATCGGATCCTCCCATACTCCCTCTAGGCAAAACTTCAAAAACACTTACTCGTGCATTATTATGTAATTCATGTTTTGAAAGGAGCAAACTGCACTTTTTATAATTAGGAATCCATTGTCCAAACAGCACACTCATAAACATGTTTTTGTGGAAATTTAAAATTACTACATCATCATTAACATGTGCCTAAAATTAGAATATGATTTTGTAGGCAATTCTATTGATACAGAGATTAATTTTGGAAACTTATTAACAACTCAAAGGTTAAAATAAAGAAAGTTTCTTCTCTTAAATGTTTGAATCAAAAGCCACGAATATCATCATCATTACCAAACAAAATTTTAGAAGAGTAGATCAATGGCATTAATATTTTGCAAACATGTCACATATATGTTTTTTGGCACTGAACAATTTCCAGAAGATAACAATATAATTTCTAGCTCCTTCGTCAAAGCATTCTCCCTACCAATGACCACAATAACATGGTCGGCGTTATTGATTATTTGGAGTTCTGCAACATGAACTTTCTACTTAATATTGAGGCTACATTCTAAAGGAACCACCTGATCTTTGCCACCATGTATCAGCTTAACTGGTGTCTGCTCTCTTTTCAACACTTCCAGGTGTTGATCTAATAAGTTGGCACCTCCATATGGCATTGTGCATTGTGTGCCATGTTGAATGATGAGTGTGCATGCTCAAATCTTTGATGATAAAGTAGAGATCCCTGCAAATTTAACAAAACAATTTTTGAACATTTATTTTTTAAGAAGAAAACCCTACATAACATAAAGAATGGAAATGATCAAAGAAATTTAAGTACATTTTTATTACCTTCTCCTAATGAGCAGTCTCAGGATCTACTCCCATTTCAGGTGATTCCTGTAGTTGTCTATTCAGAACAGTACACCTCGCTTCTGTCATATTGAGATAAATATGGCTGAATAACAAAAGCATATAAGTAATCGATACAATTCAAAACAATAAAATGGAGAGCTTATACAGATGTGAAAAAAGTACAGCTTACAGGTGCGATTAATGATATTTCAGAGTTTGGATACTTTGCAGCCAAGGAAATTGCAAGTACACAACACATGGAATGAGTAACCAAGTGAAAAGAATTTAACTGAAATTGTCTGATGACAGATTTAGCAATCTGTTCCAAATGTTCTTCTAATTTGTACAGACAATTTGTTGGCTTTGGACTTCTACCGAAACCCAAAAGATCCATGTCGATCATTCTAAGCTTAGTTGTTGCGGCCTCAGAGAGGTTTGGGAAAATCGTTTCGACCGAAAATGAAGTAGAAAATAGGAAGCCATGTAGGAAAATGACACTTTCAGTCGAGCTCATCCCATGAATTTCATGTTAGCTCATAAGATCAGCCTCTGTACACAGTTCTGAGATAAGCATGTATACTAAAACTGCACTGCAGAACAATTTTTCTAAGAAACCAGAAGCATTTGTACTCAATCTCGGGTCCAGTGATAACCTTGGAACTATTTCAGAATGCAGAATAAAAGGAGCGATTCACAATTTTTTTAACAATCTCTGGTCCAGTGATAGCCTTGAACTCTTTCAGAATGCAGGAAAAAGGAATGCAGAACAATTTTTTGAACTCTTTCACAAATTTTTAACAATTTTTTTACTAAAAATGGTTGATTGTTATTTTTGGATGAGACAGTATATGCTAGATTTAAGTGAGAAAAAAGGCGCGATGGTTAGCAATCAACGAACATACCTTGGATTTCTTGACCTTGTCCGAGGAACTTGGATAGGTCTTCAGATTTAGCATCTTCATCCTAATCAAAGGTCTCCATCAGCAATTTCACAGAAAATTACTTTCAGATTGGCTCACGGGCTTGAGGGAAGCGACGTGCTCTCTATCACCCAACATGCAAACTTTATCACCCAATTTCCTACTACATTGGGATCCAAAAATATTTGAGCTTTGAATGCAATATTTTCTGTGAGTCTGCAATGAGATCATCACAATGTACATTTCCTTATGTTTATATCCTTATCAATAATCACCAAATACACCAAAATTGCATAAACTCCGATTGATCAAGTTCAGTTTTTTCATGTACATTTAAATTTAACATAATAGACATTGTTTTCTTCAACATCAAACTTACTATTCATTATGCAAGCTATATGTGCCACTAATTAATACTAATTGTGATATTACATGTGATACTAATTAATACATGCAAGTTGTATCATATTTAATACATAGGATACAGTAATACATGCAATATCAGTAGCAATAGAAAGATATTGTGATCGGCTTCAAGGATTATCACAATTAATACATGTAGCACAGGATTATATAATGTATTACTGTGATACTGTGATACTGTGATAATGTTCCTTAGTTTAATATTTCAGGGGTTAGTTTAATATTAAAATGCAGAACATCAGTTTAAAATCAGTTTAATAAGATATGCTAATCTGTCATCAATTACACTAATAAAGGGAAGAGGCTTGTAATGAAACAAAGAGGGGAAAAATAGAATGAAGAATGAATATGCAAACCGAGCACTTGCCATCTCAAAGTTTCCTTCCATTCCACCGTGCATGCGTGTAATTGCCATCTCAAAGTTTGGATAAAGTGTATAATATCTCCATTGCCTCCGTAGGATATGGCGATGTGCTTCACTCGACCTGCAGCGCCATCGTCCCAGTTTTCACACGTGCCCGGATACTCCGACAGGACGCTTTTGATGTACAAATTTCCATCTGGACCTCTGATCTGCATCAACCCGTTATGTGAGATCATGCACAGAAGGGAATTAATGACATACCATTCAACTGCACTTGCACGAAGCGACCTGCTATACAATGATGATAGATCTGACCATTCCGCTCATGCTCATCTCCGATGAGAGTGCGTGAGATCGCGACAGCCCTGAAAGATTGAAGCCTAACCTGCATTGCATAAAATATATACATCAATAACGTTGTCAACATATTTGTGAAGACAGCATGACTATAACTATGGACCTTTGAAAGGGAGGGTTCAATTTTAGAAGCATTGCCAAAGTTCGTGCATCAGATTCTTGCTGCTTTTGCCTTTTTTCAGTTTCTTGCTACTCGTGTCCCAAAAAAGCTTACCAGAGTGGAATCTCAGACTATTCGTGTCTTATGATGGTGGAGGCGGAGTTCACAGAGTTAATCCTAAATTCTTCTATCACAGTGCTGGATAGCAGCCACACCAATTCAATTGATGATTACAAAAAACATACGCCTTGATGCCTTGCGCCTTGCTAAATGATGCATGTTGATGCGAAATGCATGTTCATGGTTCTTTCTGGAGTAACAATGTTTCACAATTCAACTGATATTTCACGAATAGAAAAATGAACATACCAAACTTTCGTAACAAATTGCATTTTAGGAGGCTCAAAATGATAGCCACCTGCCAACGTAAAATTAAATGTCAACAATTCAACTGATATTTCATTCCAATAACAATACATATCTAATAATTGTTTTTTGAAGTGTACTTCTTCAAAAATATTTGAATTCCAAAACCAAGAATAATTGGAACACACGAAATGGACTTTAGCATAAAAAAATCTCAGGCCGAGGGCACGGTGGTTCCAAACAAAGTAATCTTGCTGCCTTGCGCCTTGCGATTTTAATAACATACAAACTGGACCAGTAATCTTGAAAAAAGTTTTGTTTAAATTATCTTAAAATGTAGAAAATTTAAGACCACATGTAGATCACAAAAATCTCCTCCTCCTTCTTTGCTAGCAACCCCTTCTTCTTCCCCTTATTCTCTACTCCAAAGTTAAAAAAGTGAACAATATAAAACATACAGATGGGCTTTTTCTTTCTTTATATGCACTCCACCTGCGAATCATATATATGGTTTATATGTCACAATGTTAACATGATACCCTTAATTTCAGACCGAATAATTGAAACTACCAAACTACGGGTATTCATACGGAATGCCTTCTTCTGCATGTATTTTAGCTTTCCTTTCTTTTGAAGTTGTTGTGGGCATTCCAACAAACACGTATAGTGCAAAAAAAACCAACCTAAGGACCGAATTCAGAATGATACCATAAAGAAGAACCTGATCTGGGCTGAGAGTTAAATATATGCTCTCTAGCTAGAAAAAGGAAAGGTAAAGACAGAGTAATCTTCATCATAAAGAAGAACCTGATCATCTTTTGTGATGGTGATGAAGGGGGGGAAAACATAAAACCCACCACAGAGCCAATTTCAGATGGCCTTGAGCAAATTATTCGCGCTGTTGAAAGTAAAGGCGCCACCTTCTTCCAAGTTAAAGAACTTTGACGACGGAGGAGAGATCTCAGACCCATAGGCTTATCAAATAGATTGAGCTGGACGTCGAGGGCTCTGGTGAAGTCGACGTTGCCGTCGGAGAGCATGAGGACCTCCAGGCCTTCATGATGTCTGGAGTTCTACTGGATTCGGCCGGCGATGAAAGGCATCAGGCGACGAAGGAGAGATCTCGACATTTCTGCTTGTTTTAAGGGCTATCGGATTTAAGATTCTATCCCTCTTACTCTCGCTCACCCACTCAGTCAGTCTCGCATTCCTTGGCTGCTTCATGGAAGCGTGTGCTCAAGGGGTGGCTATCCCTATTATTAAATATTCGGTCTCTTCATGAAATGGGGAGTGACGGTTCGGAACCTGTGTCAGATAATAAAGGGCTGCCTCGGAGTTTGATGGATGGTTATGAGTTTTCCCCTCCGAATGCAAAGTTCCCCGTAAGTTTTCCCTCAAATTTTTCTCAAAACATCATCCTAGCCGTTCATTCCCCAAGATTAAATCCTGGCCGTCTTTTATCAACCAGTTTGTCCTAGTCAGCTTGTCCTAGTCAGCCCTAGGATTCAAAAATCGCTGTCAAATGTATAATAGATATACTTATACGTATCTTGTTTGTCTTCTTGCTGATCTATTCCATAGGGTTGTCTCTCTAGGTGTATCTCAGTGTGTTTTGGATAAATGTATTCTTGTTTGTATGCGTGAATATATAGGTCTGTACCAGAGCAAGTGTGTACGTGCGTGAATGTGCAATGTAAATGTGGATGTGATGGATATGGAATATAGGTATATACATGTGTGATAAATGTAAGTGAATGAAACTGATTGATATATGTGTATTGGACAGTGTGTACTTGGTTGCACATTTATGTATATATGTATGCATGGAAGTGTATATGGATATTTATACTTGTTTATCCATTATGACAGTATGTGTGCAGCAGATGCAGGGATAGTTATACATATATATAGCATATGAAGGAAACGTATTATGTTGTGCACTCTGGTGTATTGTGTGTGTGGTATATATACCTATCTGTGGGAGGCAGTATATGCACTGCTATGGATGTGATGTTATGTGTATACTTATTTATGGTTATAATTGTGAACCTTATGTGACTTAATCGTTCATGTGCTATTATGTGCATGTGAACGTATGTATGGATGTGACTAACTATTATGTGTATGTATGTATTTACGTGTCTATGGACGTGAGTAAGCCCATGTGACTAAGCATTGGGAGTATAGGGATCCGGGGTACATACGGTGTGACACCGTGATGGTGACCCTGTTTATTAAGCAATGGTGTGTAGATTAATGTGTATTGCTGGATGTATGTGCATGAATGTAGACGTATAATGTAAATATATATATATCTATATCTAGATGGAATATAACTTGTTTATACTTGAGTGTATGGTGATGTATTTGAAAGAACGCCATGTATGGGTACATTATGTATCGTGAGGTGGATATGGTGTGATGTCCTATGCATATGGATATGAGTAGTGATCTAAATACGTGTAATAATACGTATAGAGACTCAATTGTGGTATGTGATGTATATGGTAATGTGTCTGCATGGGTGCCTAGATGTTTATGTGAAGAACATATACGTACGTGTATGTAATGATGCATATAGTGATATGGATGTGCTACTAGATGTGTAATAGGATGTATCTGTGACATGTGTGCGATGCGGATATGTATGGATGATAGTGAAGCATATAGTGTATATAAGTACGGTATAGATACGTATTCTTGTTGTACTTCATGAGTAGTAAGACCGTCATCCTTAGCTGACCTCAGCAAGGTTCACACCCTAGGAAGTCCGAGGACGGACTTTACTTTAAGGTGGGTAGAATGTCATGCCCTATTTTGCACTATACGTGTATTCTACTGAATACACTGGTGTTTCTACCTACGATGCATGCGTGGGCATGAGATAAGCGTAGATATTGACGTATGTGACGTAATGCAAAGGGGGATTGGGCTGTAAAACGTGGCTAAGGGAAGTGAATCGAAGTGTGAATACGGAGAATGGCGAAAGACGTCGTGGGTGTGAAACAACAGGAATGTGTTAGACGTGTGTGTGTGGAGCGGGTATGCATGCATGGATTTGCGAGGATGTGTGTAGGAAGAGCCATTCTAGTGTGAAAGGGGTTATGAGTCAATGGCAAACCCCGTAAATTTTTAGAAAGGTCAGGGGCAAAACGGTCTTTTTGACTAAAGTTGTTGTGCGTACATACTTAAGTGGTCGGTGCATAAAGTAATGGCAAACTAGTAAATACTTGGAAGAGTGGGGGTTATGTTGGTCATTTTCCTCATGGAATATTCCCTTGGAATATTCCATTCTTGTAAGAGAAGAAAGGAAGAGAGAAATCTAGATATCTCTCTCTTTCTCTCATTTTTTCCATCTCCTTTTCTCATTTTCTCTCTCCCCCATGCTATGGCCGGCCACCCTATCCTCTTTTCCCCCTCCTTCATCAAATAAAAACCCTAATTTTCATTTCCTAATGGAAGGAATTCAAGTTTGCTTCAAGGAGAAAGAAGATAGAGTGAAAGAAAGAGAGGGAGAGAAGAAATCAAGTTTTGAGGTAGGAATCTCTTGGATTTTAAATTCCATTAAATTGATTGTTGCTATTTTGTTTTTATAGCATTTTTTACCTAATACAAATTAGGGATGGTGAAAATTCATGATCCATGCTTCAATTTCACAAATTATCCCTTGAAATTCTTTGCAAACCCATCTTCTTTAAAATTCAGAAATCTTGATGTCTGATTTTGCCTTGATTGTAGTTACTGTAGCTCGAATTAGGGTTCGAAGAAAGTATGAGCTTGTAGATCTTGAAGTTCTACCCCAAAATCATATAAATTTTGATATATGGTCAATTCTGTAATTAGGAGTAAAAATTCCTTGTTTGCAAGATGTCTGAAATTCTGTCAAGCTGTACACTGTGTAGTAAAATGAGGGTTACTAACTGCACACTCCATGGATTTTGTTGATCTTGGTCTTGTTGAAAACTTAAGAAGTTTTGCTAAACGTTCATCTGATTTCTCTTATGTCGAATTTCTGGCTAGAACATGCTCAAAACTGTCTTTGAACACAGGTCCTGAAATCTTTCTGAAAAAACAGATTTGACACATTTCACCAATTAATTCACCATAAATCACCTATTTAATATTTTTACTTGAAATTTTATCTGTGAATCCAGGACTCATATATCTATAACTTTCATTTGCGACAATTTGTCAAATTCTCAATAACAAGTGGTGATATGTGCTCATATGTTGCCACTTTTGTAAATTTCAGAAAGCTGAAGTACTAAAGTAGTGTGGTCAATTGGATAGTATTGCTAATTCATCTTTTATAGTGCATGATTATTGTTGTTATATGTAAATTAGATTAATGAAATTTCTTGCCATTTGAATTGCTAATGTGCTATGGACATCCACCTCATGCCCATCACATGTTTGTGAAAATGCCAGAATGAAGGCAAATGCTAGAAACACGAGAAATGCTCCATCATAAGAATATGAAATGAAATTTGATGTGAACTTGTAATGTTGAAAGCATGCATGCATGGTGCCATATGTGATGTGATGATGATTTGATATGAATATGATGGAGGGCATGACACCTCAGTGCATGACACACGTTGGTATAAATGTGGTACGCGACGCCATGCAACATGACTACTTCATTATTAAAGTGATAGAAGTGATATTCTGGAATGATTCAGTCATCTCTAATGAGGGTGAGTTAGCAAAGCCTGGGGTTTAGGTGGGATTTGAGTAAATTGTGAATATGAGGCCTGGACTGTGAAGTTGGGAAAAGATTATGTGATGTGTGGAGTTTACACCCACTCGCCTTTACCGGGAGTGGAGTGGATTTTCATACCCACTCGCCTTTACCGGGAGTGGAGGTGTTAGGGGGTTGTAGAGCCTCACTCCTGCCAGGGACGGGGGAGATGAGAGGCCCGGCATACAGTGCACATGTCCATTACGTCGTGTGCTATATTTACCACAAATTTGGGGTAAAGTCCAAGACCTGGTATCATACAGTTTACCCAAATTCCAATTAACTCCATTATGAAATAATAAGATAATATTTATGTGTTACTTATACTACTGGCAGCACTCCCCTTCCCCTTTGCCCATACTCTGTGGCTCTGTGTCATTCCTCAGGCACTTGCACTTATCTTATTTGACATTGGTTGCTTGAACCCTCGTGTTATTATTATTGTTGTTATTATTATTATTTGTGCTAACCCCTTCCTTGCAGCAGCTCTACATTGGATCGCAGGTATGATCCCCTTATCTAGCTATTTACTTCTCATTACGATATTTAGTTTGGATGCATTAGTTTCCTTGCCTTGTTTGGTGGATTAATAATTTTAGGACGGTGTTCCAAGTCCAAGTTGGTTCCTACTGGGGCACGCATTGACGTGCTCCCCCCTTATTTTTCTGGTAGCAGGGTTAGCTTGGTTGGAGGTGACTTGGTGCTGGATTTAGGGGTAGCACTTGATGTGAGCTGACTTGTGGTGTGATATTGTCACGCCCCGCTTCCCTAAAATGGAGGCGAGACGTGAGAAGGTCCGCTCAAGCGTGGAGCTGTGAAGCTGCACGCCCGATAAGCGTAAATTTAGTATAAGCAGGTCCCTGTAATTGCAAACGAAACAACAACAATAATAATAATAATAATATGAGACGGATATGGAATACCAATCCCACAGTTTGTCCACAAAATATTCAACATCACAGAAAAGCCACCAGGCTAAAAGAAAGAGTCTAAAGGCCCAGAACAAGGCCAAACAAAAATACAAACATAACAGAGTATCAAACTAGGTGCCACGCACCGACAACCTAAGCAATCTAACAAAACTAGACGTAGACACTAAGACTGATCTCCAGTGTCCACGAAGTCCTCGTCCAACACGGGTGCAAGCTCGGCGTCCGCAAACAACTCACCCTCAGCAAGCAACTCTGGCTCGGGGTCTAACATGTGTCACCCAAAAGAGAAAAGGGGGCACATGTCAGCAAGTCTAAAAGACTTGGGCAAGGAAACTGAAAGTAACTAACAACCTAGCACTTACAACATTAAACAATGACATGACAGTTTAGTTGATGCAGCAGTTTAAAAGAGAGACAAGCACACACGATGTAGCGAAAGTTACCAATTCATTAATCACTTTTCACTTATCACTGTTTATCACTTAGTGCATAGAGAGTCCACCTGCTGGCCAGCTCGTGGCTCAGGCCGCTTATCTCTTATCACTATTAATCACTTGTACACTAGAGATTTTGCCGGCTGGCCGGAGTGGTGGATCAGGCCAACTCGGGGCTCAGGTGGCCGCATATCTCTTACCCCACCCATATGTGTCGAGCGTTGGGGTTTCCAACTACAGGGCTCGCTTCTGGAACACGAGCCAGGAAATAATAGTATTGTAGTGTGTGCTACGCAAATCACAATGACTAATCAATATGCAATGCCATGAACAGATATTTGCGTACCGTTAATTGAATTTAAACGTGACATACAAGCATGATGAAGGTGACAGACCAAGCTTCGTTGTCAAGCTAGGTCAATGGCGTCTAGACGGCTATCCTTTCACCATCTAGTCTCTTTTACGCTAAAGCAAGGGAAATGGCCTAAGACATGGCCCAAATTAAGAGATGCAAGTTACACTTGCCTGATACCGGGGTTGACGAGCAATGAAGATCGTCACAAGCTAAACTACGGATGGATCACTGTTATGACAAAACAATCATTAGAACAACGATTCTAAATCGATTTCTTATTAGAATCCTAACTTCTAATAATTCATTTTATTAGGGTTTCACAATGTCAATGGGGGTTATGCTAAAACTAAAGGAATCGAGTATTACCGTGAAGAAGCGGAGGAACGATGCCGAGCAACCACGGCAACGGGAGAACGATCCGGCTCAGATCTGGAAATGAGGGAAAAATCTGGAGAAATGGGTTTTGATGTGGATTTTGGGGGTTTGATGAAGGTTTGGGGAAGATGGAAGGTGAGTTGTGCCTAGGGAGGGTTTGGATGATGGAGGATGAGCTTGGGATGGAGGATTAATGGTTTGAGGAAGATGGGGGCTCAATGGGGGAGAAATTAGGGTTTTAGGTCGTGAGGGAGGAGAAGAAAACGTTTGGCGGGGTATTTATAGAGTTTGGTGGCGGCTAGGGCAAAACTAGGGTTTCCTGCACTGATTAGTCGGTCAAAGAACAACGGCTGATGACGTGCGTTTATATTTCATATATTTGCGCATGTTTTCTCCCGTGTTTTTCCGTTATTTACCGTCGTCTTTTATTCGTTTTCTCGTGTTTTCTTGTTTTCTTTCACTTTTCCTTGTTTTTGTATATTTGCAGGAATTTATAGCATTTGGGACATAAAACGACGATATCATGAGTCCCTGGAGCAACGGGAGGAGTCACGCGTGATCCAGGGGGTCAAACGACCAAGATTGCCACTTTTCAGCCCCCACCTGATCGGTTGGACACAGCCAACCGATCGGGTGATGCACGCGTGCACGACCCGGACTGAAGTTGGAGCGAAGTGAAAAGTCAACCGACCGGTTCGCCGACCGGTTCATCCCAACAGAGTTCTCGGGAATTTGAAGCTTAATCCCAACCAATCGGGTGACCTTCACCCGATCGGTTCATCTGTAGCAGATTCTTCCGAACGACAACCCGGTCACGCCACCCGCTCTCCTTTGCGCCCGGTTGAAGCTCCCGAAGGCGACGGCCGAAGCAACAAGCTTCTCACCCGATCGGTTGACATTTCAACCGATCGGGTGGCCTTTTCGTCCCCTTTCGTGCACTGCTGCTCATTCATTGAAGATCTGCTATCATTCTAGAAGGATTTTTGGTGATCTCTTATACTTCTAGCGTCGTCATCGTCGTTAGCTTTCCAACGATAGGTCACATGCCCAAATCCGATTTTTCTAGATTTTTCTGGAATTTTCTGAGCGCAGCTATGTGCTGAAATAGGCAGCAGTCTGAATTTTCATTTCACCCGATCGGTTGACTTGTCAACCGACCGGGTGAGATCTCTTTCTGCGAATTTGAGCTCTCTATTTAGTCCACCCGATCGGGTGAGTTTCCACCCGATCGGGTGGGCCTGTTTCGACAGTTTTGGACCCGAACCGGTTGGGTTTTGAGGGGGCTTATAAAAGGGAAGTTGGAGCACGACTTTGGGGGGATCTCCTGGAGTTTTTAGGGCTTTTTGCCCCCCTTCTCTTGTGAGTTCTAGGTTAGTTTAGACTAGGTATTTTGTTCAATAAGTCTTGTATTGGATTGACGATTCACTCAAGATAAGTATTTTCCTCTCTTTTTCTCCATTGTTTGTATTGTGTTTATTTTGCTTGATGGTGAAAGTTTATGTCTTTTGTGTTGTTTGTTTTTATGTTATTCACCATTGAGTAGTTTTGATGAACCCTAATACGGGTTAGGGTAGGATTGTTGCTTGGAAATTTACATTTGGCTTGGTTGCATGGCATGTGTTCGATGAAATGTGTCAATGGGGATTTCTAGCAATCTGGGTCCAATTCATACGACAACACACTAGTTGTGTTGGGGATTGGGGTCCGGTGCTTGTCCAGTCAAGATCCGCTTCGATGTATTGCTAGAAAGCACATTTGACCTATTTGGCCATTAGGGTTACGCGGGGGTGTTTCATTGTCATTGGCGGGAGAAAGACCGCCTTTGACCGTCGGGCCAAGGGGGAATAAACTTGGCGGTTGACTCCCTAGCCATAGCTCACGTCCCGAGCGTTGACATCGAGTCCTCGCGTGCGGGAGCGGCTTGGACGAAGTGTTGGGAGATATCATTGTGGCCTTAATGCTCCCGGTTGCGGAAGGTGTTAATGGACATGGGAATGCCCACCGTCCGGAACCGGGTAGGCCTAGCGCGCTTGGCACCGACCGGAATATCGGGCCATGGACGCTAGGTACCACCTTTTGGGGCAATGTCTCACCCTGAGTCAAGTCAAATGCCAAGTGTCATGAATGATCTAGCCCGTGTTAGCGGGGATTCATTTCGTGTCTTTTTCATTTCTTTCCATTATTCCTACACTTCCACCCCATATCATCCGCGTAGCTAGCACACGACCTAGGCGAGGCTAGTAGCCATTCAAGCCATCCACCTCCCTGAGTTCGATAAACCCGCACCCTACACTAACCGTGCACTCGCGGTAAAACGACACCACGCCCATACCGTAAACGGGGCGCCGGTCAAGTTTTTGGCGCCGTTGCCGGGGAGGCGTTCGGTTTGATATTAGCTTAGCTTGGGTTCGTTAGACTACGCATAAAACACAAAAAAAAATTTCTTTTTCTTTTTTTTATTTTTTTAAAAAAAAATATATTCAATAACCAAGAAATTTTTCCCCCACTATTATATTATCTTTTCGTTATTCTCTTGTAGTATTGACGCTCCTCTCTAGTTTTATTATTTTTGTTGTCTAGGTATCTTTGATATCGCCATATGGAGATCAGATTTCGATGCTCAAATGGGAGGCTACGATCCCTATTCATTTCTGGTTTGTGAGACTTGTGGGATGGCGGGGCACGTGTATTATGATTGCCCATTTACGCTTGAGAGCCTCCCCCCACCCCAAGGCCAAACATTTTCCCACAACCTTAGCCCAAACACCTCCCATCCATTTCCTCAACCTTATACCCCTCCACAAACACAAGAAGAATCAAGCCTCGTGTCTCTCCTTGAAAGTGCCATGTTTAACCAAGGCCAAATATTACAAAACTGGATGGTACCAATCACCGAGCCGACACCGAGGAGAGGGGATGAAGGAGAGGATATACCCACTTTCATGGTTGAGACCACCATGCCATCGGCCACCATAAACACATCTCAAGCCGATACCCCATTTTTCCATCACTACCACTTGGATGACGAAGCATTTTTTGATGATGATAGTGAGGATGGGGAGATTTATCTAGGATCTGTGGGAGAGATTTCTTGTCTTGATTTAGATACCCCGCATGAGTCCTATGAGAGCACAGAGGAGTTTACAGAGATTATGCATACCGGCGAGGAGGATGTGCGTGAGGACGAGGACACCACGACCACATACGAGGGGTCCGCTCCACATCCACCTCCACAGCCATCTCTGTCACAGCTTCCTACTTGGTCGGTGGTCAACCATGAGGATGTCATTCAGGACATCGGGCAGATGGAGGAGTATGAGCATATCATCGAGGAGGACGTGTATGAGGGATTGGATACGATGGTCCACTCCATGGAGCCCGAGTCACATCTACCTCTACCATCACGCTCCACTTCTTCTGCGACTGAGCATCTACTTGAGCATATTGCCCCTATTCAGGGAGATTTTCATACTCACTCTCACTCCACATTTGAGTCTCGCTTTTCACGTCCTATTTCTTTAGACTCATATATATTTAACACACCATATCTCTCACAGGACACAGGATCGACTTCCCTTGAGGTATGTTGCGGTGTGTCACCACCTAGAGAGCAACTTCACATGGAGAGCGGGGATTTGATCGTCGCTAGCACAGAGGATAGCATACCATTTCCAGGGAGTGTTCGCCACATTTCATATATTTTACCATCATTTACCGGCGACTATCTCTGGGATACATTTATTTTGGGAAATAATTTCTTGCCATGGACTAATGCACCTCGTCCTTTGCAGGTCACAGGTGGACACATACGAGGGATGCTTGGACGTGCATTGCTTGGGTCCATTGGCACACGTGGCACAGCGCTTCTGGCGGAGCCACAGAAGGAGCAGTTAGAGCAGCTACCTGCCCCGCTCCAGATCTTGGATCCGCCTATGCTCAGGTGTATCCTAATCCAGTAGTGTAAAAATTTACCGCTTTCTAGTTTAGATTTGAATAATCTCGTCTCCTCTCATTAGCGAGGGGTGCGTATCTAGGATTTGCTTTTGCATCTTAATAACCCTTCATGTCTTGCCCTTCTATCATTTCACCCCACATCCTCTTCCGAGGAGAACGAGCAGACTGTCTCTCCTGCATTCTGATTTCTTTCTTTTTCGATTTTCCCCTAGCATATTTCTGCATCACATTGATCATATCATTTTTCTAGCATTGTCATGTTCAGCTTGGGGGAAATCGACTTTTGTGTGCATGTTTTCGTGTGTCGTTGTCGTGTGTTTGTGTCTTTGAGTCCTTCGTTGCGTTTTATATCTTTTATTCTGTATGTTTCTTTTTCTTTATTTTCCAGTTTCGTTCGTGTATTTTTCGTGTTTTTCATTTTTTGTGTCGGTGCGTAACTCTCCCCATTTTCATTGCCCTCCCGTATTCACTACTATTGCATTGAGGACAATGCAAGTTTTAGCTTGGGGGAGTCGCACTTCGTGCGTCATTTGTCTCTTTTTCTTCGTTATTTGAGTCGTTTTTTCTCCGTGTTTTTCTTTTTCTTTTTCTTTTCTTCTTTTTATCTCTTTCTCCTAGAGATGAACCCTATGATGAATTGCCACGAAAATCACACGCGCACCTTGCACAGCTTCGATAATCACATTCACTAACCCTAGGATATCGAGTCCTCTTGCATTTCATGCATCGCGAGTCCACTTAGCTTTTTGTGAGTTGTGCGTCGTGCCTAGCTGTTTGGTGTGCTTCTACCTTGTGATTATGTTTTATATACCTATCCTTGGTTAACCCCTAGATTATCATGCTTCGATTTGAATATGCGGTATTTGCTTCTACTATCTGCTTCTATATGCGTGCTATATTTATATCGTATATTTCAATTCGCATGTGTCGGGATTCCACAAACAAGGACTAGGATAACCCATTTAGCCTATGCTCTGATTAGCGAGAAATATCTCCTTTGTCCAAGTGTTTAGAATCCGATTTCATTTTTATTTTACTTGGTGCAAATCCCCTCGTCGTGTACCGTTCTCCCACTTGGGAGAGTACACATGTAAATATCCCAATTCCCAAAAATCCAAAAAAAAGGAGAAAAGAAAAGAAAAACCCAAAAAAATGAGAAATGAAAAGAAAAGATAAAAAAATACAAATACCCAAAACCCAAAAAAAAAATTCCAGTGTGAATATTTTCCTACTTGCCGAGAATAAAGTGAAGGCAAGAATTTGCACCGAGTGTTCTACTCCACATCTTCTCAACCTCCATCGTTTTTGAAAACACTTGGCATAGGGACCTTCTAGCGATTACCTAGGCTATAGTGTGGTGATTTCCTAGTCCCTAGCTGTGGAGTCCCCGATGCATGATACGCTTCTATTCTTATACTCTTCTCATGCATGCTGGAGCTAATATTCACCGCAATTTCAAATTGAATCGATATTTGGGTCTTTCTTTGGGTATGTGTATATGGAGCTTTATTGCACAATGTAGATAGTGACACCGTCTGCTAGCACACGACCACACTCACTCGCGCTTCACCGTGTGGGCCCACGGCACTTGTCTGGACTCGTATTCCTTGGTTTAGTGATGTGATTTGGCGTTTGCTTACTTGGTGTGTCGTTTTTGATTTTGTTGGCCCTAACGGGTGATCTAGGATATAGAGTTTTCTTTTTCTCTCTTTCTCTCTATTTTCTCTCTCCGAGCTCCTACTCTCACTCGTCTTCCTCGAGGACGAGGAAGAGTTCAGCTTGGGAGATTTTGACGTGCGTTTATATTTCATATATTTGCGCACGTTTTCTCCCGTGTTTTTCCGTTATTTACCGTCGTCTTTTATTCGTTTTCTCGTGTTTTCTTGTTTTCTTTCACTTTTCCTTGTTTTTGTATATTTTCAGGAATTTATAGCATTTGGGACATAAAACGACGATATCATGAGTCCCTGGAGCAACAGGAGGAGTCACGCGTGATCCAGGGGGTCAAACGACCAAGATTGCCACTTTTCAGCCCCCACCTGATCGGTTGGACACAGCCAACCGATCGGGTGATGCACGCGTGCACGACCCGGACTGAAGTTGGAGCGAAGTGAAAAGTCAACCGACCGGTTCGCCGACCGGTTCATCCCAACAGAGTTCTCGGGAATTTGAAGCTTAATCCCAACCAATCGGGTGACCTTCACCCGATCGGTTCATCTGTAACCGATTCCTCCGAACGACAACCCGGTCACACCACCCGCTCTCCTTTGCGCCCGGTTGAAGCTCCCGAAGGCGACGGCCGAAGCAACAAGCTGCTCACCCAATCGGTTGACATTTCAACCGATCGGGTGGCCTTTTCATCCCCTTTCGTGCACTGCTGCTCATTCATTGAAGATCTTCTATCATTCCAGAAGTATTTTTGGTGATCTCTTATTTTTCTAGCGTCGGCATCGTCGTTAGCTTTCCAACGATAGGTCACATGCCCAAATCCGATTTTTCTAGATTTTTCTGGAATTTTCTGAGCACAGCTGTGTGCTGAAATTGGCAGCAGTCTGAATTTTCATTTCACCCGATCGATTGACTTGTCAACCGACCGGGTGAGATCTCTTTCTGCGAATTTGAGCTCTCTGTTTAGTCCACCCGATCGGGTGAGTTTCCACCCGATAGGGTGGGCCTGTTTCGACAGTTTTGGACCCGAACCGATTGGGTTTTGAGGGGGCTTATAAAAGGGAAGTTGGAGCACGACTTTTGGGGGATCTCCTGGAGTTTATAGGGATTTTTGCCCCCCCCCCCCCCCCCCCCCCCCCCTTCTCTTGTGAGTTCTATGTTAGTTTAGACTAGGTATTTTGTTCAATAAGTCTTGTATTGGATTGACGATTCACTCAAGATAAGTATTTTCCTCTCTTTTTCTCCATTGTTTGATTGTGTTTATTTTGCTTGATGGTGAAAGTTTATATGTCTTTTGTGTTGTTTGTTTTTATGTTATTCACCATTGAGTAGTTTTGATGAACTCTAATACGGGTTAGGGTAGGATTGTTGCTTGGAAATTTACATTTGGCTTGGTTGCATGGCATGTGTTCGATGAAATGTGTCAATGGGGATTTCTAGCAATTTGGGTCCAATTCGTACGACAACACACTAGTTGTGTTGGGGATTGGGGTCCGGTGCTTGTCCAGTCAAGATCCGCTTCGATGTATTGCTAGAAATCACATTTGACCTATTTGGCCATTATGGTTACGCGGGGGTGTTTCATTGTCATTGGCGGGAGAAAGACCGCCTTTGACCGTCGGGCCAAGGGGGAATAAACTTGGCGGTTGACTCCCTAGCCATAGCTCACGCCCCGAGCGTTGACATCGAGTCCTCGCGCGCGGGAGCGGCTTGGACGAAGTGTTGGGAGATATCATTGTGGCCTTAATGCTCCCGGTTGCGGAAGGTGTTAATGGACATGGGAATGCCCACCGTCCGGAACCGGGTAGGCCTAGCGTGCTTGGCACCGATCGGAATATTGGGCCATCGACGCTAGGTACCAACTTTTGGGGCAATGTCTCACCCTGAGTCAAGTTAAATGCCAAGTGTCATGAATGCTCTAGCCCGTGTTAGCTGGGATTCATTTCGTGTCTTTTTCATTTCTTTCCATTATTCCTACACTTCCACCCCATATCATCCGCGTAGCTAGCATGCGACCTAGGCGAGGCTAGTAGCCATTCAAGCCATCCACCTCCCTGAGTTCGATAAACCCGCACCCTACACTAACCGTGCACTTGCTGTAAAACGACACTGCGCCCATACCGTAAACGGGGCGCCAGTCAGCTGACCGACTAGTTTGAGAACTAGTCGGTTGGTTGACCAAAGCAAACTGACTAAGTGTAAACAGTAGCTCCAGTCAAAAACCTGAACTAAGAGTTAGTCGGTCAAAGAACAACTACTGACCGACTAGTTTGGCATCTAGTCGGTCGATGAACGTTCTTAGACCGACTAAGAGTAAACAGTAACTCGACTGTATAGAAGATCTAAGAATTAGTCGGTCTGAGTACAAAACTTAACCGACTAGTTTAACAACTAGTCGGTCGAAAGATGAACTTAGACCGACTAATAATGAACAGTACTGATACCAAGAAAATAGTAAATGAGTTAGTCGGTTAAAGAAGCATTGCAGACCGACTAGTTTGCAACCTAGTCGGTCAACCAACGTTCTTAGACCGACTAACGACAAACAGTAACTCCTGAATAACTTTTCAAGCCCGCTAGTCGGTTCAAGAAGGTTTTCCGACCGACTGGATCGTCATCTAGTCGGTCGGTGCCCCTTCTTATACCGGCTAACGTGCACCAAAAGTTCCGAAATGGAGCGCTAAGCTCCGGGATGCTTTCCTAAGTCTCCTAGGCTCCATCTAACAATAAGATATGACCGATACGAAGCCCGTCACGAATGACTTACCCCGAAATCGACGATTCTAAGAAAGAAGCTAGAAAACACGACGAAACGATCGAAAATGAAAGTTACGGAGACGAAAACCACATATAAGGAGAAAATCCACCAAAACATATAATATAATATAATAAATCCAGATACATGAAAACCAGTTGTTACATCCTCCCCACCTTAAGAAAAACTCCGTCCTCGGAATTTCCAAACACTCACGTGTCCGGAAACAAAAGTGGGAAATGCTCTCGCATCTCATCCTCATTCTCCCAAGTAGACTCTCCAGGTGAGCCGTGTCGCCACATCACCCTCACAAGGTTGACAACCTTGTTTCGAAGTGACTTCTGACGCCTGTCCAGAATCTGCACTGGATGCTGGTCATACGTCATGTCGGGGCGAACGGTAATCTCCGAAAAATCCACAGCATGAGATGGATCGCAAATGTATCGACGAAGCTGCGACACATGGAAAACATTGTGAACTCCCTCCAAAGATGGCGGCAAGGCTAAGCGATAAGCTACCTCGCCAACTTTCTCCAGAATGTCAAACGGTCCAATGTATCGCGGGCTCAACTTCCCTCGCTTCCCAAAATGAATCACGCCACGATTCGGGGAAATCTTCAGAAACACATGATCTCCAGGCTGAAACTCCAAAGGACGACGTTTAGCATCCGCCCAATGCTTAAAACGGTCCTGAGCAATTCTCAACCTCTCCCGAATGTTCCTGACGATATCCACGGCCTCCACGATCATCTCAGGTCCCAACAACTCCCGATCACCAACGTCATCCCAACTCAATGGCGATCGACATTTCCTCCCATAAAGAGCGGCGAAAGGCGCCATGCCAATACTCGCCTGGAAGCTGTTGTTGTAAGAAAACTCTACCAGATGTAGATGGTCCTCCCACGAACCCTCGAAATCCAACATGCACGCCCTCAGCATGTCTTCCAAAATCTGAATCGTCCTCTCGGACTGGCCATCCGTCTGCGGATGGTACACCGTGCTGTAACTCAGACGCGTACCCAAACTCTTCTGCAAACTCTGCCAGAACTGAGATGTGAACCTCGTGTCTCTATCCGACACGATACTCACGGGGACTCTGTGAAGTCGCACGACCTCCTGCACGATTCACGTTACATCACTATCTAAACTAGGAAAAGGAAATAAAATGGAGAGTAAAAGAATTTTACCTCCATATATCTCCTTGCTAGCACCTCAGTGGACTGACCCACTCGGAACGGAATAAAATGCGCGGATTTGGTCAATCAATCTACGATCACCCAAATCGTGTCATTCTGCTTCGGACTCCGAGGTAGTCCAGTCACGAAATCCATAGTGATGTGTTGCCATTTCCACTTCGGAATCGGAAGCGGTTGTAGCAACCCGGCCGTATGTTGATGCTCCGCCTTCACTTGCTGGCAAACCAAACACTTGGCCACACTCCGTGCCACACTCAACTTCATGCCATGCCACCAAAAATTCAGACGAAGATCCTGGTACATCTTGGTGCCACCAGGATGCACAGAATACGGCGAACTGTGTGCCTCCACCATCAACTCCTCTCTAATATCTCCAGCTGGCACACACAACCTGGCTCCAAACCTCAGCGAGCCATCCTCATGAATCAAAAAGTCAGTCCGCAGACCAGCTTCCACCTGCTCCCGAATCTTCACCAGCTTCGGATCCTCAGCCTGGCCAGCCTTAATCCGATCCACGATTGTCGACTGTATCTGCATACACATCAACGAAGAAACCTCCTCAGGAAGAATGATCTCCACACCAGACTCGCAAAAATCCTGCTGTAATCTCCACTGCGATGTCAAAACCATCACCGCGGGAAGCCTACTCAAAGCATCTGGCACCACATTCACCTTGCCAGGGTGATACTGCAAATCAATCTCATAATCCGCCATGAGCTCCAACCATCGACGCTGTCGCATGTTGAGCTCCTTCTGAGTAAAAATATACTTCAAGATTTTGTGATCGGTGAAAATTTTCACTTTCTCACTCAGTAGGAAGTGCCTCCAAATCTTAAGAGCAAACACAACGGCAGCCAACTCCAAATCATGCGTCGGGTAATTCTTCTCATGAACCTTAAGCTGACGAGACGCATACGCCACAACATGCCCGTGCTGATGCAACACACAACCTAGACCCTTGCCAGAAGCATCACAAAAGATCTCAAATCCACCGCTGCGATCAGGCACAACAAGAATAGGGGCAGTCGTCAGTCTCTCCCTCAGAACACATAAAGCATTCTCACAATCACCCGACCAAACAAAAGCAACATCCTTCCGCGTCAACCTGGTCATCGGCTCGGCAATACGGGAAAAGTCCTTAATGAAACACCGATAGTAACCAGCAAGTCCAAGGAAACTCCGGATCTCAGACGCAGACGATGGAACAGGCCACTCTCTGATGGCCTTAATCTTCTCGGGATCCACTGAAATACCGACTCCAGTCACCACATGCCCAAGAAAAGCAACTCTATCCAGCCAAAACTCGCACTTCGAAAACTTAGCATACAAACGATGCTTCCTCAAAATCTCCAATACCGTCCTCAAGTGCGAGGCATGCTCTTCCTCCGACTTTGAATAGATCAGAATGTCGTCAATAAAGATAACGACAAACTTATCCAAAAAGTCGTAGAAAATCAGGTTCATCAGATTCATGAAAACTGCGGGTGCGTTAGTTACGCCAAAAGGCATAACCACAAACTTATAGTGTCCATACTTCGTCCTGAACGCTGTCTTCGGAACATCTCCCTTCTTTACCTTCAACTGATGGTAACCACTTCTCAAATTTAACTTAGAAAACACCCTCGAACCTCCAAACTGATCAAAAATATCATCGATGCGAGGCAACGGGTATTTATTCTTAATGGTCACCGCATTCAACTCCCGATAGTCCACACACATGTGACGCGAACCATCCTTCTTCTTCACCAGCAACACCGGTGCTCCCCACGGAGACACACTAGGATTGATATAACCCTTCTGTAAAAGCTCATCCAGTTGCTTCCGCAATTCCTCCAACTCAGCGGGTGCCATACGATACGGCGCCTTCGAAATCGGCTGCGCTCCCGGAACAAGATCAATAGAAAATTCTAGAGCTCGATCAGGTGGCAAACCAGACATCTCCTCGGGGAAGATGTCACCAAAATCTCGCACCACAGCTGGCCACTCCAACTCCATCTGCATAGCCACAACATCCATCGGTCTGGCCCGAAATCTGACCGGACCCAGCGAACTGCTACCACGGCTGAACTCAAATACTGGATATCCGGGAATCTCGAACACCACCCTCTTCCTCCGACAGTCAATCGTAGCATAGAAGCTCGTAAGCCAATCCATCCCAAAGACCGCATCGTAGTTGGTGATGTTGTGGACAATAAAATCAGCATAAAGCTCATGTCCACAAACCATCACAGGGCAAGGGCCGCACCCACAATGCACCGAGACTACTCCATTCCCTCTAACGATGTTCCAACTCTTGGAGAGAGGGGACGTCGACAAGGAATGCTTCTCCACGAAGCTCTGAGCCAAAATGCACATCGACACGCCTGAGTCAAAGAGGACTCTGGCAGGGAACGTGCAAACCAAAACCACACCTAACAAACAGTCTAATCAATCAAATCTTACTCTAGCAACATTCATACACAAGCAACCAACATAATTTAACAATCAAAACCAGCTAGGAAAGTAACAGCTAGATTGAGGATTACCTGTGATAACCTCATCCACAGCCTCGCTCTCCACAGCGGTCATCAGAAAAGCCTGCCTCCTCGGTGGAACAGCCTGCTGAAAAGCATGCCTCTGTGGAACAAGAGCTGCTCCACGTCTAGCAGGAACAGACGCTCGCTGCTGCAATGGCTGTGCTGCAACAGGTACCCTCCGTAGCTGATTCGCATGTCGACAATCCTTCGTGACATAGGAAGCATCGCCACAAACTAAACACTGGCCCAGAAACGTCCTACACTGATCCTTGATGTTGCCAGGCTTACCGCAGAAATGGCAAGTCTTCTGAACAGGCCCTCCTGGCCTCTTGAACTGAGATGGCTGATTAGGCTTGAAACCAGGCCTAACCACCGCCCTGACCTGCTCCATAGGCCTCTTCCCAGCACCAGAAACATGTCCTCTCCTCTGACTCAGGTTCAGCTCCTGCCTCCTCGCAGCGACCAGAACCTTCTGATAAGAGTCCAGATCGGAGGAAGACACAAAACTCTGGAGCTCCAAAGCATGTCCCTGCAGGAACCTCTGAGCCCTCTCATCAGCATCCTGTACCATCTTCGGTGCGAACCGACTCAGCCTAGTGAACAAATGGTGGTACAAGTCCACCGTTAAGCTCCCTTGCTTCAGATCAATGAAGCGTTGCAGCATCTCATTCCTAGCAGCATTCGAAAAGAACTCCTCATCAAACCTGGACTTAAAGGTAGTCCAAGCTATCGGCTCCACCAACATCTTCTCTTCCGCATCCCACCAGTTCTGAGCATTATCCTTAAGTTGCCTCTTCGCCAAATCAACCCATCCAGTCGGGGTGATCTTGGCCATCTTCAAGTTATCCTCAATGTTCCGAATCCACTCATCGGCAGCCAGAGGACCCTCAGACCCATCGAAATATGCGGGACCCAGCTCCCGAAATTGCTTCGCCCCCGGCTCAGAGCGAGGAACATCCGGAAGTGCCCGGGCAGCTCGAGCAAGTGGAGCATTCTGGACTTGCAGGAGCACGCCCTGCTGCACTTGCATCATCTGAAACATCATCCGTATCATCTCCCCATTGGTGGGTTCCCGCTCAGGCTCCTCATCATGAGGGAGCGCACCACTACCTCCACCATGGGTGAATCGCCTTCCTGCCATCTAGTGACACAGAAAACGAAGCAGATTAGACTCATAGCTTATGAATCGGACGTCGAACTTAGTTTATTGGACGTTCAAATATTATTATCGTTATTCCGATAATCGCAGTTACAGAAGAGGGACCTGCATGGGCCACCACTAAAACATGTCACGCCTGCTTCCCTAAAATGGAGGCGAGACGCGAGAAGGTCCGCTCAAGCGTGGAGCTGTGAAGCTGCACGCCCGATAAGCGTAAATTTAGTATAAGCAGGTCCCTATAATTGCAAACGAAATAACAACAACAATAATAATAATAATATGAGACGGATATGAAATACCAATCCCACAGTTTGTCCACAAAATATTCAACATCACAGAAAAGCCACCAGGCTAAAAGAAAGAGTCTAAAGGCCCAGAACAAGGCCAAACAAAAATACAAACATAATAGAGTATCAAACTAGGTGCCACGCACCGACAACCTAAGCAATCTAACAAAACTAGACGTAGACACTAAGACTGATCTCCAGTGTCCACGAAGTCCTCGTCCAACACGGGCGCAAGCTCGGCGTCCGCAAACAACTCACCCTCAGCAAGCAACTCTGGCTCGGGGTCTAACATGTGTCACCCGAAAGAGAAAAGGGGGCACATGTCAACAAGTCTAAAAGACTTGGGCAAGGAAACTGAAAGTAACTAACAACCTAGCACTTACAACATTAAACAATGACATGACAGTTTAGTTGATGCAGCAGTTTAAAAGAGAGACAAGCACACACGATGTAGCGAAAGCTACCAATTCATTAATCACTTTTCACTTATCACTGTTTATCACTTAGTGCATAGAGAGTCCACAAGCTGGCCAGCTCGTGGCTCAGGCTGCTGATCTCTTATCACTATTAATCACTTGTACACTAGAGATTTCGCCTGCTGGCCGGAGTGGCGGATCAGGCCAACTCGGGGCTCAGGTGGCCGCATATCTCTTACCCCACCCATATGTGTCGAACGTTGGGGTTTCCAACTACAGGGCTCGCTTCTGGAACACGAGCCAGGAAATAATAGTATTGTAGCGTGTGCTACGCAAATCACAATGACTAATCAATATGCAATGCCATGAACAGATATTTGCGTACCGTTAATTGAATTTAAACGTGACATACAAGCATGATGAAGGTGACGGACCAAGCTTCGTTGTCAAGCTAGGTCAAGGGCGTCTAGATGGCTATCATTTCACCGTCTAGTCTCTTTTACGCTAAAGCAAGGGAAATGGCCTAAGACATGGCCCAAATTAAGATATGCAAGTTACACTTGCCTGATACCGGGGTTGACGAGCAATGAAGATCGTCACAAGCTAAACTACGGATGGATCACTGTTATGGCAAAACAATCATTAGAACAACGATTCTAAATTGATTTCTTATTAGAATCCTAACTTCTAATAATTCATTTTATTAGGGTTTCACAATGTCAATGGGGGTTATGCTAAAACTAAAGGAATCGAGTATTACCGTGAAGAAGTGGAGGAACGATGTCGAGCAACCACGGCAACGGAAGAACGATCCGGCTCAGATATGGAAATGAGGGAAAAATCTGGAGAAATGGGTTTTGATGTGGATTTTGGGGGTTTGATGAAGGTTTGGGGAAGATGGAAGGTGAGTTGTGACTAGGGAGGGTTTGGATGATGGAGGATGAGCTTGGGATGGAGGATTAATGGTTTGAGGAAGATGGGGGCTCAATGGGGGAGAAATTAGGGTTTTAGGTCGTGAGGGAGGAGAAGAAAACGTTTGGAGGGGTATTTATAGAGTTTGGTGGCGGCTAGGGCAAAACTAGGGTTTCCTGCACTGCTTAGTCGGTCAAAGAACAACGGCTGACCGACTAGTTTGAGAACTAGTCGGTCGGTTGACCAAAGCAGACCGACTAAGTGTAAACAGTAGCTCCAGTCAAAAACCTGAACTAAGAGTTAGTCGGTCAAAGAACAACTACTGACCGACTAGTTTGGCATCTAGTCGGTCGATGAACGTTCTTAGACCGACTAAGAGTAAACAGTAACTCGACTTTACAGAAGAACTAAGAATTAGTCGGTCTGAGTACAAAACTTAACCGACTAGTTTAATAACTAGTCGGTCGAAAGATGAACTTAGACCGACCAATAATGAACAGTACTGATACCAAGAAAATAGTAAATGAGTTAGTCGGTTAAAGAAGCATTACAGACCGACTAGGTTGCAACCTAGTCGGTCAACCAACGTTCTTAGACTGACTAACGACAAACAGTAACTCCTGAATAACTTTTCAAGCCCGCTAGTCTGTTCAAGAAGGTTTTCCGACCGACTGGATCGTCATCTAGTTGGTCGGTGCCCCTTCTTATACCGGCTAACGTGCACCAAAAGTTCCGATATGGATCGCTAAGCTCCGGGATGCTTTCCTAAGTCTCCTAGGCTCGATCTAACAATAAGATATGACCGATACGAAGCCCGTCACGAATGACTTACCCCGAAATCGACGATTCTAACAAAGAAGCTAGAAAACACGACGAAACGATCGAAAATAAAAGTTACGGAGACGAAAACCACATATAAGGAGAAAATCCACCAAAACATATAATATAATATAATAAATCCAGATACATGAAAACCAGTCGTTACAGATATAGTTGTCTTGGGGGGGTGGAGAACGATGATGTATATGTAGTGATGTACCTGAGTTATGTATTGCTAAATATATATATGTTGTTGTTGTTGATCTATGTATTCATGAGATCTTTTGATGTTATTGTGAAGCTTTACTTATACTATCCCAGCATGTTCGTAGTGGCTGGCTTGTTCAGTTTCTTCTTTCTCCTTCTTTTCCTCGTTCATCACCCTCACTCTTCACGATACTAGGAAAAAAAAATTTGATGCCGTATATTCTGGGAAACGGTGCGTGAGTTTTTGGCGGCCCATGCAGGTCACCGCACTGCGATGTGCGTAAGGATAGTACATATACGCTATTGGGGACGTATGAGCTGTAAGGGTGTGAGTGAGGATATGTACATTTGTGATATAAGTGAATATATCTATTGTGTTATAGTTCTGTTCCCATATGGTGAAAGTACCAATGTGTGTATGTGTGTATGTTTGTATGGATAGAGTAGTGGAATGTCCATATGGTCTTTAGACATATGGGGAAAGGTGCATGCGTGTGAATAGATGTGTGCCTGAAATGATGTAATGCCCTGTTTTGAACTATACGTGTATTTTGCTATACACGTGGTATTTTCACATACAGCACATACGTAGGCATGAAATAAATGTAGCTAACGATGTATGTAGCAGAAAGGGGGATTTGGCCGTAATGGGTGGCTAAGAGACGAGAAAGCGAGATTGGATGCGGTAAGAGTGCGAAGGACGTCGTTGGTGCAAAACTACAGCGATGTGTTAGACGTGCGTGTGTAATGCTTGAATGCACGTATGGATGTGTGTGGATGTTTGTAAAGGAAGCCATGCTAGTGTGAAAAGGGGTTAGGGGTCAATGGCAACCCCCGTGAAAAAGGGTTAGGGGTCAATGGCAACACATCGCTGTCGTTGGTGCAAAACTACAGCGATGTATTAGACGTGCGTGTGTAATGCTTGAATGCACGTATGGATGTGCGTGGATGTTTGTAAAGGAAGCCATGCTAGTGTGAAAAGGGGTTAGGGGTCAATGGCAACCCCCGTAAATTTTTAGAAAGGTCGGGGGCAAAACAGTCATTTGGGCTTAAATTGCTGTGCGTACATACCAAGGTTGTGAGTGCGTAAAGTAATGGGAAACTTGTAAATACCTTGAATATGGAGGGGTATTTTGGTCATTTTGTAAGATGCATGCTTATCTCTTGGTGGGTTCTAGAGTTGGATTTTTCTAAAGAAACTTCTTCTTTCTTCTTTACTTTTCTTTTCTCTTCCATTTTCATTTTTCTTTTTTTCCTTTGCTCCCTATATGGCTGGCCACCCTTCCTAATTTTTCTCCCTCCTTTAGCAAATAAAACCCCTAATTTCCATGCCCAAGTAGAAGGAACATCATACCCAGCCGACCCTTAGCAAGACTCACACCCTAGGAAGTTCGAGGACGAACTTTATTTTAAGGTGGGTAGTATGTAATACCCTGTTTTGAACTATACGTGTATTTTGCCGTATACGCGTGGTATTTTCACATACAGTACGTACGTAGGCATGAAATAACCATAGCTAACGATGTATGTAGCACAATGAATGGGGGATTGGGCCGTAATGGGTGGCTAAGAGATGAGAAAGCGAGATTGGATGCGGTAGGAGTGCGAAGGACGTCGTTGGTGCAAAACTACAGCGATGTGTTAGACGTGCGTCTGTAATGCTTGAATGCACGTATGGATGTGTGTGGATGTTTGTAAAGGAAGCCATGCTAGTGTGAAAAGGGGTTAGGGGTCAATGGCAACCCCCGTAAATTTTTAGAAAGGTCAGTGGCAAAACGGTCATTTGGGCTTAAATTGCTGTGCGTACATACCAAGGTTGTGAGTGCGTAAAGTAATGGGAAACTTGTAAATACCTAGAATATGGAGAGGTATTTTGGTCATTTTGTAAGATGCATGCTTATCTATTGGTAGGTTCTAGAGTTGGATTTTTCTAAAGAAACTTCTTCTTTCTTCTTTACTTTTCTTTTCTCTTCCCTTTTCATTTTTCTTTTTTTTCCTTTGCTCCCTATATGGCCGGCCACCCTTCCTAATTCTTCCCCCTCCTTTAGCAAATAAAAACCCTAATTTCCATGCCCAAGTAGAAGGACTCCATGCTTGCTTGAAGAGGGAAGAAGATGTAGAAGAAAGAAGAGAAGGAAGGGAGGAGAAATCAAGATGTGAGGTAGGAATTCCAACTTGGTATTTGGAATTTAATTAGGGTTCTATTTTATTATGTTTCTACATCTTGTTTTATCAATATGGATTAGTAGTAATCAAATCCACATGCCATGTTTTAATTTTCATGAATACTCCTTTGAAATTCTAACCAACATCACTTCCTTTGAAAAGCTAAAATTTTGTTGTGTGTTCATGCTTGGATTCTACTCACTATGATTCGAATTAGGCTTCGAAAAAAATATGGGCTTGTAAATCTTGAAATCCAGGAAAAGAAAGAGAAAGGAGAAACTGAACAAGCAGGCTGTCACGCCTCGTTCCCCAGAATACCTGGCATCTAAATTTTTTTTCAAGTATCCTGAAGAGTGAGGGTGATGAGAGAGGAAAAGAAAGAGAAAGGAGAAACTGAACAAGCAGGCCACTACGCACATGCTGGTATAGTACAAGTGAAGCTTCACAATAATATCAAAACAACACCACAAATAACTTAGTTCAATAACAACATATCATACATACAACTTCCATTAAATTACATAGCCCAAGTACACCAATACATATACACCATCACTCTCCACCTCCAAGACAACTATGTCACTACACAAGCTACGTCTCATACCAAGTGCTACCCCTGAAACCCAACTCCAAGTCACCTCCAACCAAGCTGACCCTGCTACCTGAAAAAATGGGGAGGAGCACGTCAATGTGTGCCCCAGTAGGAACCAACTTGGGTTTAGAACTCCGTTTTAGAGTTATCAGATCACAAGGCAAACAAGAGAAATAGAGCATGTAACTAAGTAATAGAGTGAAAATTAAATAGATAAAACAAACCCCCATGTTATTATTGTTATTATTATTATTATTCGTGCTAACCCCTTCCTTGCAGCAGCTCTAACATTGGATCGCAGGTATGATCCTCTTATCTAGCTATTTACTTTTCATTACGTTATTTAGTTTGCATGCATTAGTTTCCTTGCCCTGTTTGGTAGATTAATAAATTTAGAACAGTGTTCCAAGTCCAAGCAACCAATATCAAATAAGATAAGTCCAAGTTGGTTCCTACTGGGGCACACATTGAAGTGCTCCCCCCTATTTTTCCAATAGCAGAGTTAGCTTGGTTGGAGGTGACTTGGAGCTGGGTTTAAGGGTAGCACTTGATGTGAGCTGACTTGTGGTGTGATATAGTTGTCTTGGGGGGGTGGAGAACGATGGTGTATATGTAGTGATGTACCTGAGTTATGTATTGCTAAATATATATATGTTGTTGTTGTTGATCTATGTATTCATGAGATCTTTTGATGTTATTGTGAAGCTTTACTTGTACTATCCCAGCATGTGCATAGTGGCCTGCTTGTTCAGTTTCTTCTTTCTCCCTCTTTTCCTCTTTTATCACCCTCACTCTTCACGATACTCGGGAAAAAAAATTTGATGCCGGGTATTCTAGGGAACGGGGCGTGACATAAGTCGAAGGGGCCACCCATTCGTGACTGAATGACTCTCTTAGACGAGTGTCAGCCGTAAGTCGAAGGGGCCTCCCCTTCGCGATTGAACGACTCTCTCAAACGAGCATCAATTGTAAGTCGAAGGGACCACCCCTTCACGACTGAACGACTCTCTCAAATGAGCGTCAGCCGTAAGTCGAAGGGACCTCCCCTTCGTAACTTAACCACTATCTCTAACGAGCGTCAGTTATAAGTCTAAGGGGCCAACCCTTTGCGACTGAACGAATCTCTCAAGCGAGCGTCAGCTGTAAGTCGAAGAGGCCTCCCCTTCGCAACTGAACGACTCTCTCAATCAAGCGTCAGCCATAATTCGAAGGGGCCTCTCCTTCGCAATTGAATGACTCTATCAAGCGAGCTTTAGCCGTAAGTCGAATGGGCTTCCCCTTTATGACTGAACAACTCTCTCAAGCGAGCATCAGCTGTAAGTCGAAGGGGCCACCCCTTTGCGACCGAACACCTCTCTCAAGCGAGCGCCAGCCGTAAGTTAAAGGAGCCTCCTCTTTGCGACCGAACGACTCTCTCAAACAAGCGTCGGCCATAAGTGGAAGGGGCCACCCCTTCGCGACTGAGCGACTCTCCTAAATGAGCATCAGCCATAAGTCGAAGGGGCCTCCCCGTCGCGACTGAACGACTCTCTCAAACGAGCATCAGCCGTTATTCGAAGGGGCCACCCATTCACATCTGAACGAATTTCCTTAACGAGCATCAGTCGTAAGTCGAAGGGGCTTCCCCTTCGCGATTGAATGACTCTCTCAAACGAGCATCAGTTGTAAGTTGAAGAGACCACCCCTTCGTGACAGAATGACTCTCTCAAATGGGCGTCACTCGTAAGATGAAGGGACCACCCCTTCGCGACTTAATGACTCTTCTAGACGAGCGTCAGCTGTAAGTCGAAGGGACCACCCCTTCACGACTGAACGACTCTCTCAAACGAGCGTCAGCCGTAAGTGAAAGGGGCCACCCCTTCGCAATTGAATGACTCTCCTAGACGAGCACCATTCGTAAGTCGAAGGGGCCTCCCCTTTGCGACTGAATGACTCTCTCTAACGAGCGTTAACCATAAGTCGAAGGGACCCCCCTTTGCAGCTGAACGACTCTCTCAAACGAGCAGCAGCCGTAAGTTGAAAGGGCCGCCCCTTCACGACTGAACGACTCTCTCAAATGAGCATTCGCCGTAAGTCGATGGGACCACCACTTCGCGACTGAAAGACTCTCTCAAACGAGCGTCAGCCGTAAGTCAAAGTGGCCACCCCTTCTCTACTAAACGACCCAAACCTCATATCGTCAACCATGAATCGGGTAAATCTCTTCTTCTCCATGGAATATGGTGGTTAAATCCTAAATACTGTTCGAAGGTTAATCCTCAATCATCCCACAGCAGCGCATAACCCATTGAAAGGGACCATCAAACATTGAGACCACCATGGGGCATGAGCGACAACAAACAAAAAGAGGCAATGGCATACGAGAATACACATGCTAGTTCTCTTGTCACTCTTCATTACACAAGATTGTTTTCACTTACATTCCCCCTTATACATTCAAAGATTCATATCAGGCAGGCCAGATCTTACATCGATCGTTCAGGCCCTTGATCTCCTTCAAACACGACTGTGGGCTCCGGCTCCCCCGTAGCGACAGCTCTTGCTTTGTCACCGGCTGTGGTGGTAGACTCATCCACTGGAGCTACCTCCTCTATGCCTCGGCTCGACTCGTCGTCACCTTGGCTAGACTCATCTGCACCGAGGTCTGGAAATGTCACCGGGATCTTGTCGATCTTTGCAGAGAGGTCAGGGAATCGATTCCTCATCTCCAGCTGGCATCGCTCGTAGCCCTGCTTATATAGCTCGTCAAAGTTGGGAAATGTATCCGTGAAATACCGGATCGCCTTCTCCAAAATGACCTCAGCTTCGACTCTCTCCTCCAACAGAGCATTCTCCGCTTGCTCTCATAAGGCGATCTGCTTTGCCTCCCTCCTATGAGACTCGCTTACCTCTTGCTCGAGTTTCTCGATGATTAACGACCTCATCTCGAAGAGGCAGCTGATCCTTTCCAGCTCAGCCTGGGACTTCATCACCCTTGATCTAACATCCTCCAGAGTGACACCGTGATCGGCCATCACCGAAGCTCGACAATGCAATGTCATGGTCGCTACGAGAGCCTACACACAACATCCGACCGTCAGCTTATGCACTGATATTTGCATCGATAGAAGCCCAAATGGTACTCACCTGGATGCTAGCATGGATGGCTATTGATGCAAGAGGTTCATAATCGACCATGTCCATGACAGCATGTCCCGTGGAAAGGTCGCATTCTCGACGATGCTGGAGGCGGCCCCATAGTCGAGGAGGGTAGAGACCCCATGCCTTAAAGGAAACCTTGCCTTGACAAGCTCCTCCTCAGAACAGTCGAGGGGAGCCTAAGGAGATCGGTCCCCCAGCAGCATCGGCCTATACTCCTCGGGGATGTCTTCAGGCAACCCTACGTATGGAGACAGCCCCCAGGGCCATGTGTCCCGATGCATGCAAGGATCCGACAGAACCTGAGTCTCACTCGAATCCTCCTCGTGGAGTGCATCACTCCCTGGTTGGGAGGTCTGCTCCGTAGAATCATTCGACCCAATCGGCTCCGAGTCGCAGAGGAGGATCCTCTGTCGCTTTTTGCCCCCCTCCAGTGTAGCCACCTTAAACTCGGAGGGGGGGCCCTTTCTTCTTCTGCTAGGGTGAGCCACCTGGGAAATCCCTTCAATGATCATAGGCTGATCTCCGAACAGCTGGACCATCGATCTTGAAGCGGTCGGTGCTCGGGTTGACAACATTCTCGCCTTCACCTCTCGGATGGAAGCCTTGATCGCTTACTTCAAGGCGATATCTACCTAACAATCCACGTCGATCATACCTACTGGAGCAACAAACAAGTTAAATCAGGCAACGAAGTTCGAACAGTTGGCAAGCATGATCGAACCGACCTTTTGTCCACACGGTTCGACGCAGGACGACATCCGACCACAGCCACTCGACCGATCACATACCCTCGGGTAAGCTCTTTAGAGTGTCGGTGGCCTTCTTCTCCTCAACTTTCAGTGGTTTATCCTTGGTAGGCCTCAAATCAAGGGCACCCCAACCAGTACAGAAGCTTGCCTCCCCCCAGAAGACCACAAACACAAACTCGTCTTTCTACATGTGGTTAGAGGAAAGAAGATCTTCCAGCAGCTTCCTCCCTCGGTGGTCCATTATCGTATACCACCTCGAAGTATTAAGGGGAGGGATCGAGAAGAAGTGGTTAAACAGACGCAGGGATGGCTTGATTCCCTTCGTCACACACAGAATTATGAAGCTCATCAACATGCCAATAGCATTCGGCATCAGCTAGCAGAGGGAAATGTTCAAGGTGCACAGGAAGTACCACAGGACAGGATGCATGGGAAATCGAAGGCCCCGTTCGAAGACTTTGACATAGACCCCTGCTTCCCGATCTTCGGGACAATGAGCCCTCTCGTCCCTCCCAGACAGTCTGATTTGATAATCAAGGCAAACGAAATTCCTCTGAAGCACGTCGATTTGGTCGGCCTTAACTTTGGACCGCACATTCGCCAATAAGCTTGGCTCCATGACCCCCCCTCTAAATTCTTCTGGATGGCAGTGACCACCTTTCTTCCAGAGGCAGAGGATGAAGCCATTACTTTCGAGAGAAAGAAAAATCTAAATCGAGCGAATGAAGATGGTACTACACACTCCTTCGCTGGAACCTTCATATATGGGCGAGGCAGCAACCGCATGATGAAACACGCGTCAAGGATCCAAGGACCCAGAATGTCTTAGATTTCAAACTGACAAATCATCTGAATCAACGTGGCAGGTGTTTTGGCTCCTAGAACTCGTGTGCGATTTTCTCGACTGCCGTGTCGCATTAAATGCGATGTTATGTCGATTGACCTCAGCGAATGGACCCTTGAAAGTCATACGATGGGGGCCATTGTTGAGTCATTGGGCCAGAGTTCGAGGCAACTCGATCGACAGATGATTAAGGCCCAACAGACTCGCCAAAGAAGCCCGATGTCAACTCAGTCAAAACCAGATTGGCAAGTCGACCGTTGGGTCCCTCTCGCTCGAACGTGGAATTAAAAGCGGACTCGAGAATCTCGGGGACATTTGCAACATTTACTCCTATTAATGGGGAAGGATCATGGCCCCATTATGAGTGACAGTTATCCCCCAACATCTCCAAAGGGACCCTAAATGTCTATAAATAGGGGAAAGGGTCCCATCTTTAAGGTACGAGGTCTAAGACATAGAACTCTATCTTCTCACTTTTACCACTCTTATATTTGAGCTTGTGTCGTCAGTCTTGAGACGAACCTACGTGGATCGATCTCAGCTACACCAAGCTCCCTCTCTTCCTTAAGTTCCCTACGAACTTAATCATCGGAGGGGATTTGGGTGGGAAACCAAATCCAACCCCCTAACAAGTCCCTATGGTGCAGATCGTCGATCACAGCCATCATCGAAGGTCGACGTCGAGCTCTCCAACCTTAGACGTTCGACACAACGGTCACCCGAGGGTCGATCGAAGGTCGCAACACTTCCAACCATCATCATTCGGCCCCGATTCCTCCAACCGAGGGTCCCACTCCAACTGCTGACGGGGCTCCATCTAAGTGCTTTGAGTCTACTCAGTCTAACAACTATACCGGTCAATTTCGACATTAACAATATTACATATCATATATCACATGCACATACAAAAAGCATGAGTGTATGATTTCAGATATGGAATAATTTTTAATGCATATAAGCATACATTAAGTCCACAGGAGAGGACAACAGCTTTATTCTTATAGACTAAAAGCACATGGAAGTAGAGCAAAGGCATCATCTTTTCTAGAGTTACAGAACAATCAACAAGCAATATTTATATGATGAGAAGGAACAAACAAAATCAACAACCTAAATTCTTGTAACATGATGATATATGTCAAGCATGACTACTTAGGCTTATTGAAGCCAATGTCTGACTTATTCCTTGACCAGTTTCTTGATATGAGACTGCATATATATAAGGACATAAGAGAAATTAAGAACTAGATGAGCAGTAAAAAGGGTTAAACATATATGGGTGGGACAAAATAAACAACCAGCTCTTCTTAGCGAGTACAATCAGCACTTTATCTTGTTCAAAGAAAGAAGTGGACATGCAAATTGCATTTCATGAAAATGATATTGCATTTGATTGTATACAACTTGACATTTAACTCAATGGCAAGAAATTACGAACACATCCAACACATCCTCAGTGGGATTCCCCCAACTTACATATACTGATATATATTTCTATACATCCATTCACCACTACTCAATCACCAAAGAAACCAACTAAAACAGTCTCTGATACTCAAACCCACGGTAATTATACATTCATTCACTTCAGTCACTGCTACTCAAACCCACAGCAATCATACCTGCATTCACTTGCATTACACATACCACACTACATGATATAAAAGGCTTCAGATACACTTCATTACTACTCCATTAGCTCACCATCGGCCAGCTAACGCACCCGTATTTGATACAACATAATGTTCCCAATCACATAGAGAAACGTAGGCATTCAATTACAATGCCCATGTATCATCATCTCGTTCACCATCGCCCCCATCTTCCCCTTATCACTCTCAATCTCAGTAACTTTCTTCGTAAGGTATCACTTCCGTGACTCATCCTGCTTCACCAAAAACTTCCTCCCTTCACGCTCATTATCAACCAGCGCATCATACACTATATCCAACACATCTGATAGATACTCTGTGTATTCATACAACCGCTTAGCTAGGACTTCTGTCCAGTGGGAGTGGGAGATCTTTATAGTTCGGAGACCTCTATAACCTTGTCAACCATTTGCTGCATGATTTTGGGAGCATCCCTTATAGACCGTCTACACGATTTCTTTCTCCCAACAGAGGGTGAGCTACCATGGCTCGTCTCACCTGGAAAATTACTAGTCAAGGCAGACGGTGGGATGGCATGGGGACATCACTTTGCGGGGTAGGTGTAGGACTTGCATGGTCCCCATCGACTTCCTCGAATGGGCCTCCAAATTGTTGATACACGAACTTCCTAAAATCCCCCTTAGCCGCTTCATCTCCTATTATCAGAGTAAGATCAAGCCACTACAATGGTTGATTAATGATTCGTAGTGAAAAGTGTATATTTACGGCCCCTAACTACCCCCATCTTGTGCATATAACTCGTTGAATCATGCTCCTTTAACAATATTTGCATTAATTCATCATCTTTTGAGCATATGATTTTATTTCAGCAAAAGTTCACCCCACAAAGCTTTATAAACATGAATTGTGATTTTACATATTTTTCTGGATTTTTCAGGAGTCCCGAAGGGGACAAAAATCAAATAATTGGAGAAGTGAACCTGGAGCCAAAACAGTCGACTGTCCTTACAACGATAGTAGATTGCCCTTACAACAGCAGTCGTCTGTCAGGTCGAAACTCTGCCTGGAGAGAACTAGAGTGCAACACAGTCACTTGCAGAAGGATTGACAATCGACTGTAAGACTGTGCAGTCGACTTTTCTTTCAACAGCAGTCGACTGTTTCATCTCCCCCTGAAGAATGAAAGAAAGCCAACTCTCTGTCAATTTGACTACGGCTGTAGCAGGCGACTGACGCACAAAAGACAGGCGCCTATGTCGCTTACAGTCGCCTGTGAACTTCACAGCAGTCGCCTGCCTGACCAACAACAAGCGACTGTCGCCAGTTCGACAGTCGCCTGTCACGGGTTTTTCTGTCGAATCTGGGTTACGAGAAATGGGTTTTTCTTAACCCGATTTCTCCCTAGTCGCTGTGGTCCGTTGGATGCTTCTTTGAAGGGTTAGGATGCAATTCTTTAGGGGTATAAAACCCCTAAACTCTGATGTAATGAGGATCATCATTCGGCCAAGCCTCGTTTTTTCTATTCAATTGGGGGTTTAGACCCCCATCTTCTTTCCCAAAGGTTAGGGCTAGGGTTGGAGGCCATTGGAGCTTGGTGGAGCTTGGTGGAGAAGCAAGAGAGGGAAAGCTTACGTTTTAGGGTTTCTATTTGGTGATCTCTTCCCCTCTCTTGTAAAATTTGGCTTTATTGCTTTGTATTTTTAATTTATAAATGATTATTGAATGATGGTGAGAATCATTGGATAATTGTTTGCTTAATAGCTTGTAATGAAGATTTGTGTTTCCATTTTGAATGGTTATCATCTTGTTTTCATTATGAAGGCCTAGAGCCATTTTTTGTGGATTGGGATTAATTTGGGCTTGTGTGGTTGATTAGTAATTAGTCATCTCTTGCATTTAATTGGTCTAGCATGCCTTTAAATGGATGCTAGCAGTGATGATTGATGGGTTGTGCCCTAGGTTAAATTGAGTCATGCACAACTCTTGGCGGGACCATAGAACGTGGTGTACCTAAGGGTCACACCTACGTGTATCCTTGCATTCTATTGACACGGATGAAAGGATTGACTCGGAGCTTAAGTTAGGGATTTCCAACCCACTAATCAACACACGAATGAATCATACACTACCCTTGGAGGGGCCGAAGAACGACAGTATGCTTTAAGGGCATTATCTACGTGCACAACCCCGCATACCTTGAAATGGAGGGGAGGGTTGATTCATTTGGAGTGAACCCATTGCTAATCAACTCACAACCCTAATGATACCCTATTCCACACACTTCTCCTTGCTTGACTAGCTCCACACGTTGGTCTCCACCCTACCTACCTTAGGTTTGGCTCGATCGTGTTACCTCACACTCCCTCACACTACACTTGTTAGTTTAGTTGGTTGTACCAACACTTTTAGCATTCATTAACCAATTGAGATTGTGAATATGAAACGAATTGTCTCTGTGGATTCGACCCCGTACTCACGGGATTATATTGCATTTGACACTCCTACCCTTGGGAGGCAAGCGTGTGCATCCTACTTGGATTGTGCACGCCTTGTGCTCAATCAATTTGGCGCCGTTGTCGGAGACAACGGTTTTCACACTCAAATATTTGGTGGGTTTTGGACACTTTAGGTGTAGTACTTCTAGCTTAGTGTTGAGTCTTTTTTGTTGTTTATTTTATACTTTTTTGGGGTCATTTTTCTTTCTTTCTTTCTTTTATTTTTAAAATCTTTTGTATAAAAAAATTCTTATGAATTCATTTTCAAACTTTAATGATGCTGATGTGGAAGATTCCCAACTCCCACCGTTCTTTCATGGTATGGGGTTGGAAAATCCTAGTTCATTTATGCCAAAGTTTGAAAATTGGTGTAGAAAAGAGTTTTGGGGTTTGTTTGTTGAAAACACTTGTGTAGAATTTATTTATTTTAAAGTGTTCCCTCATAATTTGAGAGATGATGCTAAGATTTGGTTTGATGCTTATCCATGAGATTATTTTTCTACATGGCTTTCTTTTTAGACTGATTTCCTTCGAGCTTTCTTTCCTATTTATTACAAGAATCGGGTACATATGCACCAGGCATTTGAGCAGCACATAGCGAGCTTTGTCCAGTTTGACGGTGAGATTTACTGTAAGGTTTTGGAGAGGTTCGATGGGTTAGTGATTGGGTGTCCATGCCATGCTTTCAGCGCAAAGGATCTACTTCAGATTTTCTATGCAGGGTTGCAACCGTCGACATAGGACTTTGTGCAGATGAGCAGTAGTGGAGATTTCTTTGCATACACTACAGAGGATGCATGGTTGTACCTAAGGGACCTTGCAGAGTGGGAGCAGACTGTGCTATCTAGAGAGCTGTCACTTGGATATGAGGATGATGGCCATTCCCTGGTTCCACTTCAGGATGCAGAGCAGCAGGTCCAGTGTCAGTTTGAGTTGCCACCTTTGGGCTCTTTTTCTTGCGACCCGATAAGATTCCCAGCAGAGCAGGATGTTGGGTCGCATGAGAGCCAGGTAGAGGACATTGAGAGATTAAATATTGAGGATCAGGAGGATATGGATGATGGAGTGTGTGTCACCTATGTTGGAGACACGATGCAGTTTTCTTGGGTTGGTGGTGACGATGAGATGGAGATGTGTCCAGTCGAGAGTGAGATGGAGAACATCAGAGTGCCTGAGTCACATTTCATGTCTGATCCATTACCATAGCTGGAGGTGTGCGAGCATCTTGGATGGACTGCTGAGATGGTTTACAACGGTGGTATTGAGGAGGATGAGTGCACGGGATGCAGCCTACAGACTACTTTGGAGCCCGAGCCCTCCCTCCATATAGATTCAGTTCAGCCCCCATCACTTCAGACACCCTAGGACACACATCAGTCTGTCATCCAGGATGACGATATTCAGGGTGGACTACAGAGTCCAAGGATGACTACAGAGGCCATTACCTTCGATGGCAAGGATGCGACAAGCGGCAGTGACTACAAGATGATCTACATTGAGCATGCACTGCCTTCTCCTCCACACATGCCCATGCATCCATTTCACCTGAGGAGTCGCATCAGCCAGGTGATAGCATCACCATTTAGGAAAGTTCTCATTACACTTTTCCCTTCATGTCTGAATCTCATACTTCATTTCCATACATTTTAAATTCAGATTGTCGTCCTACATACTCATATCCTTATTTTTATTATGATGACCCTTTTTGGACTTCCTTCATTAGAAGTCAAATTTATTTTCCTTGGATTGACACAGCTTGTCTCACGTAAGACATAGGAGCATATTCTAGGGAGATGTTGGGAGCTGTGTTGCTAGGATCCAAGGAAGCTGGAGGAGCTTCGTTTCCAAAGCAGCTGGCTGAGGAACGAAAGGAGATGTTAGAGCAGCTACCTCCACCATTACATATTCGGGATCCGCCTTTTGCTAAGGCGTATTCCTTCCTTTACTTGTGTAAATAAAGAAAAAATAAAAATTTAGTTTGTTTCGCATGTTTGCGTTAGTATGTGTGTTTTCCCTCTAGCATCGTTGAATAATATCTAGTTTCACTTCAACCATTGAGGACAATGCTCATTTCTAGTTGCGGGGAGTGAATTATGAAGTTGGATCCTAGTTTTGGGTAGTTCTGAAAATTTTGATAAATTTTAATGTTCATAAAAAATTTATCATTCATCATCATCATCATTCATTCATTTTGAGCATATCATTTTGATGCCTCCATCCTTGCTCCCATCATATTTCTTTTGCTTAGTCCCTCCATGCTTAATGCCATGCAACTTTTTTCGGATTATTATTTTGGTATCAACTTTATAGATGTTTGATTGGCATGATTTAATTTCTTTTCCATTTTGGAGTCGAATGTTAATATGCCATGTATGAAAATATTTTATATGTCATGATACTCTCTTTGAAATAATTTGGGAATGGTTTGGTGTAAGTGATTGCATGAATTGGGATTAATGGCTTAGTTTTTGATTGGATAGGTTGTGGCCAATGGTTTAAGTTTTGTTTTCTTCTTAAGGAGTGGGTGGATGAGTTGATAACCCATGTTTAGAATGAGAAAGAGAGATATATAAGTGGATGGTTTTTCTAATCAAATTGAGTAGTCGGGCCCCCACGAAACATTGGGGAGGATGTCAAAGATGAGATTTAGGGGATCATTCTATCACTTTGCCTATATAGCGTTATCACGTGGATCGTTCTATCACTTTGCCTATATAGCGTTATCACGTGTATGCAAAGATGGCCGTGTTTGCATTACATAGCATTATTGCGTAAATGCAAAACAAAAACATAAACATACTAAAAACAAAAAGAATACAAAAAGAGAGAAAAGAAAATAAAAATAAAAAATAAATCAATAAATGAAAGAATAAGCAACATAAGTGATGCAATCTCATCTCCCACAACTTAGACGGAATTTCTTATGTTTTGACCATTTCCTTGAAAATTGGAAACTTTGACGTTGTGATATATCCTAATATGTATGATACGGTGCTTATTACCCCACTTTTCTTTGAATTGGATTGAGGAGAATATCATTTGTTGTTTACTTTCATACATTGTCTATATTGGCTTTGAAATCATTTGGAAATAACATTTTTTGTATGCCATGTTGATATCTTGAGTTTGGTGCATGTTTTCCATTTAATCGGACTTTATCGCTTATTTTGCTAGGGACTAGCAAAATGCAAGTTGGTGGGTGTGATTCGTAATGAAAGGTGTATATTTACTCCCCCTAACTACCCCCATCTTGTGCATATAACTCATTGAATCATGCTCCCTTAACTATATTTGCATTAATTCATAATCTTTTGAGCATAAGATTTTATTTCAGCACAATTTCACTCTCCAAAGATTTATAAACATGAATTGTATTTTTTACATATTTTTCTTGATTTTTCAGGAGTTCCGAAGAGGAAAAAATTCAAGTAATTGGAGAAGTGACCTGGAGCCATAACAGTCGACTGTCCTTACAACGATAGTCGACTGCCCTTATACTAGCAGTCACCTGTCAGCTCGCAACTCTACCTGCAGCGAACTAGAGTGCAACACAGTCGCCTGCAAAAGGATTGACAGTCGACTGTACGACTGTGCAGTCGATTGTTCTTTCAAGAGCAGTCGACTGTTTCATCTCCCCTTGAAGAACGGAAGAAAGCCAACTCTCTATCAATTTGACCACGGCTGCAGCAGGCGACTGACGTACAAAAGACAGGCACCTGTGTCACTAAAATTCGCCTGTGAACTTCACAGCAGTCTCCTGCCTTACCAACAACAGGCGACTGTCGCCAGTTTAACAGTCGCTTATCGCGGGTTTTTTCTGCCGAATCTGTATTACGAGAAATGGGTTTTTCTTAACTCGATTTCTCCCCAATCATTATGGGCCGTTGGATGCTTCTTTGGAGGGTTAGGATGCAATCCTTTAGGGGTTTAAAATTCTACCCAATCATTGTGGGTCGTTGGATGCTTCTTTGGAGGGTTAGGATGCAATCCTTTAGGGGTTTAAAACCCCTAAACTCTGATGTAATGGGATCATCATTCGGCCAAGCCTCGTTTTTACTGTTTCATTGGGGGTTTTGACCCCCATCTTCTTCCCCAAAGGCTAGGGATAGGGTTAGAGGCCATTGGAGCTTGGTGGAGCTTGGAGGAGGAGCAAGAGATGGAAAGCTTGCGTTTTAGGGTTTCTATTTGGTGATCTCTTTCCCTCTCTTGTAACATTTGGCTTTATTGCTTTGTATTTCTTAATTTGTAAATGATTGTTGAATGATAGTGAGAATCAGTGGATAATTGTTTGCTTAATAGCTTGTAATGAAGATTTGTGTTTCCATTTTGAATGGTTATAATCTTGTTTTCATTATGAAGGCCTAGAGCCATTTGTGTGTGTGTTGGGATTAATTTGGGCTTGTGTGGTTGATTAGTAATTAGTCATCTCTTGCATTTAATTGGTCTAGCATGCATTGAAATGGATGCTAGTAGTGTTGGTTAATGGGTTGTGCCCTAGGTTAAATTGAGTCGTGCACTACTCTTGGCGAGACCATAAAACGGTGGTGTACCTAAGGGTCACACCTACATGCACCATCTTTGCATTCTATTGGCACGGATGCAAGGATTGAATCACGAGCTTAAGTTAGGGATTTCCAACCCACTAATCAATACACGAATGAATCGTGCATTACCCTTGGAGGGGCCGTAGAACAGAGGTATGCCTTAAGGGCATTATCTACGTGCACAACATCGTATACTTTGAAATGGATGTGAGGGTTGATTCATTTAGAGTGAACCCATTGCTAATCAACTCACAACCCTAATGATACCCCATTCCACACACGTATCCTTGCTTGACTAGCTCCACACTTTGGTCTCCACCCTACCTACCTTGGGTTTGGCTCGACAGTGTTACCCCACACTCCCTCACACTACACTTCTTAGTTTAGTTGGTTGTACCAACACTTTTAGCATTCCTTAACCAATTGCTATTATGAATGTGAAACGAATTGTCTTTGTGGATTCGACCGCGTATTCACGGAATTATATTGCATTTAACACTCCTACCCTTGGGAGGCAAGCGTGTGCATCCTACTTGGATTGTGCACGCCTCATGGTCAATCAATTAACATAGGCTTTCAACCTAGGGTTTTCCTACACGAACAATGCATTATATATTAAGGAGTTTAAACTAACATATGTGAACAATATTTTCAGTTTCACTAAAATGTAGAAGTTAATACCGCGGCCCAGGGTTCATATACTTCAGAATCCAGCACTATCATCTTCTTCTCCTCACACCATCCCACACCACTTTTCATCTTGCACCCTAACACATCAGCAAGGCGACGAGCCAAGCGTTTCATATGATTTTTTACATGTTGGCTTGTATAGGCCATGCCATATATTGAATTAATGTGTGCAGCTGCAGCGTTGAAGGCAGTCCCTTTAAACGTCTTATCAATTTTATTTCCTTGCCTTGCCTGATCCGCAAGGAAAGGAATTCGGGACATATCATGATCCCACTACCAAGTTTTTTGCTGCCCCTTGGGTGTTTGCTTCTTATTTTTTCCTTGGACTTGACACCAAAGCATCCCCCTCCTCATCCCGTCAACCCGACTTCCTAGAAGATCCACTTCCGACATTCCTGTCATTACCACTTTGCAAAGATATCTTGTTGAAAGCACTTTGGGGTGACGAGATTAAAAATGGATTGATTCCCCCTTGTAACATATGCATAAAGCCCGGGGGTGTTGGCATGTGCATGTGCATGCTATACTGGAAGAATTGTGTAAACGACATGCTTGGGCCTACACCATGCTAGCTCTGCATAGGATACTGGAAATCAGTCATCCTACGCTGTATCATGCTCCCAAGCGATGGATCATTCCCATGTTCGTCTTTATACCATGGGTTACCATATGAAGGGTCATATACGGGTGGCATATGATCACTCCCTTGCCCTGGCTGTGATGACCCGGCCATTCCTACAAAATGAATGAATTAATATTGCAATTGCAAAGTTGTGGCAGCCGACATACACACACATATATCACATGTATTGCATATACCATATAACAATAAGCGGTGGAAATAAACCATGATACATATCTTATAATCAAAGTAGAAGCCTTACGGTTTTACACAATAGACAAAGTAATAAAGAATCCACATACATCAGAAATAAAAGCATCCATCATATGCCATGTTCAAATGTGCTCCCATTATTATGTATGTTATAATAGTAGACCCACATTTCTCATGCGATTTGATTCCTGAGAAGTTTCCATTGGTCCCTTTGTTGTGTTTGTTCACGTATGTGCAACTTTTTAAAAGATCCATAATCGCATCATCATGCTCATTGATAACATCGTCGTCCTCCTCAAACACATCCACATCCTTATTTAGATGGTGGTCATGTGGATCTGCTACTTAGATATAATTATGCAACACAGTGCAAGCTAGGACGGTTTCGACTTGAATTGGAAATGGATAGTGTGGCTTGTTCGACAATATCTTAAACTTGTTCTTGAGTATTCCAAAAGTCGACTCGATCTTTGTTCTTAATGAAGAATGACGTATGTTGAATAGCTCTTTGCGATTTCTAGGAACTCGATCAGTATGGTCCTTCAGGGTGTATCTAACGCCCATGTATGGCGATATGAAACCTGACATTGTAGTATATCCAGCATCGCATTGGTAATATTTCCCTATAAACAAAAACGTACACCCATTTTATAATCCTAAGACTTCATATATATATATATATATATATATATATATATATATATATATATATATATAATTTAGGTTAAATTATGCATATAACCATAATACACTCAAAGACCGTTTGGGGGGTAATGACAACACATCTTTCAGGACAGTAAAATCATTTGCGGATCCTTCCCACCCTGCCATTACGTAAGTGAATATTTTATTTGGTGTTACTGCTGCAAGCACATTTTGCGTCACCCCTTTTCGGCCTCTAAATCGGGGAATGAGATTGGCTGGTAGCATGGCACCGATATGTGTCCCATCAATTAGGCCAATGCAATCCTACAAGCTCCATCAACGATGTAAATAATAAAGACACCTTACATCAATATAGACTACTGCCAACTAAGCAGAAATACAAAATTACCTAGAAATATGGAAACCAATTAGGATTATTGACTATCTCATGCGAAGTCTCATTTGGAGCTTGCTTCATGAACATATCCTGTAAGTTACAAACTGCATGCATTACTATGTTAAAGTAACAGTTTACTGTAGACCCGGACCGTATAAAATCAACTTGCATGACTCTATTCTTTGACTTGTGCCCTACCATATGAAGAAATATGGCTAACTGCGCCTCGATGGACACATGAAGAGTGTCTTTGAGAATATCCCTTTGTCTCATTAAATTTGCCAGATTCATGAACGTTTGGCTCCGCATTCTTAAGTAGTGTAAACAACTACTTTCACTCCCATGAAAAATTCTCCGCATGTGGGAGTTTCTATGAAGATCACGCATATCCTCTCTATGTAAACGGTTTTCCCTACCGTCTTTGTATTGTAGGAAGTGTAAGACGACAAAAACGATAGTCGCTACGGCCGATGTACATGTTGCACAAACCGACTTTTCTCCTTCGTGATACATCTAATCCTTATTTGAATCAAACATAATATCATGCATAAGGTGATACATACATATGAAATTATAAATTTATTCAAACAAGGTAAATAAATTTATCGGAAAAAAAATTGTATATGGCACAACTAAAGCACACAATTCAAGTATATAATGAACCATATTCCCACAATCCAAAACAATGCAAAAAGGAAAAAAATTGAGCCCTCAGATTATTATTTTTTTCATTTGCATGGTGTTACGAAAAGGCACGGCATGCGCAAATTAATTGACATGTGATAATTGTAGCTACCGTTCGAATATTTTGGTAGTATCTTACTTTTACTCCAGTGTTGATATACTTCCAGCATATATAAAGGGTAGCTACACTTATTAGCTGGTAATTATTTTTAGCCCTCAGATAATTTTTCTTCGTTTTCCATATTGGTGGCATGGCGGTTGCTCCTTCAGTATATATCCAACCATTGAAGAAATAAATACCATTTGCATGTTTATCCATCATAAAAACCGTAGTAATCAAGATGACAATTGAATATTGAAACTCAAATTCAAAATCCATTTAAACACCAAATCAACCACCATCAGTGTGAAATAAAACCTCATTAAAATCCATATCACTGCAGCTGAAGATACAGAAAAATGAAAAACACTTTGGGCACTTATGGACTAAAGGAACCTACCAGCCAACCTTCCTTTATTCTCGAAATACAGAAATCAACCATACATCAATGCTTAAGTGTCATCATTGGGCTCATAGAAAACAACAATATTTTTCAAGCTTGATAAATGAATCAAACATTAACCATATAACCATAAATAAATTTCATTGTATGCCCCATGATAAAGCAACCAACAAAGCCAGTCCAAGCCATGCATGAATCCTTATCCTATTGCCCCCAGAATAACCCACCATAAAATTATCATTGCTACTTTTTTGAACAATATCAAGCATACCATAGAAATGACCCCACATATCATCGATTGTAATGATGAATAAATTTCAGTACGTATGTATCATCATGGGGCAAATTATTTACTGGCTCCGAATTAAATAAGGGTTCAGCTTGCATGAATTGGCATGGATTGCAAAGTCATGATGCATCTACAATGCATGATATCTAAGGGCATGTTCTATTGCTAGAAAGTGGGAGAGAAAGTGGTCACATCCCACTGTTTCACGCCACCGAAATCAGTAAAATAAGGGTCACATTCCACGTTACACAAATTTGAGTAATATCAAACACTTATTATAGGGATACATCCACATATTTGCGGCACACTTGCAGCAAAGAAATAAATTCTAGATTGTTGCATATTGTAGAACCACCATCAATCAAATGACCCCATGAAGTAAGTTCAGAAATTATACCTCCTTTGCAGATCAGAAGCCAAAAGACACAAGAGGAAATCTCCTCACCTACAGCAAGAAGCTTAGGGCACTCCCGATAATCCGATAAGAAGTGGATCTATTTCAGCAACCCAAATAGGCTCCAGCTACCTAAAATTCATTTAGAAATTTTTAGGGTATTCGCACAAAGGCATCAGAAACTAGCGAAGGAAGCATCGAAGGAGTTGAAGTTACAAATTATACGTCAGTCGAAGATCAGAAGACAACAGCCATAAGATCAGAAGACTAGGGCACTCTCGATGATCCGCCAAGAAGGGGATCACAATCGGTAACCCAACACAGGCTACAGCTTCCTGACGAAGGGACGACGAGTAAAATTTTCGGGTTTTCGCAAAAAGGCAACAGGATCCAACGAATGAAGCAGCTAAGGAAGCAGAGAAGCAGTTGAAAGAAGAAATTATACCCCAGTTGAAGATCAGATGCCAACAGCCACAAGATCAGAAGCCTAGGGCATTCCTGATGATCTGCGATGAAGGCAGTCAAAGTCGGCACCCCAACTTAGGCTCCAGCTTCCTGACGAAGGGACGGCAGCGAAAATTTTTAGGGTTTTCGCACAAAGGCAACAGGACCCAGCGAATGAAGCAGCAAAGGGAAGATGGAGGAAGGCAACCCCGAGGTGAGGTAGGTTGAAGGTGATAACACCCAGTGGGCCCCACCGAAGGGCGAGAATCCAGTGAAATCCGCGGTTTTGCAGAGAAAACCAACGGAGCGAGGAATCTCAAGTTTGGCTGCCACGTCAGCGTATAATCCCAATTCAGATTTCTAGCAAACGAACAGCCACATAGAAAGTGGATCGAGATTCCTCAGCTACAGTGGGTGAACAATGGTAAATTACCACTTTCTCTCCTACTTTCTATCAAAAGAACAGGCCCTAACTATGAGTGGAAAATATCTAACCACTTTTGCATGCACCTTCCTATGAGCCATAGTTCCACAAGACAATTGATTTGTACCACAAGTGCCCAAAGTAAACGACAGCTTAGAATAATTATTACAACCTTCATAAAGTGGCTGTTCCACATCTCTTCTTAATTCATGTACCCTATTATTTCCAATGCTATGTTGGTCAGTTGTGTTAGGTGTAACTAAGTTGCTTGTACATTGTCTAAATCCATCATTTGTTGTGTGATGAAATTCTTCTGGACAGCCTTCATTAACTCGAAATGCATCATTTAAGAGGTTCTTCATAGGATCAAATCTGTTACATGCCTATTTGCAAGGTTTTTAGTATCATTTTAATAGGAATTCTTCATACTTAACTTAGATTCGTTATGCATTCTTATCTATTTCATTGCATTTCATTCTCGATGTGTATTTTATGTATTTTAGGGCCAAATCTTTCGAAACAAGGCAAAGGATCGAGCGATGAGAATAGAGAGGAGGAAGAAAACATAAAGTAAGAAGTGAAAAATCTGAAGAAAAGGAGCTAAAACAGGACAACACGACCGTGCACTGTACAGCCGTACAAGAGTATCAGATATGTCAGATTTTGGGCTACAAAGTGGCACGGCCGTGCAACCTATCGCACGGTCGTACAATGTCAACAGTAAGTCTGGAGAATTTCCTACAGGAATCGACACAGCCATGCAAGCCTATTGCACGGCCCTACGGGCGTATCAGAGTATCAACTATCCATGTGCCAAAGTGGCTTGGTCGTGCGGAAGCCAACACAGCCGTGTAGATGAAACAGTAACTTTGAAGATTTTTACTACAGGAGCCGACGCGGCCGTGCACCGAAGCAGCACGGCCATGCAAAGACAGCCAAAGATATCACTATTTTTTCACGGTTGCAACACTGCCATGCAACTTGTTGCACGGCCGTGCACCCGACTTTTTATTATTTTAGACCTAAATTTGCTAGTTTTTTAGGGGGTATTTAAGCCCATCCTTTTAATTGATTTGCACATGTTTTTCCTAGCGGTTTTCTCCTAAATTTTGGTGGCTATTTGCTTTACTTTTGAATATTATTAATTTGATTTCTTTTGTGCTCAAGGATTGAAACGTGTGGATCCTATTGTGTTCTTCAATTTAGTAACTATTTTCTTCTATCTTTTCTCTTTGAATTTTATGATCTTCATATTGAATTATTTATTGTTATCGCTATGTCTTGTGAGTAGTCTCTTTGCCTAGGGTTGAGTTGAACCCTATTGTGGATTACTTGTATGGATTGATCGTCTTATATCGATTTATTAAATTAATTATTATGGTTTAATCTTGGATGCACTTCACATTATTTTATCCATTAATTTGCTATACAACCCTAATCACGAACGAGAAATCGGGATTTTGTTTTGATTCACTTTAATAATAGATTAATTTTCTATTGATATAGGGTTACAACAAGAAATTAGATAGGGATTAATTAGAGTAACTTAATTAGGATTAGGGTTATCAACGAGAAATTGGAGCCCTAGTTTAGATATCCTTGACTTTGATCCGAGTTCTCACACGAGAAATGATGAGAACGAGGGTAGGGAATTAGTTCGAAAATCTCACCTAATGCATTAATTCGATAAATTGACACTTGAGATCAATCCTATAATTAATTCATGATATTGGGGATACTTAGCCCTATCATCTTCTAATCTTAATAAACTCTTAGTATAAATTCTCACTGTCCGTTAGAAAATTACGTAGCTAACCAAAATTCAAAATTGGTACTTAGTCCATCACCTCCTTGAGTTCAAACTGTTTCCAACAACTACTTGTACGCTTGCGGTTATTAAAACATCACAACAAGTTTTGCGTATCGTTGCTGTGGAGGCAATCCGATTAATATTAATCCAATTTTGGATTTGTTAGACTATGTGCTTCTTCTTTTTCTTTCACCATTACTCTTGCTTTACTAACGATCTTCTTCCCCTTTTTCTTCCTCTTGTATGAGCAGGCAGACACGAAGCTGAAAGACTTAGTTCCATTTGGTCCCGAGATCAAAGATACCGCAAGAAGATTGAACGTTGAATGATCAAATAATCTAAGGTAAGAAGCAATGGAGGAAGAGGTGGAAGATACAAAGTTCCTTATTGACTTATCCATGCCATATAACAGTCCTACTTCTAGCATTGCTCATCTGACGATCTAGGCTACAAACTTCGAATTAAAGACCGTTCTTATTTATTCAGCAGGACTAGTTTAGCGGATCACACTCAGAGAACCCGAATGACCATTAGAATACCTTTCTGGAGAAGTCCGATACTGTGAAGATTAAAAGCTTTTCTGAGGACGCCATCAGGCTAAGTCTTTACCTAGTCTCTCTGAGGGACAAAGCCAAGGAATGGCTTAAAGGCAATGATCCCAACACATTCACGACGTGGAATGCACAATTAAAGGCCTTCCTCACCAAATTCTTCCCTCCAGGGAATACTGTGAAGCTACAGAATGAAATCACATCTTTTTCACAATTTGACTTATAGTCAGTATATGAGCATGGGAGCATTATGAGGAGCTCCAGAGACAATGCTTGCATCACGGAGTCCCAGAATGGATTTTCATACAGACCTTCGACAATGGTCTGAAGCAGGAGGTCAAGATTTCCATTGACGACACAGCTGTTGGCGCTATTATAACGATGACCCCTAAGGTAGCCAATGCACTTTTGGAAGAGATGGCTTCCAATAATTATCACTAGAGTAGCAAAAGAAAGATGCCTAAGAAAGGATGAAAGCTGGATGTTAACATGCTTACTCTACTCTCCGATAGATTTGACTCTTTGAGACATCAGATTGCAAAAATAAGGAATGAAGTGAAGACATCTGCATCGTCAGTTGTGGCTAGCTGCGAAGTATGCAGGGTACATGGGCATCTTTCTAGAGATTGTCAGTATCATGCTCTACAGACACGGGGTTTACGGATTGAGCATGCCAATGCTTTATATAATAACAAACAAAGGCCGCCCAACAATCCCTACTCCAATACTTACAACATCCCAACTTCTCATATTGCAACACCAACTATCAGCAGTCGCCCTAGAACTTTAACTAGCCCTCTGGGTTTCAGCAAAAGCCTCCAACGAATATACATCAACCATCCCCATAAGTATCAAAGCTGGAAAGCCTTATGGAGAACTTTATTGCAGCTCAGGGCCAAAAGAATGAATACTTCTAAACATCTGTTCATCAGATAAACTACATACTAGACAATTTCACTTCTCACAATGAAGTGATTGAGACTCAGGTTGCCCAAATTGCCTTGCATTTAAACCAGATGACTAATCCTCAGTGGCAACTACTAGGGCAGCCAAAGCAGAACCCTAGAACTCAGATCAATGATGTTATGTTAATAAGTGAGAAGGAGTTGAAGGAGCTGGCAAGGAGCGCACCTGCTGATACAAAGCATACAGATATTCATGTTGATAAGGAGCCCTTAGCCCCAATGAAGGACGTTGGTAGGGATGTTGATAAGGAGGACCAAGAAGCACCCACTAAGCCACCTAGAGTGTACATATAGCAGGTCCCCTTTCCTCATAGATTGGCCAAGGCAAAACTTGAGCAAAAATACAGGAAGTTCACAAAAATCATCAAGCAGCTTCACCTTAACATCCCGTTCTTAGGCGTAATTTCTGAGATCCCATCATTTGGAAAGGTTCACAAGGACCTACTGACATGTACGAAGAAGGCCACAGTGACATTATCTATAGAGGGCAGTGCTATCCTCTAGAATAGGTTCCCTAAGAAACTAGAAGATCCGTGTAGCTTTTCTATTCCATGCACGATTGAATACGCCTCTATATGAAGAGCAATATGTGATCTCGGCGCTACTGTTAGCCTCATGCATCACGCCTAATGCCTCATGCCTAATGCCTCATGCCCCTCTCCATATGCAATAAGCTTCACATGAGTGAGCCCGAACCAACTATGATCTCACTCAAATTAGCGGACCGCTCGATAACGTATCACATTGGAACCATCAACGATGTCACTGTTCAAGTGAGTGAATTAACCATCCCTTGTAATTTTGTCGTGATGGAAATGGATGAGGATATACGAATTCCAATTATCCTAGGAAGACCACTCCTAGCCACCACCGGTGCCATGATAGATGTGAAGAACGGCAAGATCTATTTCAACGTGGGAAGCAACAAGATATAGTTTGAATGTCGAAAAGCTATGGAGACACTGCCACGAGAAACGTGTGCTACCTAATCGACGTACCATACGTGATGACCAAGAAAATGTTTGAAGCTCTGAAACATGTTGAAAAATAACCCCCTTGAATGCATCAAGTTTGGAGGATGTAATGAAAGAGAGTATCAAAATTTCCAAGGAAGGACTCCCTAACTCGAAGCATCAAAGCGACACCCTTCGTCCACCATATGGAGATCCCCTAAACACAACTCCCTTAGCTATAAATTTAAAAATTCATGCCTCATTGAGTGTTTAAAACTTCGCCCCCCCTAATTTATTGATCTGTTTTGATTCTTATTTGCAGGATGTCTTGGTCAATAAAGGACCACCTTCCCATGATGCTAATGGAAATCACTCGTTTAAGGGACCAAAAAAGAAGCACAAGAAAAAGAAGCCCTGAACTAAGATGCCAAGCTCCACTTGTTAGACGCAACAATATAGGACTTTTAGTTTGATGATGATGAACGTGTTGTTATATTTAACGTGTGTGCTTAGTGTGTTTTAGGAATGGCGAAACGTTAATTCGTTCAAGAGTTGACTAAGTCAAGAGAGGGAGTGATTGCTAATCATATACCAATAGGAAGAGAGAGGATGTCTATTCATAAAGCAATTTGACTTGGTCAATGTGGAGAGAGAGATGGAATCAATTTGGGATTTGTTCAAATCAATTAAAAAGATGTGCAAAGATTTGCTACTATCCAACTCCTATTCAAATTCCACATCCATTGCAATCATCCTCCTATTTAAACCCTCCTCAAAGCAACCCTAATGAGATGCGGCTACAATCAGAAAAGAGAGGCCGGCCAACCCTAAGGAGAAAGCCACGCATCTGCTGCAAACTTGCTTCTCCACGCAACATTGAACACCAGTTATTTTGAGTTTCTTTGTTGATCATTAATTGTGTTTTTTTGTCATGCATGTGAAAGAAATCTCTTGGAGCAAAGTTCGGCCATTTTGTTTGGAGGGCAAATCATTAAAAGCAACAAGGGACACTTTTTGCTGCCGAAATCATGTGACTAAGCTTAATGGCCAAATTATCAAGCTATTCCTTTTACTCCCGCACTCTCCAAGGAAAACAAAAAAAAATCATGTGATTGGAGCACCAAGACAAACAAAAGCTTGCTGTTTTGGGAGGCACAAATTCGGCTATCAAGCCCCCATGTGCTAGCATCCCCGGTTAACTAAAGGTAAGCCTTTTATTTAAATAAAGATACATGGTTGTGTGCTTTTGATTGTGCAGGTACAAAACTAGACACCTGCCGCAAGTGATTCCCCAAGGCCAAAAACTTCTATGCATGAACCCAAGACTCCTTCCACGCATGTGATTCATTCACGCATGGGATGCATGCATTGAAAGCCTGAGGAAATCTTGTGGGTGCATCATCTGTAGGCAGAAGGAAAATTAAAGAGCAGAGGAAAAAGACATAGCTAGATTTTCATGCGAATCAAAAGCATAGAGACAGCCGCAAAGCAAGCTACTTTTCAAACTGTCTCTTCAGCCACAAGCTTTGAAAAAGGATTCATGCCACAAGTTTTAAGAAACAGACACCAAGTCTGCAAGCTTTGAGAAACAGATCAAGGATTCACAAGCCGCAACCTCTTGGTGCCGTAGTTTCGGATTTACATCAATTTCAGAGGGCCGAAATTTTCAAAGTATATTCCAAGGCTTGCTGAGACTACAAGTAAGGACTACTACATCTCGATAGACGACATCTGGCCTGTGCTGATTGACGAAGACGACGTTGCTACACAAGCTAAGCTTTCTAAACTCTGATTTTTATTATTTTGTGTAGTTGTTAGCTAGATCTTCGTAGGGGAAACTTTACCAATATTTGTGTTATTTTGGACTTATCTGGTTGGTGCTAGACAAGAGGGTCTTGACGTGTTGGTGCAATCAAGATACGCATTTACTAGGTTGATAAAGTTATACACTTTGGTGAGTGTGGTACAGTCTAGGTGGGGAGTTGGAGGTAGGACCACATTGTAGGTGTACAGAAGGAACTTATTAATGCTAGTATTTGCTTGGGGCAGGACATAGGTCTTTGGTGAGACTGAATCAGGGTAAATCCGTGCGTACTTTGTGACTGTCTCTTATTTACTCTTCTTGTGATTTTAACTGCGTGTGATTTCGCGTGGGTTGCACCAGAATATTATTATAAGCCTATTGACACCCCCAAGGCAAGGATCCAGATCCAACAAGTGGTATCGGAGCAGGTTTTAGGATCTAGCCTAGGATTGACTATGGATCACATTGATAGTACTTTTGCTGAGGGTCAGTCCATATCACGTCCCCCTAGATTTAATGGAGTTGATTATTCTTACTAGAAAAATCGTATGAGAATCTACTTAATTTCTATTGGCTATAAAGCTTGGCAAATTATTGAAAAAGGATATAAACCACCTGTCATTAAAATTGAAAATGTTGATATGCTTAAACCTGATGATAAATGAGATGATAATGATTGGAGACTTTATTCTCTTAATGCTAAAGCTATGAATGCTCTCATTTGTTCATTAGATAAATCTGAATTTATTCGTATCTCACATTGTCTAACTGCACAGGAAATATGGCATACATTGGAGGTGACGCACGAGAGAACGTCATATGTGAAGGAGTCTAGACTTGCACTTCTGAGCACAAAGTACGATGGATTTCGCATGCTACCATCAGAGACCATATCAGATATGTTTGCAAGATTCACCAACATCATCTACAAGTCTAGCTCGCTCGGTAAGCCATATTCTAGCCTTGAACAAGTGAGGAAGATATTAAGAGCGCTGACAAGCTCTTTCGGGCCTAAAGTCACTGCCATCCAAGAAGCAAAGGATCTATCACAGATGAGGGTAGAGGACTTGATAGGTAATTTAATGTCCCATGAGCTTGAATTGCAAAATATTGAAGATAGAGAGAAGCCTGAGGAGAAGGAAAAAAGCTTCAAAGCCACTTGCTCTGAAAACTAACGAAGATGAAGATGATGATGAGGACATAGCGCTGATGGTCAGAAATTTCAGAAAGTACGTCAGGACTCCTCAAGGAAGATCAGAAATGCATAAAAGGTTCATTCGCTCTAACACTTTTAATTCAAATAGAAATTCTTTTGAACAAGATTCTCCTGATAGAGTTGAATGATTTAAATGCAAGAAAAAGGGACACTTCGCCAAGTAGTGAAGACAAGGGACTGCTCAGGTTGCTAAAGATAAAGGAAAATCTAAGGTGCTAACATGGGACATGGACAGCGAAGCTGAGGATGAGCCTGAGGAGAATGTAGCTCACTCCTTCGTCTGTTTAATGGCAAAGAGCGATGAGGTAAATTGTTTTAATAAAGCTAAATTGTTAGATGTTTGTAAAGGAATGCAAAATGAGATTAATAAGCTAGAACTCACATTAAATGATTATAGGAATGCCTGCTTTAAATTACAAAAGGGAAACTGTGATAATTCTGAAGAAGCTGACATTCTTACAGAAGAACTTGTTGCACGTGATTCTACCATTGCTATGAAAAAGGAAAAATCATGCTTTAATGAAAAAGCTACTTGTCTTTCTTGTCCTTCCTTATTGAATGAAATTAGCATGCTTAAGCAGGATTTGATTAAGCTCAAAACTGAAAAAGATGACGTGATTAGAGAGCTTAATGATAAGTTGTGCATGTTAAATAATGAACTTAAAAGGAAAATGGATGAATTTGAAAAGAAGGAGGAGGAAAACAAGAGAGCTTTTCTAAGTAAATGCACCTTGCTTGTGGATGAAAATAAATTGTTAAAATCCAAAGTTTCTAATTTAGAATTGTCATTAAGAAAATTTTCAATTGGTAAACATTCGTTGGATACCATACTTGAAAATTAATTATATGACAATAATAGAAGAGGACTTGGATTTGGTTTGAAAAATGTTGAAAAGCCCAAATTCAAGAAATTCCACAATGTGCCTTCTATTGTGAAAAATATGCATGCAAAGTGCTTTACTTGTGATAGTGTTGGTCACACACCCTATTATTGTAAGTTTAAGAACACGAACATAAAGTTCAAATAAGTGTGGGTTCCTAAAACTTTAATGGCTAACACTAGTGGACCTTGTTGGATTCCAAGGTCACACTTAACACCTTTCATGTAGTGAGGTGGAGATTTGGCGAGGAGCAATAAATTGAAAGTTTCATTCTTCTAGCTCCGTAGTCAAATAGTGACGCGAAGGTATATCTTTTCCCTATTTGCAGTCATTGCATACCTTCATAGTTTTGTGTGTGTGCTTGATTTAATTTTTTTTGTGTGCTTGTGTGTTTGCTTTTTAGGTTTGTTTTAGTTCTTTATAAAAGTAAAACCAAAAATGAAAAACCAAAAATCATTTAAAAATGGTGCTTATTGAATACCTACTTATGAATCTTTATAAGTGGTATTATTGAATGTTCATTCATATCCTTGTAGAAATCATTGTATTATTGTTATAGCTACATGCGCATGTTAGAATCTATTCTATAGCCATGACATTCTTCTTGAAATGATTAATTTGATTTCTACACCTACATACGCACTTTCACGAATACTAAACTTCTAGTACGTTTGGAGATTCTTTGATGAATGTTGGAAAGTGAATGTAGGATGAATAAAAACTGAATTATCTAAGGGATATGATGTGTAATGCCATGAATAAAAATTAAGCACAAAAAGTATTGTAAATGAAAAAATATACATGAAAATTGCTCCGTATGAAAAATGAATACAATTCATGGCAAATACACTATCCACGAGTATCCAACATATGCTTTATGGGTAATCTTTAGCGTTGGTGCATTCTACTCGTCAAGCAATGCCACCCCACATCTAAGATTCCTTATAAGCTATGTTTTGGGGTTTGGTATCTTGAACTCATTTTTAATGAGGTGGGAAAAATCAATCCTAGTGATATTCATGCTTAATGGAAAATGTGGATTGGTTTCGGTTGATGTTCTAAATTGAATATACATTTGTACTTTAATGTTTATATTATCACTTACACAATGGTGGTGAAGTCCAAATTTTGATTTTCTATGAACTTGAATTGCTTACCCTATGGAAAATGACATGCAAGTGATAGATATAATCTTTAATACTTTACCTTGTGCATGTGATATTAGATGACTTCATTAGTCCACTTTTGATGATAACAAAGGGGGAGAAAAGAAAGAAAGATTTGGTATGTTTGGTATTAAAGAAAGATTTGGTATGTTTGGTATTATTTTTTGAAGGGGGAGCTTGCATTATGAGCTTGCATGTTGGTATTATTTGTTGAAGGGGGGAGCTTGCATTATGAGCTTGCATTATGAAATACATGTTCAAGGGGGAGCTTGCTTGCATTATGAAATACATGTTCAAGGGGGAGCTTGCTTGCATTATGAAATACATGTTCAAGGGGGAGCTCGGAAGGAGCATGCTCAAATCTTACTATACATGTTCAAGGGGGAGCTTGGAAGGAGCATGCTCAAATCTTACTCTATATTCATTGGGGGAGCTCGGAAGGAGAATGCTCAAATCTTACTCTACATGTTCAAGGGGGAGCTTGGAAGGAGCAAGCTCAAATCTTACTCTATATTATTGTGCACGCTAGTAATGCTTGGCCATCTCACTTTTATAATTGATATGCATTACACCCTTCATCACACTTCACACACACCTATCTAATTGCTCAAATCTTTCATTGGGTTGTCATCATCAAAAGGGGGAGATTGTTAGACGCAGCGATCTAGGACCTTTAGTTTGATGATGACAAACTTGTTATATTTAACGTGTGCTTAGTGTGTTTCAGGAATGGAAAAACGTTAATCGTTCAAGAGTTGACTAAGTCAAGAGAGGGAGTAATTGCTAATCATATAGCAATTTGAAGAGAGAGGATGTCTATTCATAAAGCAATTTGACTTGGTCAATGTGGAGAGAGAGAGATGGAATCAATTTGGGATTTGTTCAAATCAATTAGAAAGATGTGGAAAGATTTGCTACTATCCAACTCCTATTCAAATCCCACATCCATTGCAATCATCCTCCTATTTAAACCCTCCTCAAAGCAACCCTAAAGAGATGCGGCTACAATCAGAAAAGAGAGGCCGACCAACCCTAAGGAGAAAGCCACGCATCTGCTGCAAACTTGCTTCTCCACGCAACATTGAACACCAGGTATTTTGAGTTTCTTTATTGATCATTAATTGTGTTTTTTTGTCTTGCAGGTGAAAGAAACCTCTTGGAGCAAAGTTCGACCATTTTGTTGAGAGGGCAAATCATTAAAAGCCACAATGGACACCTTTTGCTATCGAAATCATGTGACTAAGCTTAATGGCCAGTTTATCAAGCTATTCCTTTTACTGTCGCACTCTCCAAGGAAAACAAAAAAATCATGTGATTAGAGCACCAAGACAAATGGCAGCTTGTTGTTTGGGGAGGCACAAATTCGGCTATCAAGCCCCTATGTGCTAGCAGCCCCGGTTAACTAAAGGTAAGCCTTTTATTTAAATAAAGATACATGGTTGTGTGCTTTTGATTGTGCAGGTACAAAACTAGACACCTGCCACAAGTGATTCCCCATGGCCAAAAACTTCTGTGCATGAACCCAAGACTCCTTCAACGCATGTGATTCATTCACGCATGGTATGCATGCATTGAAAGCCTAAGGAAATCTTGTGGGTGAATCATCTGTAGGCAGAAGGAAAATTAAAGAGTAGATGAAAAACACAGAGCTAGATTTTCATGCGAATCAAAAGCATAGAGACAGCCACAAAGCAAGCTACTTTTCAAACTATCTCTTCAGCCGCAAGCTTTGAAAAAGGATTCATGTCGCAAGTTTTGAGAAACAGACACCAAGTCTGCAAGCTTTGAGAAACAGATCAAGGATTCACAAGCCGCAACCTCTTGGTGCCGTAGCTTCATATTTACATCAATTTCAGAGGGCCGAAATTTTCAGAGCATATTCCAAGGCTTGCTGAGACTACTAGTAGGGACTACTACATCTTGTGCTGATTGACGAAGACGACACCGCTACACAAACTGAGCTTTCTAAACTCTGATTTTTATTATTTTGTGTAGTTGTTAGCTAGATCTTCGTAGGGAAAACTTTACCAATATTTGTGATATTTTAGACTTGTCTGGTTGGTGCTAGACAAGAGGGTCTTGACGTGTTGGTGCAGTCAAGATACGCATTTACTAGGTTGATAGAGTTCTGCACTTTGGTGAGTGTGGTACAGTCTAGGTGGGGAGTTGGAGCTAGGACCCCATTGTAGGTGTACAGAAGGAACTTATTAATGCTAGTATTTGCTTGGGGCTAGACGTAGGTCGTTGGTGCGATCGAACCAGGGTAAATCTATGCATACTCTGTGACTGTCTCTTATTTACTTTACCCGTGATTTTAATTGCGTGTGATTTCTTGTGGGTTGCGCGAGAATATTTTTATAAGCCTATTCACCCCCCTCTAGGCTAGAATCCAGATCCAACACCACTGACGATGGAAGATGAATGCCAAAGAAAATATGGGTCCCTTCGTTTAAAAGAATAAGTCATGGCAAGGAGAGTCAAATGCCCTCCTCCGCACCGACCGATTAAAGATCATTTGAGTCAAGCTCACGACTTAAAACGAGAGCTTCTTGGGATGCAACCGAAGTTTATTTTAAATTTTGTATATTATATTTTATTTTAATTATTCTTATTTTTCTTTTGGAATTTAACATGTGTTCTTTGTTCTAGGTGAGTGACACGATCAAGCCCTCAAAAATCAAGCCTTCACTCCATTCCACGACTTCTACGACAAGCCTCCACAAAACTTGGTGACTCACCTGGTAGCCACAACCCACCATGAAGTTGGCTACTCTTTCACAATCCATCCTCTGAAGAACCTCACGGTCACGAGGAAGGATAGAGTTCTCCACGAGACGAGCGGTTATCCCAAAATCCAAAAAGGCGGATTCGTCTTTCCATTCAACGAATGGAGGATTGTGACGATCTCCTCTAATCACCTCTTATGAGGAGGATGAATGTTGATTCAGTAGTAAAGATCCATCGTATTCTAAGGGTATACGACCCACCAAAAGTGTCCACATGTCAACTCCACCCCATAGCCAACTATCCTTATAATGGCTCGGAGGGGGTGCAGTCAGTGTTTGAGGACCTTCATGATCAGATGGCTGTGTCTGAACAACGGAGGACGAGGGTGCAATGCCCTTGTCCAGAATGGGGGTCAGATAGGTTATGCTTTAAGCCCTGCTTTTCTTTCCAACATTCTCCTTGTCGGCTAAAGAGAGACTCCTCTTCGTGAGTAAAGATTCTATAGTATTCTGGTTAGTGGCTGTCGGAGGAACATTCGAAATGGGAACATTCGAAATATGGTCCGGAGACGAGGACCGACCCGTGCGAATAGCGTTAGAGCCAGTAGTCGATGGCTGACGGCCCTGAGGTCTTCCCATTCTTTTTTCCTTTGCTAGACAAGCTTTGACTAGGGATAGATGAAGGTCGAGCAAAGGTGCTATCCACTAGTTTATTCCTTCGTTGTTCCTGGGAAAGCTTACACACCTCTAGGAGCAAACTCTCGGTGCTCCTTCCAGCCATCTCTACAAATGAGAAATGCAATTAATGTAAGTGGTCGTAAGGGGAGCACTAAAGCAACATATGTTACCCGGATTCCACAACACAATCTTCATTAGATGATTGTCCAACAAAAATGTGGTCGATCTCTCTTTCGACGATCGACTCAACAAAATTTTGGATGCCTTTATCTCATCTGGAGATAATCTCAATTCTTTGAAAATATAAGAATTAGGGGTAATCCAATGGGTGAGGAGCGATTCCACGATCTGAGGGAAAATGAATACAAAGGTATCCTCCTAATAATGATCTGAGCTAGGGAGGTCGCAAATAAGTTTTCTTTCTTTACGAGCGACGATGTGATACCATATGGCGCAAGAGTCAATCTCTACTTGAAAGAAGTGCCGAAACAGCCGAATGGATGTTTTATTTCATAAAGCTCACAAAGCATGGTAAATCAGACCATATGAGAAATAGTGTGAGGTGCAAGCCGACAGAGGGGAAGTTTTAAAAAATTCAAAATATCTAAGACAAAAGGATGGAGAGGAAAACGGAGAACAAAGGGGAAAGATTTCAAATATACTCTAATTTCGTGTCTCCGAGGAAAGAAAATTCTTTCATTTAATTGTGGAATCCTAAGTTTATAAGGAGGAGAAAAATAATATGACCGGATCTTGGCGGTCCGATCAAAAGAGAGCTCCAGCACCCTATTCAAAATCTCTCGATGCACGGTGGAAGAATAATCAAACCGAAGAATAGGAAATCGGGATTCCACGATGAGTCATTTCCCATTTTCAGGAACCAGTATATACTGAGAAGGTAACGTCGCAAAATCTCAGATGGATATGGCTTTCTGATCTTCAAAGGCACCCACATAAGCGAAAGAACTAAAAAGAGCCCAAATGGAAAAGGGAAACTATCTTAGCAAGGTTTGATGAGCGTCAAAGGAAGCAAAAGCAAGAGCAGGCTTTCCAAAAATTTGGGGACGAAGCAGGTGGGCTTCTTTGTTTTCCTTTTCCCCATTTATATCGAAAAGTCGAAGCCAAACTAAATGTGGCCATTCGATAAGCGTCACATGTCCAAATCTAATGCAACAGAAATTTCAAATCTCAAGATAAGGCAAGGACCAAAACAGGATGTGAACGGTTTTGGCAACAAAAAAATCAAATATGCCCACTTCGATTGCCGTGCACATTTAATGTGATTTCACATCGTTCAACCTCAATCAATACATTTCTTGAGCATGAATGATGGGGGCCATTGTTGATACATGGGTTCGGCCCACAAAGAGGGGATATAACAACGCAGCCAGAAAGATGAAGCCCACTAGAAAGGGTAAGTCTCTGCCCAATAACTCAAGAACCCATTAGCGAGGATGAGCTATTACTTAGTCAAAGTACCAGCTCATCTGCCCGTTGGGGTCCCGCTGATTATGTGGGATTGGTTAATGAGGGCCGAGTAAATGGACAGACGTTATCAACAATCCCGGAGAAGATCCTGCCATCATAAATGAGGAGCCGCTATGTGTTAACAAGGAAAATCATCAACTATAAATATGTGAGAGGACAATAGAAGAATGGTTTAGATTCCAGAGGTATGAAATGCTAGGTACTCTAACAAAACTTATCTCCTTCCACTCTTAAATTTCTTTCTCCAAATGCTTGAGGTGACTGAATCGGGACGATCCTCTTTGGGTCGATCTTGACAGCCCCCAGCCTCTCTTAAGTCCATACCAATTTAAGCATTGGAGGGGATTTGGGTCGGAACCTAGATCCGACCACTAACGACTGTCTGTGGTGTAGGTCATTCGAGGCTTGACCCAGCAGAAAGGTCGCATTTGACCGTGAAATCGATCGAACTCTAACACAGTGCTCTCAGCATAGCCTTCATCAACCCCGGTTCTACCAACCGAGGGTCCCACATCACCAGCTGACAAGACTTCACCTCGACAAAAGAGTCCACGTTAGTCCCAATCACTGTTGACCAGAACCCAGCCGTCAACAATTTGTGTAAGCTTTATTATGTTTCTTCATTATATTTTCATGCCTCATTCAATACTAGATCTTTGGGTTAATTGGTGCAAGTCTTTTGTTAAACATCAATTACGGGTTTACCACAGACATGTTATTGGCCACTTTACGTCGGACCTTAGCAAGAATGCAATTGTTGCATTTTTAAATCTACATGTCATTCTCTATAACATATGTTCCTTCGCATGCTTGACATCATCTCTCTTTGGGCATGTCAGCGCAGTTGATAATGCCTACTATCCCACATGTCATGGTTGTTTCGATGTGTCCACTACGAAGTGATTGACTAAAGAGTGATTCTATGCATCAGTCGAGCTTTTGTTTTTGTTTTATTGTATCATTTCGTGGAAATGTTCATCTCTCTTTTGCACCTCAACATGAGTTTATGTTATAATATGGTTTTGTATGGTTAGGTATCTAGTTCTGAAGTTTATGTTTCATTATTGCCTTAATAATGAAGTGTATTTCACTCATCGTTTTTTATTTAAAGACATTACGTTGTTTCAAGTTAACTTCTTCTTCATCATCCACTCTCAACTCTTGACTATTTTCTAAGGGCCTGTTCTTTTGGGTTTATGTGGTTGTTTATTGAAGTTGTGAATAGTGTTGGTGAAAGTAGAGTATTGTGTTTTTTGGGTGAAAGTGTGGTTGGAATGTGGAGGTTGGAATTTTTTGTGGGTCCCACACAACTTTATTGTGTTTTTTGGTTGTGAATGTTGTTGTGAGAGCTGGAGAGTGAAAGTGGTGAGTGTGATGTGGTGAGAATAGGGAAACAATGCCCCCCCTTGAATTTCTTGTGTAAATGCTATAAAAACCAAGAATCCCAAAATGAAAAGGCTGATCCAGAATATGAAACCATACGTGAATAAAAACCAATGCAAGATACAAACTATGCAAGCATCAGATTGCCCAACTCCAACTCAATTCCCTCAACAAAATTTATCCAACATTCAAAACTTCTTCACAACAAAAATAACCCAAATTCCCATTGATGATACAGACTATGATACCATACAAGTAAATACAGAAACATCAACCCACATGAAACACTACTGGAAAAAATCACACGTCATGTTAAAGACAATGCAAGCATCGGAGTTCCCAAATCCAACTCAATTCCATCAAAAATACATTTTCCATTTTTTAAAAAGTAACCAAATAATCCCAATTGACTACTGATGCTACAGAATATGATACAATAATGGTAAATATACCATTGCAGTCTACAACACAATGAAAGCTTTAGAATGCCATACTCCAACTCAATACAATCAAATAACACAACCCAACTTTTAACACATAGAACTAAAAATCCCACCATCCACCTGCTGATACAACAAATATTCACTAACAGTGTTAAACATCAACTAACATTGGTATACATCAACATTACATAAAAACCAAATCCAACTAAGAGAGATATCAGTCCGACCTTAATGGAACGGTAATTGGATACGATGATATCCAATTGCACAGAGGTCCTATCAAGAAGACCGACAACCATATCCATCCATCCCTCCATTTCTAACATCCTACTCTCAGTCAAAGGCGTCGTTGAACTTACATAGGTGGGCCTTCTTTCACTCTCATCCATGAAATGCAGGATCAACATTTTGGACAAATAAGTGTAGGGGGATCCTTCCATTCGAAGAATGTGCATCTATGCTCTCGAGACGTACAACTCCAAAATCTACGGCCAGGGTTTGCTCTTGTCCATAACGTCCTCCTCGGCACCCGAATCCCATAATTACATATCTTGTAGTCATCGAAAATCGGCATCAAAGTCGCCACGTCTCTCATCTCTATGTCGAGATCGACAAGTAGAGCTCGACTGTTGACTCATTTGTACCTAGCACAGTTAAAAATAAAAACCAATTAACATATAACATCGATCAAATATAAGGGGGATAATGTGAGGAGATTTTAGGGTTAAAAGCATACCTATGAAAAGGAAAGATTTAGGGTGACAGATACATCATGCCAAGATACAAATCACATTGCAGAGACAGCAAAGTACCCAGAAATCCATAGGCATAGGGGTGACAGATACAGCATGTCATGACACAAAACAAAATGAAACAAGAAAAAAACACAGCAATGGCAATCAGTCTGTAGGTTGCCACATTCCTAGCCAACATCCACATCCACTTCATATAGATTATCAAACATAAGCCCTCGGATAGTTTTTTTTTCATTTCCCCATCTAGTTGCTTGGCAATGGCTCCTTCATTATCTCCCCACATATTCCCATGCCAAATTCCTTTAAATATACATATCAAACCATATCATTGCCAACTAACCAACTCATAAAAGCTATTGCATACAGAATATGAACCAACTTGGGGAATGAAGATCCTGAGTGCCAACCTTCCAGCTGAGGTATATTCAATAAGCCACATTATCATCATAGGGCATTTTGGTATAATTTCACAAAAAATTTGATATCCACCATTCAAATCATTAGGGGTGACAGATATAGAACGCTAAGACCCAAAACAAAATGAAACTAAAAAAATTGCATTGCCATGCAGTCTGTAGTTTACCACAATCCAAAAAAATTGCATTGCCATTCAGTTTACAGTTTGCCACATGCCAAAATGAAACAAGAAAAAATGGTATAGGGGTGACAGATACATCATGCCAGGACCCAAAACAAAATGAAACTCAAAACAAATTGCTTTACCATTCAGTCTGCAGTTTGCTACATTCCAAAAAACAAGAAAAAATGGTATAGTGGTGGCAGATACAGCATGCCAAGTCCCAAAACAAAATGAAACAAAAAAATTGCATTGCCAAGTAGTCTGCAGTTTGCCACATTCCAGATTGAACGTAGAATAAATGGTTTGCAATGGCAATCAGTCTACATAGTGGTGACAGACACAGAATACCAAGACCCAAAACAAAATAAAACTCAAAACAAATTACATTGGCATACAGTCTACAGTTTGCCCCATTCCAAAATGAAACAAGAATAAATGGTATAATGGTGACAGATACTGCATGCCAGGAACCAAAACAAAATGAAACTCAAAAAAAATTGCATTTTCATTCAATCTGCAGTTTGCCACATGCCAATATGAAACAAGAATAAATTGTATAGGGGTGACAGATACAAAATGCCAGGACCCAAAATAAAATGAAACTCAAAACAAATTGCTTTGGCATTCAGTCTGCAGTTTGCCCCATTCCAAAATGAAACAAGAATAAATGGTATAATGGTGACAGATAAAGCATGACAGGACCCAAAACAAAATGAAACTCAAAAATAATTTGCATTTCCATTCAGTCTGCAGTTTGCCACATGCCAAAATGAAACAAGAATAAATGGTATAGTGGTGACAGATACAGCATGCCACGACCCAAAACAAAATGAAACTCAAAAAAATTTGCTTTGCCATTCAGTCTGCAGTTTGCCACATGCCAAACTGAAACAAGAATAAAGGTATAGGGGTGACAATTACAGCATGGCAGGACCCAAAACAAAATAAAACTAAAAAAAATTGCATTGTCATTCACTCTGCAGTTTGCCACATTACAAAATGAAACAAGATAAAATGGTATATGGGTGACAAATACAGCATGGCAGGACCCAAAACAAAATGAAACTCAAAAAATTGCATTGCCATTCAGTTTGCAATTTGCCACATGTCAAAATGAAACAAGAATAAATGGTATAGGGGTGACAAATACAGCATGCCAGGTCCTAAAACAAAATGAAACAAAAATATTTACGGTAATGGACCTGAAATATTTAAGGATTCATGGGGCTTGTAATTGATTGGTGAGTTTTATTCAAATGTTGCAATGAATTTCATTCGACGTACACATGCTATATGGCATGTGGAAATTGGGTTGGAATGTGGCAAACTACAGATTGAATGGCAATGCAATTTTTTAGGATGGGGCAACCTGCAGACTACATGGCAATGCAATTTTTTTAGTTTCATTTTCTTGTGGGTCTTGGCATGCTGTATTTGTCACCCCTATACCATTTATTCTTGTTTCATTTTGGCATGTGGCAAACAGCAGACTATACGATGGTGAGAAAAAAAATTTACTTCTTCAAGCCCACATTTTTTATTCATGCCTTCCCGTATGGGATGGTGAGAAAAATTTCTCCCACCCATAGGTTGCAAGAACCCTTCGTCATTCAGAATATATGCCCAACAAAAATTTCTCCCACCCATAGTATCGAAATCCAAGCATGAACATGTTCAGAAATCACATCTCTATGACCATCAAATATCACATATTGCTGAAATTAAAAGAGAAATTATACCTCAGGTCGCAGATCCAACAGCCTAGCAAAGAGGAATCAAAGACCCAAATATACCTCAGATCCAGCAGCAGATCAACCCATCGTACAGCCCCAACATCGGTTGCAGCAAATAATCCCAACACAGTAACCCTAATTACAGATCAAGAGCGCCGACGAGCCCAAATAACCAACCCTAGTTGTAGATCTAGAGCGCCACCGTCTAGGGTTGCAAGAACACCAAAAACCCCTAGTTCCACTGTCTAGGGTTGCAAGAAATCATAAAATCGCACCGTTGAAGGAGCCGTTAGGGGAGAGGGGTGATCTGAGGCAGTAGCAGCGGGGAGAGAGAGGTGTTCTGAAATCGTGAGACCCACACATGCGAGAATCACAGCAGAAATAATCAAAAAACCTGGAGATTGTGAGATTAAGAATCTCGTAGCCACGGCGACGACATTCGCAGCATGAGAAGCGGAGCAAAAAGAACACACGGAGTGAAAGTGAGGGGTGAAACGAGTGAATAGTGGGCAGTCGGTGGAATCAGCCCACTTTAACCCCAACTTAAACCCAAAAGAACATGCCCTAAGCCATTTGCAAAAAGTTAGCAAGAGTCAGCATATCTTTCATCTTTCAAGCTGGCCCTTCCCGTCAACACTCGCTTCCTGACCAGAGGTGATCTATGGTGGCTCATACAGGACCAAAGATTCTGGATCTAACAATAGAGAACAAGATGTATAGAAGTGTGTATATCTATTATACAAAATGAGTGTGTTTGTCTTAGTCACAAGTTGACTGGGACAAACGTTTGGCCAAATGCATGCCACCTCAGCCCAGTGGGCCCGATGGGAGTTGGATGGGGGTTATGGGCTTGGTTTGGGGTGGTTTTTTTTCGCCTTGATGCCGGATTTTCCTTCTTTTGCCCCCCGACAGTCCTTGCAATCACCCATGCTTTTTCCTCCTTTACCCCCGCTTCTTTTCGCATTTGCACCTGGACGACAACGATCCCCGTGGCAATTTCTAGTTTATTTTTTAAAAATAAAAACAAACTTAACATTGAATCCCCCTAAAAACTTTGCCCACTAAACAGTAATTAGATTAGACATGCATCCCTTGGCATAAGGGTCATGTTGGCCAATGGGCCGGCCCACCTGGGCTTGGTCCGGGCAAGCACCCGGGCCGTCCCGGGTTGCCCAGAACCCCGGGCCCGGCCGGGCCCGGCCCGGGGGGGCTAACCCCCCGAACCAGCCCGTCCTGTGGCCCGCGGGCCGGCCCTGGTAATATATGTTAAAAATCAAAAAATTCAAAAAAAAACCTTAAAAATCTGAAAATTTTAAATAAATTCTTTAAAATTTAACTAAATTCTACGTAAATTCTTAACAATACTAAACTACTATATAAAAATATTGTCCACATATTAAAAAGTTAAAGTATACTTTGTTTAATATACAAAGTGTTAAAAGAATATGAAAATGCGATAAAAATTTATAAAATTGCTAGACTTCGAAAAGAAATTTAAAAAATAGTTAGTCTAGGAAAAAAATTAAATTTTTTAATTCAAAATTAGGTTAAATTGGAAATATAAGTTTTTAATCACGTACTTCGCGAAGGTCCCGGTGTGAACCTTCAAATTTATTGAATTAAGAATTTTTTTAGGGGTGACATACATTGGACAGCCTTACCTCTCATACACAGGCCAAAAAGAGAAAAATACAAGTAAGATAAAGGTGATATCCAGAATGAAAATCAAGTCTCGTCTGTATCTTCTTCTGCCAAGTCCTCAGAAAGGTTAGCTGTACCTTGAGTGCGGTTTTCAGCCCGAAACCAATCCTTCACACAAATCGTCGCTTCGACTATTTCTTCCTTCATCCTTGACCTCTTATTGCTTAGAACGCGACTACTTGCACTAAAAGCAGACTCTGAAGCAATAGTAGATATAGGGACCGATAGCAAATCACGAGCCATCGTGACAAGAATTGGATACCGTTTGTCATACCCTTTTCACCATTTCAAAATCTCAAAAGACTCATCATTTAATTTTGCATCGGTAAAGGGACACTCATTACCTAAGTATTTAGAGAGTTCACTGTTGTGCCCTGTGGTAGCTACTGCACACGTACTAGAGGGGGGTGAATAGTACTTAAAATAATCAAGATAGTTATTCCTAATTATTGTGCAAGAAACAAACGACAATGCGGAATTAAACAACTATCAACAAGAATTAAAACATACGTAAACAAACAATATTACTGGGTTCGGATCCACCCAAGTCTCCCCGACTTGTTCCCGGTGATCCTACGTCCCAACCACCCGGATCCCCTCCGGATACTTGAGTTAGCAACCCTAACTCAAGATTTCCACTATGAAATACTTGTGAACAACCTTCACAAGTCAAATCATACAAAAGACATGTGACTCCCACAAACCGGGATCACAACCTCTCTCACAACCGAGAGACACAATTAAAATACGATTGAAATGAAATAAACTCTTACCTTACAAAATCCTATGCATTGAGTAAATCTTACCAAATTAGGGCAAGGAGGGATTTTGAGGAAGATGATGCCACCAAACCCTAGCTTCAAGAAGATGACCAGCAATGGAAGCCTAGGGTGGAGTATGGTGACTTGAATCAAGCTCTTGGCTTGAGAAGCTCACAATGGAGAGAATCTCTCTTGAGGAATTAGGGCTCAAGGTGTTGAGGGAGAGATTCTTGTGAGGGAGAGAGAGCTTAGAATTAGCTTGGGAGAGCTCTTCTCTTAGGTCTGAAATTGCTTGGAAATAGGACCTCTAACCCCTCTTCAAACAAATCAGGATTCTATTTAAAGGGGCAAGAGAAATCGAGTTTGAAAGAATCCCAACGGCTCTATTCTGAAGCAGACTAGTCGGTCAAAGAAGGATCACTGACCGACTAGTTCATCAACTAGTCGGTCGGTGATACAACGTAGACCGACTAACGGTATAACAGCCAAGAAATCGAAGTACAGGCAAAGACAACTAGTCGGTCTAAGAAGACTTGCCGACCGACTAGTTTCACAACTAGTCGGTCGGTGAAAGTTCTTTGACCGACTAACGTCGAAATAGAATAGGCTGACTTCAAGATGACTTAGTCGGTTTAAGAACAAATGCTGACCGACTAGTTTCTCAACTAGTCGGTCGCCAAATGTTCTTTGACCGACTAACTCGAAACAGTAACTCAGGCTGTACAGAGGCAAGCTCAACTAGTCGGTCAAAGAAGGATTCCTAACCGACTAGATCGTCATCTAGTCGCTCGGTGACTCTTCTTTGACCGACTAATTGATCAACCTGGAATGAACTGAATAAAGCAAGGCATCTAGTCGGTTCATGTAGAGTTGCTGACCGACTAGATCGTCATCTAGTCGGTTGGTGACTCTTCTTGAACCAACTAACATGCACTCGAAGCCGAGGGAAGAAGCGATAGGCTTCGGGAAAGTTTCTAATGGCTTCTATGAATATCCTAGCTCTAAGATATGAGCGAAATGAAGTATATAATGTAAGTCCTACTCAAGGCTTAACATTCTAATCTATGAAGCTAGAAGACTATAAATTAAACCTTACGAGCCGTCTTCAAAGCTTCAATCTTCATTCCTCTTGACTTCAATATTTCTCCTTGAGCTTCAACGAAGCTCCAGGCACACGATCACGCGTATTGAGAAGTCTTGAGACATTGCTTTTGATGTACGTGGTATTTTGGCGACGATCTCCATAACTGCGCTCACAAATAAGTTAGTATACATTATTTATGTTTGCTCATCATCCAAAACCAAATCCGGGGAATCATATCACAACATTCTCCCCCTTTTTGGTGATGACAAAACAACATAAATAATAATCAATAATAATGATTCAATTGAAATTTACTTACTCCCCCTGCATTGATGACACGTTAGTTCCATATTCAATAATATTCATATGCATCAAGCAGCGAGGGAAGATATGAAATATGAACCACATATTGACATATAGGATCTAAATCCATTTTATATCTTTATTCCCCCTGAATCTAACACATCAAATTAGATTCATGGTAAATTCCTTTGAATTATTAATTAGCACATTGTCATTATTATATCTCTCCCCCTTTGGCATTAGCAAAAAGAGCGGGAGGAGACAAAACCAATGGCTAAAAAATAACGCATGGGAGTCGAAGAATACGACCAAGGTCCAAAATAACACCAATGTAAAATATCAAATGCAAAATACCGAATAAAAGCAAAGCGTGTCAAGGAGACCAAAGTCGAAAATCGGAAACTGAAATCATCAAACCATAGGCGAAATACGAAATACGAAATCATCTAGCCATAGGCGAAACTCGAAAACCGGAATCATAAAATCATCGGCAAAAATCGGAAAACGAAATCACCAAGCCATAAGCGAAAATCGAAATACGAAATCATCAAAACTCATATCGATTTCACTTATTGAGTTTTGGAACATACTCTCCAAAATCAATAGAATGCATGGAAAACAATTCTATGTTTCCATACAAAGAATTCTATTAAATCCATAAAATCGTCGAACGACGAAATCAACATCAGAGACAAAAATAATCCGATGTGCATACTAAATGTAGCATGCAAGAATGTTATGCCAAAAAAATAGATAGAACATCATATAACAATGGCATACACTAATCTAGCATACCAAATGAAGCAAGATGATACCAATCATAATATATTCTACCAATGGATACCAATATGAATCAAAAGTATGAACATACTTACAACATTAAGCTCCCCCTACTTTGGTGCATCACTCAAGCACCATCAACTCCAATCGAATGAAAATCCTCTTCGCCTTCATCCTTGCTTCCATCCTCGCTTCCATCGAAGGAAGTCTCTTCATTACAATCCTCTTTTTCCATGAAGCACGTGTGTGCATTCTCCATTCTTTCATCGTCCGACTCTCCACTTGAGGAGTCGGAGTCGGTGAAGGTACCTACAAGTCCTTTCTTGTGCTTTCTTGACTTGTCGTGCTTGGATGCCTTCCACTTCCCCTTATGTTTGTAGAGAGGACAATCCGGCTTGATATGTCCTGGCTTATTGCATTTATAACATACGGGAGTAGAAGCATTAGTCGAAATAAATTTTGATTTACGATTCAACTTACCTTGTCAGAAGAATCGGATGAATTTCTTTGCCATATTGGCCAATGCTTCCATGTCCAATTCTTCGTCCTCTTCTTCTTCTGAATCTTCATCATCGGTAGATGGAGCGGCCTTGAATGCAATTGCCTTTTTCTTTGGCTCGTCTTGCTTCAAGTACGCCTTCATCTTTTCCCTCATCCGGATCTTACTATCCTTCCGTACCTCATAAGACAACAATGTACCCATTAGTTGTACCACGGTATATTTATTCATGTCATTACCTTCCTCGATGGCGAAGGTACGCTTCTCCCAACAAGAAGGAAGTCCATCGATTATCTTCGAGACTTTCTCCTTTTGGGTGTAGGTCTTCCCAAGAGCTTCCAAGTCGTTTGATATATCCACGAAGCGAGCGTAATAATCCTTCATGGTCTCGCCCTGCTCCATATGAAACAACTCAAATTCTTTATTAGCAACGACGAGTTTAGAATCTTTTACCGTACTCGATCCTTCGTGCAATATGAGGAGTTGGTTCCATATTTGATATGCACTCTTACATGTGCATATCTTGTAGAAGTCATCGGGCTCCAACGCACAATTCAAGGCATTCATTGCCTTGGCATTGGCTACTTCCGCGGCGACCTCCGCGGGGGTCCACTTCGCGAAATCTTCTTCGGAGGGCTCGACATACTCCGTCATGGTGGCTTTCCATAGTGAAGCGCTCCGGAGGAAAATTTGCATCCGGCATTTCCAGTACTCGTAGTTGGTACCGTTGAAGTGTGGAGGCCTGACAGAGGATAGGCTTTCCATAACAGAAGAAGCTCCATCGCGGTTCTTGGAGACGTTGTAGTCGTTGTTCGTCATAGCTTTGAACTTGTAGCTTTAACCTTGGTTCTGATACCAATTGTTGTGCCCTGTGGTAGCTACTGCACACGTACTAGAGGGGGGTGAATAGTACTTAAAATAATCAAGATAGTTATTCCTAATTATTGTGCAAGAAACAAACGACAATGCGGAATTAAACAACTATCAACAAGAATTAAAAAATACGCAAACAAACAATATTACTGGGTTCAGATCCACCCAAGTCTCCCCGACTTGTTCCCGGTGATCCTACGTCCCAACCACCCGGATCCCCTCCGGATACTTGAGTTAGCAACCCTAACTCAAGATTTCCACTATGAAATACTTGTGAACAACCTTCATAAGTCAAATCATACAAAAGACATGTGACTCCCACAAACCAGGATCACAACCTCTCTCACAACCAAGAGACACAATTCAAATACGATTGAAATGAAATAAACTCTTACCTTACAAAATCATATGCATTGAGTAAATCTTACCAAATTAGGGCAAGGATGGATTTTGAGGAAGATGATGCCACCAAACCCTAGCTGCAAGAAGATGGCCAGCAATGGAAGCCTTGGGTGGAGTATGGTGACTTGAATCAAGCTCTTGGCTTGAGAAGCTCACAATGGAGAGAATCTCTCTTGAGGAATTAGGGCTCAAGGTGTTGAGGGAGAGATTCTTGTGAGGGAGAGAGAGCTTAGAATTAGCTTGGGAGAGCTCTTCTCTTAGGTCTGAAATTGCTTGGAAATAGGACCTCTAACCCCTCTTCAAACGAATCAGGATTCTATTTAAAGGGTCAAGAGAAATCGAGTTTGAAAGAATCCCAACGGCTCTATTCTGAAGCAGACTAGTCGGTCAAAGAAGGATCACTGACCGACTAGTTCATCAACTAGTCGGTCGGTGATACAACGTAGACCGACTAACGGTAGAACAGCCAAGAAATCGAAGTACAGGCAAAGACAACTAGTCGGTCTAAGAAGACTTGCCGACCGACTAGTTTCACAACTAGTCGGTCGGTGAAAGTTCTTTGACCGACTAACGTCGAAATAGAATAGGCTGACTTCAAGATGACTTAGTCGGTTTAAGAACAAATGCTGACCGACTAGTTTCTCAACTAGTCGGTCGCCAAACGTTCTTTGACCGACTAACTCGAAACAGTAAATCAGGCTGTACAGAGGCAAGCTTAACTAGTCGGTCAAAGAAGGATTCCTAACCGACTAGATCGTCATCTAGTCGGTCGGTGACTCTTCTTTGACCGACTAATTGATCAACCTGGAATGAGCTGAATAAAGCAAGGCATCTAGTCGGTTCATGTAGAGTTGCTGACCGACTAAATCGTCATCTAGTCGGTTGGTGACTCTTCTCGAACCAACTAACATGCACTCGAAGCGGAGGGAAGAAGCGATAGGCTTCGGGAAAGTTTCTAATGGCTTCTATGAATATCCTAGCTCTAAGATATGAGCGAAATGAAGTATATAATGTAAGTCCTACTCAAGGCTTAACATTCTAATCTATGAAGCTAGAAGACTATAAATTAAACCTTACGAGCCGTCTTCAAAGCTTCAATCTTCATTCCTCTTGACTTCAATATTGCTCCTTGAGCTTCAACGAAGCTCCAGGTTCACGATCACGCGTATTGAGAAGTCTTGAGACGTTGCTTTTGATGTACGTGGTATTTTGGCGACGATCTCCATAACTGCGCTCACAAATAAGTTAGTATACATTATTTATGTTTGCTCATCATCCAAAACCAAATCCGGGGAATCATATCACAACATTCACTTGATGAACTATATATGTCTGTTGTTCTTTGTTTCTTCTTCTTCCCCAAAATCTGGCAGAGCTTACTTGTAGTAGTAGAAGAACTTGCATGAACAGCAGAAGTATGACTAGACTTGTCAAATCTTGTCTCATATGATGAAAAAATTTCTCTTAAGCTAGTCTTAAACAAAGCTATATAATCAGTTGAAACAATATTCAAGTTTTCATAATATGCTTCTAATAAATCAAGCACACCTGCCTCTTTAACCCGGGGATCAAAAACCTTAGCTATAGCGTAAAGCATAGGAACAGGAATCCAATACTTATCTAGTTTTTTCTCTATGTCTTCTAGCATTCTATAAAGTTGAGGATCAATCTCCACATTTCCTCTATATCTTGCAAACACATCCAAAATTAATACTAATTGATCTACTCCTAGAACCGATGTCGAGTAGTACTCACCGAAAAGTTTCATTGTAGCTACATAGAAAGTTTCGAAAAATTCATGCAGCTAAACTTTAACACTACATTCATAATCACTTATGTCTTACTCTGAGTCATTTGAAAGGTATGTAATTGCGTAATCGGTAAGTTGATTTTTATTTGTAGGCATTTTTTTTGCAAGGTAAGTTAGAGTATATTGAGTGAATCACAAATGTACAAAATGGCCTTCCAAATGGAAGCTAACCTAAATGACTAGGGGATAGGACACAAGCGTCGTCACCCTAGATCAGATAGGTAACCTCCAAGGACAGGACCAAACAGAGACGTCCGCATACACCACCAAAAATTAATAAATACAAACAACAGATACCAAAAACATCAGCTAAAAGAAAAAAAAATTTCCCCAGGTCACCCGTTGTCTCTAATATCCCAGTTATCACATGCACGCAAGGCCTCATCTTCGACATCATCAAAAATGCGAACTGCAATACGGACATCAGATGCAATCGCATCAAAAATCGTAGTCTTTGGTTTCCTTGTATTTTCAAATACCCGTTTATTGCGCTCGCGCCAATAGGTGCCACACAATAGCGCCCAATACCGTTCTTCCAAGCCGTCCCAGCAAGCCTTTACTGAAGTGCACTAGGAAATATGTACCGGCTTCATGCAGAGTTTGGAGAGAAATCCCGCAGCATCCCAGTTTGAGAAGAGCCCGTTGAAGGATGTAATTGGAGAAGGGGCATTCGAAAAAGACATGGTCTATGGTTTCAGGAGTGTTATTGGAACAAAGCTCACAAGCATTTGATGGGAGTGCGGACCAAACCTCAAGGCGGGTTTTTGTGGGCAATTTGTTTTGGATAGCTCGGAGCAGAGTAATGGAGTACTTAGGGATATAATGGTTGAACCAAATTAGCTTGTAAAATGCAAAAGGAGGAGAACTCTGCCGAGCCACTTCCCAGGCATCCTTAAATCTGAAGGCCGAACCTGATTTCCATTCCCAAGAGTCGCAGACAGATGATAGTGTGTGATGTTGCAGCATAGGCTTGACCAATTGAATTCCGGGGTCATCAATCCAAGCACCCCCACACCAGTAGTCTGAAACACGTTTGCTTGATGAACCATCTGGAATCTCGAATAAGAACTTGAGAGGGCCGTAGGTGAGCCAGTAATCGTGCCAGAAAAGAGTATCCTTCCCATCTCCCACTTTTCTCTTAATGACCGTCTGAGATAATCCTCTGCAATGAAGGAGGAACTTCCAAGTTCCAGACTGGGACACCATTCTAGGGGCTTCAAAGAATCTATCCGATTCCTTATATTTGCTGCGCATGTATTCAGCCCAAAGACCTCTAGATTGAAGGAGCCTCCAAGTTAACTTGATACCCGCTGCAAGATTTAAGTCTGTTGGCAATCTCAGCCCCACCCCCCCTTCCTTCTTTGGTCGACAAGAATCTTTCCACGACCAGGCTTTAGAAGAGCCCCATATAAATTTTCTGCACATTGATGTAAGAATACGCAGCACAGTATTGGGGAATTTATAGACCTGCAGCCAGAAATTAATCATGCCATATATCACAGATCTAACAAGCTCAATACGACCTGCTAAGGATAGCGCCAAGGAAGTCCAACCACTTAGACGTTTTCTACATCTGTCAATTAGCCTGCCATACATCTGGGCTTTAGGATAATTGGCAGATAAAGGGAGGCCCAGGTAAGTAGTAATCCTGCTAGCATGTTTAGCCCCCAGCAACTCGGCAAGCTCACCCGGGTTTCTAACTCCCTTGCTAAACATTGAAATACTCTTGTCCCAGTTAATCTCCAGCCCAGTAAAGTTATAGAATTCGTCGAGCAAATTTTTAAGCCCCAAGAAGGATTTCCTATTGGCCCTACAGAAGACCAACAGATCGTCGGCAAATAGAAGATGGGAAACAGAACCAACACGTCTCATAGGTTGAATGCTACCTTTGGTCAGGGACTTGGCTAGCAGAAGGGAGAAACACTCCATAATAATCACGAAGAGATAAGGTGAAAGAGGGTCTCCTTGTCTAAGCCCTCGGTTTCCTCCAAAGAAACCCACAGGGGAGCCATTCACCAAGACAGAGAATGAAGGGGAGGAAATACATTCCTTGATCCAGCTGATGAATTTGTGCCCAAAGCCCATTTGGTGTAAGATGTAGTACATAAACTCTCTGTTCACACTATCAAATGCCTTACGAAGATCCAGCTTTAGACAAGCCCTGGACCCCATAGGGTTACTGAAATCTCTAATTTGCTCGTGGGCGAGCAGGGCGCAATCAGAAATCAATCTTCCTTGAAGAAAAGCAGATTGATTGGGGGAGACAAGGTCTTGTATGAATGGCTGAAGCCTGTTGCAGATGACCTTGCTAATAACCTTGTATATTACATTGCAACATGCAATAGGCCGGTAATCACCTAGAGAAGTAGCATTAGAGCTTTTAGGGACAAGAGTGAGGAATGTGTGATTTACCTGCCGAAGTAAGGAGCTAGATCTGAAGAAGGATTGAACCGCTGCCACAACATCATTACCAATTAGGTTCCAATTGTGGTGGAAAAAGAACCCATTGAAGCCATCCGGACCTGGAGCTTTGGAAGGCCCAATTTGGAATACCGCCTCTTTGATCTCAGCTGCAGATACCCTCCTCTCTAGCCACAAAGCAGTCTCAGGTTTTACCTTCTTCTTAGGTACTAGCTTGGGGAAGACATTCCAGTAATGATTTTGGTTGTAAAGGCACTCATAGAAGTTGGCAGCTTCAGCCTTAATATCAACAAAGCTTTTACACTGTAGACCATGGGTATCCACCAGGTGCAAAAGATTATTATGGCATTGCCTGGATTTCATAGCGCTATAGAAGAATCTGGTATTTCTATCTCCCAGCTCCAACCAGTCCTGTCTACTCCTTTGTCTGTACATCTCCTCCTCCAGCCCTAACTTGGTAGCCAAATCAAGGGATAATTGACGCTCTTTTTCCTGCAATTTAGGAATATAGTGTAAACCAGAATGATTCCTGATGGCCTCAAGCTCCTTGCGGCAGTGGAGAATATGGTCATTATCCTGATGCTTTCTAGCCCAAATTCGAAGCGCATGTTTAGTGCGGCGCAATCTGCTAATCAGGCAATACATAATGGTACCAACACATTCTTGTTCCCAAGAAGATTCAACAACATCATAATATCCAGGAAGTTTAATCCAATGATTGAAATGTTTGAAAGGCTTCGGTTCACTATGAACCTGCTTATGTAATAGAACAAGCATGGGAGAGTGATCACTGGTGAGAGGGTCCAAATAGCGGAAATAAGAGTCCGGGAGCTTATTGAGCCATATATCATTACATAGAACCCGATCTAATTGTGCTGAAATGCGGCGAATGCCCATACGTTTATTTGACCAACTAAGGCGTTGCCCAGCGCTTTTAAGATTTTGCAGACCACATACAGAGAGGCAGTTATTAAAATCATAGAGCATGCTAGCCTCAACCCGACGGCCCCCAATCTTATCCTTGGCAGCCAGGATACAATTGAAGTCCCCACCAACTAACCAGGGCACATTACTCAGGCTTACTGCATCCCCAGCAAGGTTACTCCAGAGAAGCTTCCTTTCAGAGGCACTATTACTGGCACAGACTGCCGAGAAAGCAAAACTGAAACCCCCTGAATTACCACAGTGAACCGAAATGTGCTGCATAGAAATGGAGATAATACTCATATTCCAAACATGCGGATCATATCCCAAAATAATTCGGCCACCACTTTGACACTGGATATTATGAATTGACTGCCAGCTCTTAGGGAAGCAACATTTGGCATTGACATTATCAATTGTCAGCTTAGTCTCCAACAGGACTAAGAGAGAAGGCTTAAGAAGCCTAATCCTATCGCGAAGATCTCTACGCCTCACAGCATTATTTAATCCCCTAGTATTCCAAATAAACATAGTCATTAAATTAAGATGAGGGTCGAGCTATACCTCCTCTACTTAAGTCGGCTGCTGCGACGAGGAGTAGGACCGGTGGGAGAATCAAGTTTCTTGTGCTTGTTAGCTTTGACATCACGATGCTCCAGAATCCACTCCGGATTGTCGTATAGAGGCACAGGGGGTAGCTCATCAGGGTAGGAACATGGAATAGCGGAGCAGCGACAATCAGGGTCAGGAGCTTCCTCCGAATCAGATTCCGTGGGAGCGCATGCTGAATCTGAGATAACTCCAGGGCAACATTTACGCTTCAGGACAGCAGAGAAGTGCATGACTTTCACAAGAGCAATCAGATTCCGAGCCGGACTATTACCAGCCTTCATACCCACACAGCCGAGCCGCTGATCCACTGTCCCAATATTGGGAGCACAGGCAGTAACGAATGTTTCAGGGCCTTCTGCAGCAGCCCCAACAGTTGTACTGTCAACCTCGGCATGCTTAGGATTAGAGTTAACAGGAGGATCATCATCCCTTGGAGACGAGCACTGACCCTGATCTTTATGCTGCAAGTTAGCTGAAAGTTCAATCCCCTTGCCCTTGTCAAGAGGAGCGAAAGAAGTCTGGAGTGGGCATTGCAACAGTGAGTGGCCGAAGCAAACACACTTGGTGCATCGCGGCGGCTCCACTTCGAACTTGGTTTGGATAGTTAGCAGAGACCCGTCATCAAGCTCAGCCTCAACATATTGTGGAAAGGCATTCTTAGCATCAATCTCAACCAAGCAACGGGCGTAAGATATTCTCTCCAGCTTAGCTGTAGCGCGATCCAAACAAAGAGGGTTACCAATAACAGAAGCGATGATGTTTAATGCCTCCATGTTCCAAAGGTTAACAGGGACCCCATGAAGTTGAACCCACAAAGGAACCGAGCTGAGAATATCCCGATCATGTCGAAGGGAGGGGGACCAAAGCTTCAAGACAACTAATTTTCCATCGAAAAGCCATGGACCTCCATGAAAGATCCTCTCACATTCCTCTCCAGACTCAAAGCGAAAGTAGAAGAAGCCGTTCTCTTTGCTGAAAAGTTGTACATTCTTCCTAGGCTTCCAGAGCCTCTCCAACCAAGCTTGCACCTGACCGAACGATGGGCAGTCACCAAGAACGTAGCCGACCAAGGTCGATTTCCAATAAACAGAGCCCCTCTCCAATATGGAATTTGGAACGCGAGCTACACTTGATCCATCCACCCTGATCTTTGGGGGAACAAAGGTCATACCAACAGCTTCGCCATAGGTGCGCGTCGTGGAGCAAATCTCAGACCAACTTCTTTTAGGCCCCAAAGGATTAACTGAGATCTTGGAGGGGTGATGTCTTGGAGGCATATCAACAAACACCCTGGTAGCATCAGGAGAATTAAACTTACCCCAAGAAGAAGCCACAGGCTTACCTCGACGGGGCAGAGGATCCTTGTCTCCTAGTCGTGCCCCATTACGATATGGTCGCTGATGCTGTTTTGAGAGACGGCGCCCCAACCCTGGCCGCTCCAATCCACGCCCCAAGCCTGGCCGCTCCAATCCATGCCGCAGTTGCCTCTTACCCTTAACGATCTGCCATTGCCCATCAGCAGAAGCAACCAGATCTTCCACCAAAGGACCCTCACTCAGAGAATCAGATTCCCGAACCCTAGAAACGACGGGGATCGCAGAATCGCCCGACCCTCCTCTCCGAATATCACTCATTTTTTATATCCCGCAGCATCATAAATTTGTAGGCATTGATTCCATCATTATATACATAGAATTCCACCTAGTTGGAATGTTAAATTCAAACTTAAGAAACCGTCTCCCAGAACTACGACATATATTGTTGTACTATTTTCTTTTACTTCCAGAAGTAGCTATTAGTAACATTCGGCCCTTTGTTTTGTTAAGAAATTCAGTGGCAATTTTAAGGCCGTCTTGAACAATTAAGTTTATGACATGACAAACATAACGTTGATGAAATAACAGAAATTCTATATCAGGGTTCAATTGTCTTTTCAAATATGTAATTGCAACGTTATTATTCGAAGCATTGTCAAATGTAAATGTAAATTTTTTTCTGAAATATCATATTCACAAATAAGGGACATAAGCACAGAAGCAATTAAACCACCTGTATGAGCATGCTCTAACAGTTTAAATCTTATGATTCTCTGCTGAACAATAAATTCATGATCTATGTAATGCGCAGTAAGGCATATATATGATGCGCCCCATTTCGTTGTCCATATGTCAGAAGTTAAAGAGATTTTTGAGGTTAAGTTAAGAAAAGTTTGGTGCATAACTGCTTTTCCCTCATAGAAAAATGTCATAGCATCTCTTCTAAGAGTGTTTCTGGGCACTCTTCTAAATGCAGGGTTTATAGCCATTTGGTTAAACCTCTCTAATTCTGTGCTTTCCCCATAGCTAAATGGAAATTCATGGCTCAAAACTAATCTTGCCATCTCTTTTCTCATTGTCTCAAAAGAATATGAGAGACTAGTTAAAGATGTCGAAGCTGAAGAAAGGTTTAAAGTTGTCTGCCTAGCCTCAGTTTTTTGGTGTGATTTCATGTGTCTCAGGAGATGTAATGTGTCGGCAATATGTTTGGCATTAAATTATTTTCTACAAATATTGCATGTTGCCCGTTGGCTTTCGTTTCCATCTTTGTCAGTTTTAGTGATTTTGGTAAAGTACGACAAAACAGAAGAGGTGTGTCCTCTAGTTAGGGGTTCATGTGGTGCAATGTTTTTAGCAGGTGTCGAAATTTGTGCGGAAGAACTAGAGTAATTGTGTGCAGAAGCAACATGTGTAGAAGTCCCGAATACAACCGGGCTGGGATTATTACTACCTAAGATCTCCAGATTATCTTGTGTTTCAGCTTCTGACATGTTAGTAAAGTATGGTGTTTCAAGTGGATCATTTTGTAGCAGATGCATATAATGATCCATATCCTCGGTGTTATCAAAATTCAGGTTCGCGTTAAGGTTCGTAGATGGTCCTGCCATTATGCTAATTTAAAGTTAAAATAACCTGATTGCAGACACAGTTTGGGACAGATCGGAGCTTGAAGGATCCCGGTTGATGAATGCCGCGAGAAGTGAGAACTATCAGAGCTTGAAGAGCCCGGTCAATGCTTGCCGCGAGAAGTGGGAGCGATCGGAGCTTGAAGAGCACGGTCGATGCTTGCCGTGATAAGTTGGAGCGATCGGAGCTTGAAGCGAGTTTATGAGAGTAATAGTATGAGAGTGAGAGCGTTGTGAAGAAAATTGGGGTGGGGGCTTAATTTATAGGATTTTTCGGGCCTAAAAGACCAAAATACCCGCTCAAATGGCTGTTTATAGTCGTTGGGAGGGGCTTTTAGGTCTTTTTCATGCAAAAAGACTAAATAACACCCTCCTCAATCAGCCTCAATGCTAAAAACAGAAATCGGCAGCCAACGGTCTAATAACAGTTGGCTGCAAAGTAGCCTACGGGGCCGCGGGCCGGTCAACGGCTGGGTTAACGGGGCCCGGGCCCGGGGCAACGGGCCGGCATGCCTTTTGGCCTCCATGACATGAGGGTGAGTCACCTGGTAAATATCTAAGGTTTTGCTATATACACCTCAACAAGTTGAGGTGTGTGGATGAGATTTTTTGTCAAAATTGGCAAAAAAAATAGGAAGAGAGATTAAATGTGACATATGATGGGATTTTTTGCCAATTTGGACAAAAATCACAACCATACACCTCAACTTGAGGTGTATATAGTCCAAGCCAATATGGGCTTGGTTCCTTGAGAATGGACGAGAAAGTTGACTCAATCCACTATTCAAACAACTATTCATATACTATTCACCCGTTTCACATCCCACTTTCTCAAAGTCCGTGATCTTTTCGATGAAAAAACTTCGGCTGAAAAAATCCAATGTGGCTCTGTCGTGGCAGCAGCGGTTTCTCATCCCACTTTCTCCGCAAAATACACGGATTACAGCAAGAATCTGCGTCGGTAGGCCCCACTTTATCTCTCCCAGATTCCACGCCCGATCACAGCAACGGAATTTTTTTAATTATCTCTTTTGTTTCGGAATACTGTGCATTGAGGAATGCACAGTGGTCCGACAATTCGTTGTCTCTTGCAGAGCACTGTGCATTCCTCAATGCACAGTGTTTCGATTTAATATTACTATATAAAATAATTAATTAATAGATAATAGTTATTAATAAGGTAATTACTTATTTAATTAATTAGGTAATTAATTATTTAATTAATTTGGTAATTAATTATTTAATTAATTAGGTAATTAATTAAAATATAATAGTTTAATTAATTAACTAATTAGGTTAGTTAAATTATTACTGTTTTAATTAATTAATTACTGTTGTGAATAGGCCCATTGGGTATCCACCCATCATTGAATGCTATATATATGAGGGCAGATGGCTCCTAACCTCTTACACTTTTACCCTACGCTTTTCCCTTCATAACAATTATCAGCACGATCTACTCGAAGGAAAAAGACGACGGCTCTCAAGGAGGAGTTCATCCCCAACATCAGTTTTAAGAAGATCTTGTTCTTCTTAACGGGGAGCGTAAAGAGCATCCTTCATCGACCGTCGTCTAGATTTCATAGCCGAATCTAGAAGGTAAATCCTCAATTTTTTAGATCTAGACTTGCTTTTCCTGTAGATCTGCATGTTTTAGATCACGTAGTTCATGAACACGGAAAAAATCGAATTTTTTTAAATCTGCATGTCTAAAAACATTTTTTAAAAATGTTTTGTTATGATCCATGGCTGCCTTTGTGCACGGCCAGGCCATGCCCAAAAGGGCATGGCCGACCGCGCCTCCTGGCGCAGCCTGTCGCGCCTTGTAGACGCCGCTGGCCGCGCCCACAGGGCACGGCCAGCCACCGCGGTGGCAATCGTGGGCCCCCTCTCCCTAGGGGTTTTCGAAACCCTAGCCCATAACGGGCTATTTTGGGAGGGGAGGCCCATTAACTCTTTCTAGGTTGTTTTTTGGCCCTAAAGCCCGAAAATTAGCCTATTTTTTCACAAAAATTTCTTTTTAAATTATTTGGGCCTCTAAAGCCCACTAATTAAAGAAATATTTAATTGTGATAGATTTGGACGAAGAAAATAAATAAATATACAAAATGGATCACAATTACATGTTTTTAAATTCTATTGTTACAAATTTGAGCACATACTTCACTTATTAGATTATTTTTAAATATATGCATGTGATGTCAGATATCTGCATGGTTGTATATGTATATAATATCTGTGTGGTTGTATATGTGTATAATATCTACGTGGATGTACTATTAGACTATGTTTTTAGGGATCGGCTAGGTTACCGACACTTTTTCCTTTTCTGCAATTATTTTCTTTTTAAGAGAACTTGTATGTGAGGTTATAAATGTAAAAGTCAAAGCAGAAGGACCACCCCATGGGGATGAAGGCGCTAGCATAAAGAGAAAGTGGCTTTTCTTAAAGTTCCCAAGTTGTCTTTATTTTATGCACTTTTTTTATTTATGGGATGTATCTTCGGACTTTTTCTTTTTCTTTTTAGTGCTCGGCTGGCTGATCTCCATAGTTCTAAATTAATTCTTTGCTTATATTAAATGCGTGGATGTTTAAATTTAATAATAAAATAATTCATGTTATTTTTATGTTGCTAGATTGCACATATGGCCAGACTTGCTAATGTTGATTTCTCGGGCCTGAAGGCCGATGGGTCGAACTACTTGAGTTGGCAACTGTCACGCCCCGCTCCCCAAAATACCTGGAGTTTCTCTTCTCTTTTTTTCTTCCTTTTTTTCCAAGTATCCTGAAGAGTGAAGGTGGTGAGAGGAAAGAGAGAGAAACGAGAAACTGAATATGCAGGCCACTGCGCACGTGCTGGGATAGTACAAGTGTAGCTTCAGAATAATATCAAACAAACCCAATAAATATCATAGAACAACAACAACATATCATATATAACAACTTCCATTTATGTACATAGTCCAGGTACACCACTACATATACCCAGTTATTCTCCACCTCCCAAGACAACCATGTCACACCACAACTACATCTCATACCAAGTGTTACCCAAACCCGACTCCAAGTCACCACCAACCATGATGCCCCTGCTACCTGAAAAATAGGGAGGAGCACGTCAATGCGTGCCCAGTAGGAACCAACTTGGATTTGGAACACCGTTTTAATGTTATTAATCCACAAGGCAAGGCAAGAGAATAAAGCATGTAAACTAAGTAACGTAATGAAGAGTAAATAACAAAGTAGGGGATCATACCAACGGTCCAATGTCGAGCTGCTGCAAGAAAAGGGTTAGCACGAATACGATACAAATATTCATACAACCACAATCTAAAATGGGAATCACAATTGTCAGAAGTATAACACAGTGTCACCAGTGAAGCAAGTAAAGGAAAAAGGGAAGTGCTGCCAGCAGAAGAAGTAACATGCAAAGTTCTCATTTTATAATTGAATTAATTGGAACTTGGGTAAACTATGTGATACCATGTCATGGACTTCACCCTAAATTTGGGGTGAATATAGCACACGGTGCAGTCGACACAGGCACTGTACGACACCGGGCCTCTCAGCTCCCCCGTCCCTGGCAAGAGTGAGGATCTCCACATAATAACACAACCTCCGTATGTGCCCTCCACTTCCGGTAAAGGCGAGTGGGTATAAATATCCCATCCACTCCCGGTAAAGGCGAGTGGGTATAAGTATCATATGTCACATAATCATTCCCCCAACTTCTCAGTCCAGGCCTCATATCCACAATTTACTCAAATCTCACCTAAAACCTGGGTTTTGCTAACTCACCCTCCTTAGAGAGGATTGAGACATTCTAAACCCTCATTTAATATAATATATAGCACTGAAGGGGACACGTTGCATGGTTTCACATTCCACACCCATATCAACATGGGTCATGCACCGAAGTGCCATGCCCTTCAACATAGCCATTTCAATCATCACTCATAACATATGAAACCATTCTTTACATGACCCCACCATTACTATTTCACAACATATTTCATAACACAAATGTTTACAAGCCCATTTCCCATAATTTTCAACTTTCATTTCATTGTGGTATTTTCACAAACACGTGGTGAACGTGACGTGTATGTCCATAAGAGCATTAGCAAATCCATTAGAAAAACATATCATTAGTCTACCTTCCATGTAAAAACAATAATCATGTATCATATGGAGTGGATTAGTAAGAATACACAATTTATCACACCATTTAACCATTTCAGCTTACAGGAAATGTACATGCAGTCCTACAAGATGGATGATATTACCCAATTATAATCAGAATTTAACAAAACTTTCCAAATGAAAGTTAAAGATATGGTAGTTTTGGATTTACAGATAAAATGTCAGGCAAAAATATTAAGTAGGTGGTTTATGGTTAATTATTTAGTAAAGTGTGTCAAATCTATTTTTCAGATAGATTTTAGGGTCTATATTGAAAGCCAATTTTGGGCATGTTGCAGCCAGAAATTCAAAATAGACGAACTGTGATGAAATTATAGATAAACTTGTTAAATTTTCAACGAGACCAAGAACACAAACTTCCATGGAGTGTACAGGTAATAAGTTCTATTTTTCTAAGCTGTGTCAACTGTCACGACCCGCTTCCCTAAAATGGAGGCGAGACGAGAAAAGGTCCACACGAGAGTGGAGCTGTGAAGCCCCAAACCCGATAAGCGTCAATAAAACATAAGCAGGTCACTGTAACCACAACGGAACAACAATAATAATACAAGGAGAGACTGATAATAAAATCTCACATCTCAGGCAATGTCCAACATGAAAATAAGTCCAACATCCAGAAAAGCCACCAGGCTAAAAGGAAGAGTCTAAAGGCCCAGAACAAGGCCAACAAAAGCAACGACATAACAAAGTATAGGTGCTACGCACCGATAACAAAACAACTGTCTAACAAAAGTAAAACACAACGAAGACACTAGGACTGGTCCCCAGTGTCCACGTACCCCCCGTCAACCACAAGCTCGGGCTCGGCGTCTGCAAACACCTCGTCCTCAACGAGGTACTCAGGCTCAGGATCTAATATGTGTCACCCAAAAGAGTAAAGGGGCACATGTCAGCAAGTCTAAAAGACTTGGGTAAGGAAACTGAAAATAAGGCAATCCAGCAACCTAGCAATTTAGTATGCATGACATGGCAGTTATAACATGAGTGCACAATCAAGACAGGGCGAGACAATTTGTACAAGAGAGCAATCATCGGGACAAGACAAGAGTAGCCAAGCTACTATCAATCTCAATCAATTCACTATTCACGTTGTTTGTAGATGTTTACGCCTTACAACTGAATGGTTTCACATTCGCTGATTGGCGGCTTAACATCTACCCCCAAAACCCAGAGTTTACGCCTTACCACTGCAGTTGCTGATCGGGCAGACTCTCAGTTGATTGGTCGCTTAACTCTTACCCCCAATACCCACACGTAATGGAGCCAGGGTCCCCGCACATGAGCTCAGCTAGTGAGCCTGGGGTTGCCCCGCACATGAGCTCGCATTCTTAAACATTTGGCGTAGGGGTGCACCTAGCCGGAAACAAGCAATTCGGGCATTGGCTATCAACCAACACATGGCCCGCTTCTGGAACACGAGCCAGGAACACAAGCATTTGTAGCAAAGCTACGCAATCACAGAAACACTTAAAGAATGCAATGACATGACAATTAATTTGCGTACCGTTAATGGAAAGTAAACATGACATGGTAATTGTGCAACATGCTAAATGTCGGAACTAGCTTCGTTGTCAAGCTAGTTCCCCAATTTGCGCCTAGGCGAGTATCATTTCGTCGCCTAGCCTCTTTTACGCCTACAACAAGCAAATGGCCTAAAACATGGCCTAAACCCTAAGTGGCAAGTTTCACTTGCCTAGCACCAGGGATGACGACCTCTTCGTCACACGGATGCCAATCTACGGGGAAATCGCTGTTTTGGGGGAACAATCATCAAACAACATGAAATTTTATTAGGGTTTCATAAAAATACAAATAGGCTATGAAAACATAGAGGAATCGATTTCTTACCGAGAGGAAGCGGAAGAAACACTCCGGAGAACCCTAGGATCAGATCTGGAAAAGATTGGAGAAGTTTGGGAGAATTAGGGTTTTGGGGGATTTGGGGATTTTGATTGATTTGGTGAGATTTTGGGGAGGATGAGAGGTAGATAGAGTGGATGGAGGGTTTGGATGATGATTCTAGGGCTTGGAATGAAGGAATGAAGCTTGGAGGAAGACGGGGGCTCAAAGGGGAAGATTTTAGGGTTTTGGGTCGTGTTGAGGAAGAAGAAAACGTTTGGGTTGGGTTTAAATAGGATGGGCTGGCGGCTGCCCAGAAATTAGGGTTTTAACACAGGTTAGTCGGTCAAAGAGCAACCACTGACCGACTAGTTTGGCAACTAGTCGGTCGGTCGACCAACTCAGACCGACTAAGTGCAAACAGTAACTTCTGAACGAAAATAGGATTTAGAATTAGTCGGTCCATGAACAAATACTGACCGACTAGTTTAGCATCTAGTCGGTTGATGAACGTTCTTAGACCGACTAAGAGTAAACAGTAACTGATACTAAAATTAGATGATGAGTTAGTCGGTTAAAGAAGCATTACCGACCGACTAGTTTTCAACCTAGTCGGTTAACCAACGTTCTTAGACCAACTAACGATAAACAGTAACTCCTGAAAAATTTAGAAATCCAACTAGTCGGTCCAAGAAGGATTGCCGATCGACTGGATCGTCATCTAGTCGGTCGGTGTCCCTTCTTATACCGGCTAATGAGCACGAAAAGTACCGATACGGAGCGCGGGGCCCCGGGATCGATTCCTAAGACTCCTAGGCTTGATCTAATAGTTAGATACGACCGTTATGAAGTCCGTCACGAATGACATACTTCGAAATCGACAATCCTAAGGAAGAAACGAGAAAATACGACGAATCGATCGAAAATGAAATCTACGGAGACGAAACCCACACAAGAGGAGAAAATCCACCAAAACATATATTATATTATTATAAATCCAGATACATGAAAAGCAGTCGTTACATCCTCCCCAACTTAAGAAAAATTCCATCCTCGGAATTTCCAAATACTCACGAGTCCGGAAACAAAAGTGGGAAACGCTCTCGCATCTCATCCTCATTCTCCCAAGTAGATTCTCCAGGTGAGCCGTGTCGCCACATCACCCTCACAAGATTGACAATCTTGTTCCGAAGCGATTTCTGACGCCTGTCCAGAATCTGCACTGGATGCTGGTCATACGTCATATCGGGGCGAACGGTAATCTCCAAAAAATCCACAACATGAGATGGATCGCTAATCTATCGACGAAGCTGCGACACATGGAAAACATTGTGAACTCCTTCCAAAGATGGCGGCAAGACCAAGCGATAAGCTACCTCGCCAACCCTCTCCAAAATGTCAAACGGTCCAATGTATCGCGGGCTCAACTTCCCACGGTTCCCAAAACGAATCACACCACGATTCGGGGAAATCTTCAAGAACACATGGTCGCCCGGCTGAAACTCCAAAGGACGACGTTTAGCATCCGCCCAATGCTTAGAACGGTCCTGAGCAATTCTCAACCTCTCCCGAATATTCCTGACGATATCCACGGCCTCCACGATCATCTCAGGTCCCAACAACTCCCGATCACCAACGTCATCCCAACTCAATGGCGATCGACATTTCCTCCCATAAAGAGCGGCGAAAGGCGCCATGCCAATACTCGCCTGGAAGCTGTTGTTGTAAGAGAACTCCACCAAATGTAGATGGTCCTCCCACGAACCCTTGAAATCCAACATGCACGCCCTCAGCATGTCTTCCAAAATCTGAATCTTTCTCTCGGACTGGCCATCCGTCTGCGGATGGTACGCCGTGCTGAAACTCAGACGCGTACCCAAGCTCTTCTGCAAACTCTGCCAGAACTGAGATGTGAACCTCGTGTCTCTGTCAGACACGATACTCACGGGGACTCCATGAAGTCGCACAACCTCCTGCACGATTCACGTTACATCACTATCCAAACTAGGAAAAGGAAATAAAAACGGAGAGTAAAAGAATTTTACCTCCATATATCTCCTCGCTAGCGCCTCAGTGGACTGTCCCACTCGGAACGGAATAAAGTGCGCAGATTTGGTCAATCGATCTACGATCACCCAAATCGCGTCATTCTGCTTCGGACTCCGAGGTAGTCCAGTCACGAAATCCATAGAGATGTGTTGCCATTTCCACTCCGGAATCGGAAGCGGTTGTAGCAACCCGGCCGTACGCTGATGCTCCGCCTTCACTTGCTGGCAAACCAAGCACTTGGCTACACTCCGAGCCACACTCCTCTTCATACCATGCCACTAATAATTCAGACGAAGATCCTGGTACATCTTGGTGCCACCAGGATGCACAGAATACGACGAACTGTGTGCCTCCACCATCAGCTCCTCTCTGATATCCCCAGCTGGCATACACAACCTGGCTCCGAACCTCAGCGAGCCATCCTCATGAATCAAAAAGTCAGTCCGCAGACCGGCTTCCACCTGCTCCCGAATCTTCACCAGCTTCGGATCCTCAGCCTGGCCAGCCTTAATCTGATCCACGATCGTCGACTGTATCTGCATGTACATCAACGACGAAGCCTCCCCAGGAAGAACAATCTCCATGCCAGACTCACAAAAATCTTGCCGCAATCTCCACTGCGAGGTCAAAATCATCACCGCTGGAAGCCTACTCAAAGCATCCGGAACCACATTCACCTTGCCAGGGTGAAACTGCAAATCAATCTCATAATCCGCCATAAGCTCCAACCATCGACGCTGTCGCATGTTGAGCTCCTTCTGAGTGAAAATGTACTTCAAGCTTTTGTGATCGGTGAAAATCTTCACTTTCTCACTCAGCAGGAAGTGCCTCCAAATCTTAAGAGCAAACACAACGGCAGCCAACTCCAAATCATGTGTCGGGTAATTCTTCTCATGAACCTTAAGCTGACGAGACGCATACGCCATAACATGCCCATGCTGATGCAACACACAACCGAGACCCTTGCCAGAAGCATCGCAAAAGATCTCAAATCCACCGCTGCGATCAGGCACAACAAGAATAGGGGCAGTCGTCAACCTCTCCTTCAGAACACCAAAAGCACTCTCACAATCACCCGACCAAACAAAAGCAACATCCTTCCGCGTCAACCTGGTCATCGGTTCAGTAATACGAGAAAAGTCCTTAATGAATCGCCGATAATAACCAGCAAGTCCAAGGAAACTCCGAATCTCAGACGCAGACGACGGAACAGGCCACTCCCTGATGGCCCGAATCTTCTCGGGATCCACTGAAATACCATCTCCAGTCACCACATGCCCGAGAAAAGCAACTATATCCAGCCAAAACTCGCACTTCGAAAACTTAGCATACAAACGATGCTTCCTCAAGATCTCCAACACCGTCCTTAAGTGCGAGTCATGCTCTTCCTCCGACTTCGAATAGATCAGAATGTCGTCAATAAAGATAACGACAAACTTATCCAAAAAGTCGTAGAAAATCAGGTTCATCAGATTAATGAAAACTGCGGGCGCGTTAGTTACGCCGAAAGGCATAACCACGAACTCATAGTGTCCATACTTCGTCCTGAACGCTGTCTTCGGAACATCATCCTTCTTCACCTTCAACTGATGGTAACCACTCCTCAAATCCAATTTTGAAAACACCCTTGAACCCCCAAGCTGATCAAAAATATCATCGATGCGAGGCAACGGGTATTTATTCTTAATTGTCACCGCATTCAACTCCCGATAGTCCACGCACATGCGACACGAACCATCCTTCTTCTTAACCAGCAACACCGGTGCTCCCCACGGAGACACGCTAGGATTAATATAACCCTTCTGCAAAAGCTCATCCAACTGCTTCCGCAACTCTTCCAACTCTGCAGGTGCCATACGATACGGCGCCTTTGAAATCGGCTGCGCACCTGGAACAAGATCGATAGAAAATTCCAAAGCCCGATCAGGCGGCAAACCAGACATCTCCTCAGGGAAGACGTCGCCAAAATCTCGCACCACAGCTGGCCACTCCAACTCCATCTGCATAGCCACAGCCTCCACCGGCCTGGCCCGAAATCTGACAGGACCAAGCGAACTGCTACCACAACTGAACTCAAATACTGGATGTCCGGGAATCTCGAACACCACCTTCTTCCTCATGCAGTCAATCGTAGCATAGAAGCTCGCAAGCCAGTCCATCCCAAGAACTGCATCATAGTTGATGATGTCGTGGACAATGAAATCAGCAAAAAGCTCATGTCCACAGACCACCAACGAGCAAGAATTGCAACCACGATGCACTGAGACCACACCATTCCCTGTAACGATATTCCAACTATTGGGAAGAGGGGACGTCGACAAGGAATGCCTCTCCACGAAGCTCCGAGAAATAATGCACATCGATGCACCAGAGTCAAAGAGGACTCGTGCAGGAAATGTGCAAACCAAAACCACACCTAATCAAGCAATTAACAATCAAACCCTAATCTAGCAAACAACCATGTTCAAGCAAACAACATAATCTAACAATCAAAACCAGCTAGGAAAGTAACAGCTAGATTGTGGATTACCTGCGATAACCTCATCCACAGCCTCGCTCTCCGCAGCGGTCATCAGAAAAGCCTGCCTCCTCAGCGGAACAGCCTGCTGAAAAGCCTGCCTCTGCGGAACGAGAGCTGCTCCACGACCAGCAGGAACAGACGCTCGCTGCTGCAACGACTATGCTGCAACAGGAGCCCTCCGCAGCTGATTCGCATGCCGACAATCCTTTGCGACATGGGAAGCATCACCACAAACCAGACACTGGCCCAAAAACTTCCGACACTGATCCTTGATGTGGCCAGGCTTGCCGCAGAAATGGCAAAACTTCAGAATAGGCCCTCCTGGCCTCTTAAACTGAGCGGACTGATTAGGCCTGAATCCAGGTCTAACCACAGCTCTCGCCTGTTCCACAGGCCTCTTCCCAGCACCAACAACAGACCCCCTCCTCTGGTTCACAAGCAGCTCCTGCCTCTTGGCCGCTACTAGAACCTTCTGATAAGACTCCCGGTCAGAAGAGGTCACAAAACTCTGGAGCTCCGAAGCAAGTCCCTGCAGGAACCTCTGAGCTCTCTCCTCAGCGTCCTGCACCATCTTTGGTGCAAACCGACTCAGCCTCATGAACTCTTGGTGATACATGTCCACCGACGAGCTCCTTTGCTTCAAATCGATAAAACGCTGCAGCATCTCCTCCCTGGCAGCTTTCGGAAAGAACTCACCCTCAAATCTGGCCTTGAAGGTAGCCCAAGCTATCGGCTCCACCAACATCTTCTCATCTGCATCCCACCAATTCCGAGCATTATCCTTGAGTTGCCTCTTCGCCAAATCAACCCATCCAGCCGGGGTGATCTTGGCCATCTTCAGATTGTCCTCGATGTTCCGAATCCATTCATCGGCAGCCAGAGGACCCTCAGACCCATCAAAATATGCGGGACCCAGCTCCCGAAATTGCTTCGCTCCTGGCTCAGAGCGAGGGGCATCCGGAAGAGCCCGGGCAGCTCGAGCAAGTGGAGCATTCTGGACTTGCCGGAGCACGCCCTGCTGCACTTACATCATCTGGAGCATCATCCGCATCATCTCACCGCTGGTGGGTCCCCGCTCAGGCTCCTCATCATGAGGGATCGCACCACTACCCCCACCACGGGTGAAACGTCTTCCTGCCATCTAGTGACACAGAAAACGAATCAGATTAGACTCATAGCTTATGACATCGGACGTCGAACTTAATTTATTGGACATTCCATTATTATTATCGCTATTCCAAAAATCGCAGTTACAGAACGACCTGCATGGGCCACCAACAAAACCTGTCACGACCCGCTTCCCTAAAATGGAGGCGAGACGTGAAAAGGTCCGCACGAGAGTGGAGCTGTGAAGCCCCAAACCCGATAAGCGTCAATAAAACATAAGCAGGTCACTGTAACCACAACGGAACAACAATAATAATACAAGGAGAGACTGATAATAAAATCTCACATCTCAGGCAATGTCCAACATGAAAATAAGTCCAACATCCAGAAAAGCCACCAGGCTAAAAGGAAGAGTCTAAAGGCCCAGAACAAGGCCAACAAAAGCAACGACATAACAAAGTATAGGTGCTACGCACCGATAACAAAACAACTGTCTAACAAAAGTAAAACACAACGAAGACACTAGGACTGGTCCCCAGTGTCCACGTACCCCCCGTCAACCACAAGCTCGGGCTCGGCATCTGCAAACACCTCGTCCTCAACGAGGTACTCAGGCTCAGGATCTAACATGTGTCACCCAAAAGAGTAAAGGGGCACATGTCAGCAAGTCTAAAAGACTTGGGCAAGGAAACTGAAAATAAGGCAATCCAGCAACCTAGCAATTTAGTATGCATGACATGGCAGTTATAACATGAGTGCACAATCAAGACATGGCGAGACAATTTGTACAAGAGAGCAATCATCGGGACAAGACAAGAGTAGCCAAGCTACTATCAATCTCAATCAATTCACTATTCACGTTGTTTGTAGATGTTTACGTCTTACAGCTGAATGGTTTCACATTCGCTGATTGGCCGCTTAACATCTACCCCAAAACCCAGAGTTTACGCCTTACCACTGCAGTTGCTGATCGGGCATACTCCCAGTTGATTGGTCGCTTAACTCTTACCCCCAATACCCACACGTAATGGAGCCAGGGTCCCCGCACATGAGCTCAGCTAGTGAGCCTGGGGTTGCCCCGCACATGAGCTCGCATTCTTAAACATTTGGCGTAGGGGTGCACCTAGCCGGAAACAAGCAATTCGGGCATTGGCTATCAACCAACACATGGCCCGCTTCTGGAACACGAGCCAGGAACACAAGCATTTGTAGCAAAGCTACGCAATCACAGAAACACTTAAAGAATGCAATGACATGACAATTAATTTGCGTACCGTTAATGGAAAGTAAACATGACATGGTAATTGTGCAACATGCTAAATGTCGGAACTAGCTTCGTTGTCAAGCTAGTTCCCCAATTTGCGCCTAGGCGAGTATCATTTCGTCGCCTAGCCTCTTGTACACCTACAACAAGCAAATGGCCTAAAACATGGCCTAAACCCTAAGTGGCAAGTTTCACTTGCCTAGCACCGGGGATGACGACCTCTTCGTCACACGGATGCCAATCTACGGGGAAATCGTTGTTTTGGGGGAACAATCATCAAACAACATGAAATTTTATTAGGGTTTCATAAAAATACCAATAGGCTATGAAAACATAGAGGAATCGATTTCTTACCGAGAGGAAGCGGAAGAAACACTCCGGAGAACCCTAGGATCAGATATGGAAAAGATTGGAGAAGTTTGGGAGAATTAGGGTTTTGTGGGATTTGGGGATTTTGATGGATTTGGTGAGATTTTGGGGAGGATGAGAGGTAGATAGAGTGGATGGAGGGTTTGGATGATGATTCTAGGGCTTGGAATGAAGGAATGAAGCTTGGAGGAAGATGGGGGCTCAAAGGGGAAGATTTTAGGTTTTTGGGTCGTGTTGAGGAAGAAGAAAACGTTTGGGTTGGGTTTAAATAGGATGGGCTGGCGGCTGCCCAGAAATTAGGGTTTTAACACAGGTTAGTCGGTCAAAGAGCAACCACTGACCGACTAGTTTGGCAACTAGTCGGTCGGTCGACCAACTCAGACCGACTAAGTGCAAACAGTAACTTCTGAACGAAAATAGGATTTAGAATTAGTCGGTCCCTGAACAAATACTGACCGACTAGTTTAGCATCTAGTCGGTCGATGAACGTTCTTAGACCGACTAAGAGTAAACAGTAACTGATACTAAAATTAGATGATGAGTTAGTCGGTTAAAGAAGCATTGCCGACCGACTAGTTTGCAACCTAGTCGGTCAACCAACGTTCTTAGACCGACTAACGATAAACAGTAACTCCTGGGAAATTTAGAAAGCCAACTAGTCGGTCCAAGAAGGATTGACGACCGACTGGATCGTCATCTAGTCGGTCGGTGTCCCTTCTTATACCGGCTAATGAGCACGAAAAGTACCGATACGGAGCGCGGGGCCCCGGGATCGATTCCTAAGACTCCTAGGCTTGATCTAATAGTTAGATACGGCCGTTATGAAGTCCGTCACGAATGACATACTTCGAAATCGCCAATCCTAAGGAAGAAACGAGAAAATACGACGAATCGATCGAAAATGAAATCTACGGAGACGAAAACCACACAAGAGGAGAAAATCCACCAAAACATATATTATATTATAATAAATCCAGATACATGAAAAGCAGTCGTTACATCAACACTGAAAATCATACAGACATGTTACAAAGATGTAATTTTTGCTTTTAATATCTGAATGGAACATATATCAAAATTTATATTAATTTGGGGTAAAACTTCAAGATCTACATGCATATATTTTTTTCGAAACCTAATTCAAGCTACAGTAACCAAGACTACAGAAACAACACACAACAAAATTTCAGGATTTCAAAGGGGTTGTTTTCACTAAGAATTTCAAGTGATAATTTGTGAAATTGAAACATGGCTCATGAATTTTCACCATCCCAAATACATATTAAGTAAAACATGCTATAAAAACATAATAGCAAGAACCAGTTTAATGGAATTCCAACTCCAAGAGGATGCATACCTCAAAAACTTGGTTTTCCTCTTCTCCTCCTCTTTCTTTCTTCTCTACTTTCTTCTCCCTTCAAGCAAACTTGAATTCCTTCCAATTAGGAATGGAAATTAGGGTGTTTAATTGAAAATTAAGGGGAAAATGGAGAGGAAGTGGCCGGCCTCCTTTGGATGGAAGAGTGGAGAAAAGAGGGAGAAGATAAGAGAAGTTGAAAGAAGGAAAAAGAAAGGAATCCTAAAGAGAAATCTACATATTTCTATTAATTTCTCCTATAAGCCATGCACAACTTAAAATGACTATAATACCCTTCCAAAAAGACTCCTCAACCTTTAGGTATTTACAAGTTTGCCATTACTTTAGGCACCGACCACTTAAGTATGTACACACAGTACTTTTGGTCCAAATGACCATTTTGCCCCTCGCCTTTCTAAAATTTTACGGGGGTTTCCATTGACCCCTAACCACTTTCACACTTTCATGGCTTCCCTACACACACACATGCATGCCCACACATGCATACATGCACCACGCACACACGTCCAGTACAATTCATGTTGTTTTACACCCACGACGTCATTTGCACTTCTCCCGCACTCTTTCTTGCTTTCTCGTCTATTAGACATGTGTTACGGCCCAATCCCCCTTGCACTATGCTACATACATCGATATCTACGTTAATTTCATGCATACACATGGATCGTAAGTAGAAATACCACGTGTGTTTAGTAGAATACACGTATAGTTCAAAACAGGGCATTACAGCAGCTGGACCTGAAGTTCCACCTGCGCTCTCATGGGTTCAATCTAACACCCATAGCAAAGGTAACAATCAGTACTGCCACAGCGGAAAAGTATGCTTCTAAAGAAGCCACTACTGTAGAAGAGGTTTCCGATATACTTAAGACAAAAGCCATTATTTATATCAGGAAACACTTAGACTCGACCCTGAAGGACGAGTATCTTACTGTAGAGGATCCCTATGAGATGCGGACCGCATTTGAGGAGAGGTACAAACATCAAAGGGATGTCATACTCCCTCTTGCACAGTACGAGTGGACTCACCTCCGCATACATGATTACAAATCCGTAGCGGAGTACAACTCAGCATTATTTCGAATAACCTCATGCCTAAGTTGTATGGTGAGAATGTGCCTAAGAGGATGTTGCTAGAGAAGACGTTTACGTCTTTTCATGAGAAGGACATGATCCTCATGCAACAGTACCGTGAACGAAAGTTCACAAAGTACTCCGATCTGCTCTCATGCCTACTAATGGATGAACAGAACAGGTAGTTGTTGATTACCACTCACAATCTATGCCCTCCGGGCTCCGCTCCATTTCCACCTCATACAGAGGCACATTTCCAGTCTTCCTAGAAGAAGAAGATGGATAAGAAGGCAAATTTCTAGAAATGAAAAGAACTGAAGCAGCGAAAAAAGGCTACTCCTCAGGCTCCTCCAGAGAACCAGAAGTTTGTGGCAAAGAAGCAACAACAGACGCCTAATAAAGGTGGTCCTTCCAAGAAAGACTAGGAGGATAAATGCTCTAGATGCGGAATGACTGTCCATTGGTCCAGAAACTGCCGTACATCCAGACACCTACAGGACCTTTACCAGGCAAGTCTCAAGCCTCATGCTGAGACAAACTTGACAGATGGGGCAGCGTTACCAGCTACTACATGGAATCCTGTAACGACCCGCTCCAGGGGGCCATTACTTATTTGATATTTGCGCATGTCCTGCAGGTTACCAGTGAATTCAAAATAGCCACGATGCAGAGATGTACACAATACCCAAATAGTGTCCAATTATTACAATACATATTGTACAAAATGTTCCAACCAATGTACATAAAAGAAAGAAAGTACACAACTGAAAATAGCTCTGGAAGCTGCTGTCTCACGGTCGAGCTTTGGCGCTATTAGCTCAAGAGCATCTACCTCCATATGTACGTCGTCTGCGGTGCCACGGAGATGAAACCATAGGTAAGTCATAACAATTCTAAATATAGAAAAGAAGCAGTACACAAGTATGAAAAAAGTAACTACGTACAGTCAGACCAGAGTGAAAAGTAAAGTACTGAGTAACAACTGTACACAACTGAAAAGTAAAAGCAAACCGAACTGAAAGAAGAGAAACATTGTACTGTGGTAGTGCAAGTGTAAAGCATGCTAAGCAAGTGAAACATGTAACTGCTGTAGCTAAAAGTACGACAAGTGAAGTACTTGTGACTGTACAAGTGTAGTAAGTAACGTGCATGGAACGTGTAAAGTAAAGGTGACTGTAGTGCGTAAAGTAAAAGTGACCGTGCAAAAATAACTACACTACATGACTCAAGTCAGAGAGTACAATATGTGACCATCGAGTCCATCTCTTACCTGGGTGCGACCCAGACGAATGTCGAAACACAGGCAGCGGTACATGTATTTTGGTGTAACACAGGCAGCAGGACGGGATGCCGAAACTCAGGTGACAGGACGGGAAGATCGAACTCCAGTCACTCCCGCACTCTGTCAAACTATGAGTTACCCCAAAAACCCCAGTGAAGTGTCAAGTGTTCTACATACATGTTTTATACAGGATGTTCCACCAGATGTACCATACGGTGTTCCACATGTTACTAGTCAAACCAAGACAACTGGTTGACTTTCTTATTGAAAACCAGAGAGTAATAACTCATTCCAAAGCAGACTGTGCCAAAGAGAACTGAGGATAAAGACAAGTCCAACAACTTTAATACCGATTCCATGCTTCGAGCATGTAGTAGTATTGTTTAGCACACAATTTACCCAAATTGATGGTTATGTGTTACAACTATCAAAGTTGAAAGTTGGCAAAGTAATCTGTAGTTGATTACTTTTTTATCAGATTAGGTCTCTAGTTTGGTTCAAGTCAATAGCCGTTCTGAGGCTATATGTGATGTCCTAAGTTCATACGGGGACACTTATCTAATTTTCTAATTTTAGAATTCGTCGTGACTTACATTATCGAGCTCGTTGTGGCAAGACGAGGTTGGAGCTAGAGAAGATGGTGCACTAGGATTGGTACCTGCAAACACAAGAAACAATCGGTTAAAGCATACACTATTTTCTATTTATTAAACTTGATCGTTTTGATTTTAAAACTGATTGAAACGGTGCTGAAAAAGGTTCTAAATTTTTCTAAAGGCTAGATATGATGAAAATAATTTTACAGCATGACAAAATATTTTTCAGATGCTTATAGTAATTTTTATAATTTTAAAAGCTCAAAACCCAATTTAAAACTAATTTTAATTGAGTAATGTAATCATTCAATAATTTATTCCGGATGCAATACAAATCGAAATGGTTCAAGTGAGCTGTCAAAATGACCGTCTCAAAGAGTTCTATAACATATATTTTTCTCACATATCAGTGTATGTGAAAATAAGGGTTTACGGATTTTAAAAAGAATTTTATGTATTTAAGTTTTAGGGTTAAAAATTAATTCTAGAAAAAATAAGCGTCTGATCGAGATGAGACCAGCGCATTTGGATCCAGAATATTATTTATGATTTTCTAGGCCTGGTCTAACAATTTTCTGATGCTTATATTTTTTACTATGAATTTAAAACCAATAAACCCATGTTACCTAATTACCAAAATACGCAAATACGCGTATATATACGAAGACGTTTTAATTGAAACACTTTAAAACTACACGCGTGCTCACCTCACTTACGCATGCAGCGGGGGGAACTCGTGCGGCCTTCGACGTCGGACGTCGGCGAGGCTCGGGGTGACAGCGAGGCGACGGCCTGAAGTTGCGACGGCGAGGTGAGTGCGACGGAGCTTCGTCGGAGGAAGCTGGGCGTCGGGAGCGGACAGCATGGGTGCGAGAGCAAGGAGCGGGCGAAGTCTCGACGCTCGATGGAGGAGCGTGCAGTGGCTTGGCGTGGGCCTTCGTCGGAGGCGTCTGCACGGTGGCGGCCGTAGGGCGTCGAAGCGGTGGACGAGTGTGGCGGAGCGATGCGGAGGAAGCGGGGAGCTCGTTATGAGCTTGGGATGATGGCGGTGGCGACGGCACTCCGGTGGCGAGGCTGACGAGGGGGTCTGCGTGGCCTTAACGCCGGAGGGCTCGGGTCAAGTGTGGGGGTGGGGGTTGAGGCTCGGCGACATCGTCGTCTTGGGCAGAGCATGGGTCTGGGGTGGAGATGGCTTTGGTTTGTCAGAGGCGACTGTGGGTCTAAGGTGGAGTGGTGGGCGAGGGTGACGGCGACTGAGCACTCGTCGGAGGCTAAGAGGGGTCGAGCGGGCTCTTCGGGGCTCCTTGGTGGCGGAGAGAGCGAGAGTGGGCGAGGAAGAGATCGAAGGTGAAGGGGGGGTCTGTCGTGATGCTCGACATTGGAGGGTGGCGTCGGAGGGTGGCGTCGAGCTCCTGGAGATAGAAGAACGGCGGCGAGCGCCTTGCCGGTGGTGGAGTTCGAGTAGAGCGAGAGCGGGGAATGAGAGGGCATAAAATGACTGAGGGGGGCTGGTTTGTGCGTGGCCTTGGGTGAGAACGAGAGCATGTGCAGGTTCAGGGCTGGGGTGCGTGAGTCTGTGTTGAGAAATGAGGGGGCCTTGCGCGTGCGCGCACGTGTGTGTGTGTTGTGGGCTGAGCGAAAGGAGAGAGTGATGGGTTCGTTGGGCTGAGCTTGGTTCGAACAAAAACGAGAAGAGAGGGGGGTGGGCTTTGGAGTTTTCAAACGAGTGATGGTGAGGGTTTGGGTTATTTGAGAACGAGGGAGGTGTGTGAGTTTGGGTTTGGATGAGAACACCCAGAGAGAGAGAGAGAGAGAGAGAGAGAGAGAGAGTAGAGAGGGGTTTACATGTGTGCGTGAATTGAAGGTGTTTGGGTTTGGGTTAAGCTGAGTGAGAGAGGGTTTGGGTGGTATTTATAGGGTTAGTGATTAGGTATTTGTCAAATGTAATAAATGGGTTAGGTGATGATTAATGAGATTATGTATAGGTTTTGACTAATTTAAGAATTTTTAGCTAAACGTATAGCACATGGCTGCCAAAAGTTAGGTTACGTAAGTGATTAGGTAATTAGGGGGGTAATTAAAATAGTTAGATAGGTGATTAGGGAAATGTAATTAGCAAATTTACGATTTTGTCCCTGAAGTCAAACGACTTCAAAAAATTACGAAAACATACCCACGGTATCGTATCGTCGCGAGGATCGCGAATACGAAGTCCGTTTTGGGGTTTGAGCTATGGGGATACTAGTTTTTGGCCAAAACATTTAGGAAGCGGGTTTGCGGGTTCCCTATTGATTTGACTTCAGAAAGTTACGAAATTAATATGTGGAGCCCTAAATGATCATAGAATGATACCGTAGAAGTTTGAAAACGTTTTGATGATATTTGTATAGAAAATTAATTCATTAAGCCAAAATAGCAATAATTGAAAATGGATTTTTATCAGATTATTTAGAGGTATTTGATGAAACCCGAACTTACTAAAATACTCCATGACTAGTCTGTTACTTCAAAATATTTTTATAAGAAATTTTTGAAATCGTAAAACTCCTGACGAACCATTATAAAATAGTTTTAAAATAGGTTAAATGCGAAAATAGTTGTCTTGTTGAAAACAGGCCGTTACATCCTACCCTCCTTAAAATAATTCCGTCCTCGGAATTTAAGAAGATCGATCATTGCCAAAGCAATTTAAACGATCGAAAGGAAGGCTTGATGAACGATCACGATATAGGAAAATAAGTTGTTAATAGCTTGAAATATAATGTGATATCATAACATCAAGAAAACAAGAGAAGTTATATATGAATATACTATTGACATCACCATAGCTTCCGTAACTGTTCCTGAGACCAGTATCATCACAATAGTTACTCTGACTTCTCAAGTAGCCCAAAATTAACATGAGATAATAACATCACATGAAAATGAGGGCTATCATGATGACAACATCTGTTTGAACTTGGAACCTGAGGTGATAAGTCAGTAGCAAGCTATTTAAACCATATAAAATGGAAGACCATAAATTTTATTCGTGCTACTGGTGACTAACTAGGTCTAGTCAAAGATGTCATTCATAATATAGCATGTAACGACTAATCCATGGGTACTCGTGCTTTCCAACCAAGCACCAACAACATCAATCTCCATAATGCCCAACAACATGCTAACGTCCAGATCAACGCCCAAAGGTAAGTACATGGCCAACACCCAAGGTCGGTACTCGCTGCCAGTATTTCTTCTGTCAATCTCCATAATATCCCATAATAGAGAGCCAAGCACAAGGCCTACATCCAAATTCAACACCCAATGCCAATATCATGCCAATAATCATCGCCATCACTCCTTCCGTAGACCAATACTTGACATTCGCAACACGCAACATCACCCAACAAATAAACAACCAAAAACACACTTTCCCGCAAACCAAAAGGAGTAGACGCAAGAGTTAGCCTAAAATGGATCTCAACCTGGGTGAGACCCAGGGCAGAGAGCTCAAGAGAAGCCCAAGGATCACGGCTTCCCAAGATCTCAGCCACACAGCGGTAGCCAGGGTGGCGGCGAGGGTCATCGCCAAGGCCAAAAATCCCAGAACAGAACGTCGAAGGGCCATCGGTGGCTATCGATCCATGTCGTGCAGCAATTGCTCATTGTGGCAGGTGTCACTAGAAAGGGGATGGGGTGGTGAAGCTTCGGGTGAGGCCAGAGGAGCTTGAGGCGAGATGGGTCGAGCTCGCTTGGGGAAGAGGCCGGGAGGAGGAGTGGAAGTTGATACGGCGTAGGGGAAGCCACAGGATGGCTTGGTGAGCTAGAGAGGGGAGTTTTAAAAAAGGGGGGGCACCGAAAGTTGTCGGTAAGGTAGACTAGGTTAGGCAGGACCGGGGCTCGAGGTGAGGATGAGGACAAAAGACAATAAGGAGGGGGAGATGGTAGGTGGAAAAGAATACAACCCATGGAGAAATCAGGTACAGAAAGACGACTACAAGTTCAAGAAAGACAAAGAAGATGTAGCTGCTCATGCTTGTACGTCTCGGTTTGGTTTAAATTAATTTCTATAGCACCATCCTCCAATATTTCTGAGCGTCCTTCGATTCGCTTCCGTTGTCGAACTCGAACTTCTGGTGATTGAAAATCGAATGCTACCATCCTTAAAATAGACGTAGTTAGAGTTCAGGTGAACTAAACACGATTAGGAAGAATTATAAGAATTAGTAGAATGATCAGAAGGCCATCATTAGCTAAAAAAGGGTGACAGTGATGAAGATTGATAGCGTTACATAATCATGATTCACGTCCTTGCGGTCTAGCAGACACGGCCAGAGAAGTGACTAAGCCCGGATCACTTACCCCCAGTCTAGCTAGGGTGATCCAACAAACTTAGCCAAGCACATTGACCGGATCATGGTCCATTGAAGGGATCTTATCATTTATATGCGTGCCATCAACAACTGAAGGAAAGGTGATGAAGTGGTTAGATAATTCAACTTATGAAAAATCACTATAACTGCTATCAAAAGAGGTTACTAGGGAGGGTATAACCAAGAATGGAACACGAGTTCCTAAGCAAGGGTTAAGAGTTCAAAGGAAGTGATGAGAATCAAGGAAGACGTAATGAAGATGGTAATAAGGATGCTTCACCCGTATATCCAATTTGTGTGAACAATCGAGACATCCCGTACTCGAGGTTAATTTAAGTATTTTATATTGTACATCCTGATCTTGCTATATTGTTCACGAGTTAGTTAGCGCGGACCTACGTGGGCCACCAAACCTGTAACGACCCGCTTCCGAGGGCCCGTTACTTATTTGATATCTGCGCATGTCCTGCAGGTTACCAGTGAATTCAAGATAGCCACGATGCAGAGATGTACAAAATATCCAAATAGTGTCCAATTATTACAATCCATATTGTACAAAATGTTCCAACCAATATACATGAAAGAAAGAAAGTACACAACTGAAAATAGCTCTGGAAGCTGCGGTCCCACGGTCTAACTCTGGCGCTATTAGCTCAAGAGCATCTACCTCCATATGTACATTGTCTGCGGTGCCACGGAGATGAAACCATAGGTAAGTCACAACAATTCTAAATATAGAAAAGAAGCAGTGCATAAGTATGAAAAAAGTAAATACGTACAGTTAGACCAGAGTGAAAAGTAAAGTACTGAGTAACAACTGTACACAACTGAAAAGTAAAGGCAAACTGAACTGAAAGGAGAGAACCACTGTACTGTGGTAGTGCAAGTGTAAAACAGGCTAAGCAAGTGAAACATGCTACTGCTGTAGCTAAAAGTACGACAAGTGAAGTACTGGTGACTGTACAAGTGTAGTAAGTAACGTGCATGGAACGTGCAAAGTAAAGATGACTGTAGTGCGTAAAGTAAAAGTGACTGTGCAAAAATAACTACACTACGTGACTCAAGTCGGAGAGTACAATATGTGACCATCGAGTCCATATCTTGCCTGGGTGCGACCCAGACGAATACCGAAACACAGGCAGCGGTACATGTATTTTGCCGAAACCCAGGCAGCAGGACGGGATGCCGAAACTCAGGCGACAGGATGGGAAGATCGAACTCCAGTCACTCCCGCACTCTTTCAAACTATGAGTTACCCCAAAAACCCCAGTGAAGTGTCAAGTGTTCTACGTATATGTTTTATTCAGGATGTTCCACCAGATGTTCCATATGGTGTTCCACATGTTACTAGTCAAACTAAGACAACTGGTTGACTTTATTATTGAAAACCAGAGAGTCGTAACTCATTCCAAAGCAGACTGTGCCAAAGCGAACTGAGGATAAATACAAGTCCAACAATTGTAATACTGATTCCATGCTTCGAGCATGTAGTAGTATTGCTTAGCACACAATTTACCCAAGTTGATGGTTATGTGTTACAACTACCAAAGTTGAAAGTTGGCAAAGTAATCTGTAGTTAATTACTTTCCTATCAGATTATGTCTCTAGTTTGGTTCAGTTCAATAGCCGTTCTAAGGCTATATGTGATGTCCTAAGTTCATACGGGGACACTTATCTAATTTTCTAATTTTAGAATTCGTCATGACTTACATTATCGAGCTCATCGTGGTAAGTCGAGGTTGGAGCTAGAGAAGCTGGTGCACTAGGATTGGTACCTGCAAACACAAGAAACAATCGGTTAAAACACACACTATTTTCTATTTATTAAACTTGATCGTTTTGATTTTTAAACTGATTGAAACGGTGCTGAAAAAGGTTCTAAATTTTTCTATAGGCTAGATATGATGAAAATAATTTTACTGTAGGAGAAAATATTTTTCAGATGCTTATAGTAATTTTTATAATTTTTAAAAGCTCAAAAACCAATTTAAAAATTAATTTTAATTAAGTAATGTAATCATTGAATAATTTATTCTGGATGCAATACTAATCGGAATGGTTCAAGTGAGCTGTCAAAATGACCGTCTCGAAGAGTTCTATAACATATATTTTTCTCACGTATCAGTGTACGTGAAAATAAGGGTTTACGGATTTTAACAAGAATTTTACGTATTTAAGTTTTAGGGTTAAAAATTAATTCTGGAAAAAATGAGCATCTAATCGAGATGAGACCAGTGCCATTGGATCGAGAATATTATTTCTGATTTTCTGAGCTTGGTCTCATAATTTTCTGATGCTTATATTATTTACTATGAATTTAAAGCCAATAAACCCATGTTATCTAATTACCAAAATACGCAAATACGCGTATATATACGAATACGTTTTAATTAAAACGTTTTAAAAATACAATCGCTCTCACCTCACTTATGCATGCAGCGGGGGAAACTCGTGCGGCCTTCGACGTCGGACGTCGGCGGGGCTCGGGGTGACGGCAAGGAGGCGGCGACGGCCTGAAGTGGAGACAGCGAGGTGAGGGTGACGGAGCTTCGTCGAAGGAAGCTGGGTGTCGGGAGCGGATGGCGTGGGTGCGAGTGTGAGGAGCGGTCGAAGTCTCGACGCTCGGTGGAGGAGCGTGCAGTGGCGTTAGCGTGGGCCTTTGTCGGAGGCTTCTGCACGGTGGTGGCCGTAGGGCGTCGGAGCGGTGGATGAGTGTGGTGGAGCGATGCGGAGGAAGCGGGGAGCTCGTTGCGAGCTTGTGATGATCGCGATGGCGGCGGCACTCCGGTGGCGAGGCTGACGAGGGGGTCTGCGTGGCCTTAACATCGGAGGGCTTGGGTCAGGTGTGGGGGCGGGGGTTGAGGCTCGGTGACGTTGTCATCATGGGCGGAGCGCGGGTCTGGGGTGGAGATAGCTTCGGTTCATCGGAGGCGACTGTGGGTCCAAGGTGGAGCGATGGGCGAGGGTGACGGTGATTGAGTGCTCATCAGAGGCTGAGAGGGGTCGAGCGGGCTCTTCGGGGCTCCTTGGTGGCGGAGGGAGCGAAAGTGGCCGAGGAAGAGATCAAAGGTGAAGGGGGGTCTGTCGTGATGCTCGACGTCGGAGGGTGGCGTCGGAAAATGGCGGTGGGCTCCTGGAGATAGGAGAACCGCGGCGAGCGCCTTGCCGGCGGTGGAGTTCGAGTTGAGCGAGAGCAGGGAATGAGAGGGCACAAAATGAATGGGGGGCTGGGTTTGTGCGCGGCATTGGGTGAGAATGAGAGCGTGTGTGGGTTCGGGGCTGGGGTGCGTGAGTCTGGGTTGAGAAATGAGGTGGCCTTGCGTGTGTGTGCTATGTGATGAGCGAAAGGAGAGAGTAATTGGTGATTCGGGTTGAATATTGCGTATTTAACCCCCTAATTAGTCCTATGATGTGCCTATATAATACTTAATTGCTCTCTAATATGTGCGTATTTTGTACACCATTATTTATTAGAGAAATCACATTATTTGTGCACAAAACACGAATTATATTGAGTATTTCTGCATTTTTATATTTTTCTTAGCATCGTATCGATCTCACGATTCCAACGATTATTTATTTGTATTTTTCTGAGATCTGTGCTAATTTCTATGAATTTTTGAATGCAGAATACCAATTAAATGAAGAAATACGGAAGAAATACGTTGAAAATACGTAAATACGGTCGCCGCACGATTTTTGGCGCGATACGTGGCATCATCACGACCGTTCACGCCTCATCCGACGGTGCTCAGCAGGCGGGTCGACGCGGTGAGATCGTGACCGTCGATGCACGATCCAACGGACACGAGCGAGCGATCGAGATCAGGCGGCTGCGTTCTCCTTCGGGTGACGTGGCGTAGCCATTGCCGTGCGATGAGGATCCGACGGCACGCGAACGAAGAGAAATGCGGAGCGACGTGGCCTTCTCACCGCCGCGAGATCGTGATCCGATGGTCACGATCGATCCGAATCGCGTTCGAACGAGAAAACGAAGCGGGCGCAGAGCAGCGAGCGGATCCGTTTGCCTTGCCATGTGTCGCTTCCAGGGGCGATCCCGCTTTGATGAGCGGCTGAGAATTGCGCCGGTCGGATTATTGGGTGCGGGTGCGAAAAAATAGCGGGTTTAGATCCGTTAAGCCCCCAAACCCGCAATGCTAATATAAAAGCGTATTTCTAGGGTTTTGGGGGGTATTCTGGCGTATTTTGGGACTTTTGGAGCGGCTACTGTGCGTATTTCTCCAGGAGAAAATTCTGAAAATTTCCAGAGACTGTTCTTCCTATTCTCAGAGAGTTTTGGGTTCTAAGGAGGAGATTTGGTGATAATTTCTTGAACTTATACCCCGTATTTGGTGTATTTTATCGTATTTTGCTATCTAAACGATGTATTTTGCTATCAAATCTGATTTTTATTGCACCATGCGTGGCTAATCTCTTTGTGCTATGGTTGTGATGTAGTTAGGAGTATGTTGTTGCTAAATTTCATGTCTTTAGCCCTATTATCATGTCCAAATTGCTAGTTTTGTTGATTTCTACAACGTATTTGATGGGTATTTGCTTACTATCGATATTGTTGATGTGCCCTATGGCTAGGCCCTGATAAGGCTAGCCAATTTGTGTTCTCTAATCTGAACTTATCGCTGCGATTATTGTTTAATGAGATCAACATTGCTAGTAATACGTTTAAGGCTATTTTGACTAGTTTTCATCGATTTATCTTCCGACGCCTTCACGCCTTGATCGGGTGAAGCGTCGTGTGACATTGAAAGACGTGAAATTTCAGTGACTATAAACTCCTAATGAACTCACAACCGTAGCATATTTGTCTCATTGGATGCCAAACTTTCGTGATACCGTAATACTTTTAGGAACCACTTCCTTTGCTACAAATCCTTACACTATTCTTCACCTTCACAAAGGTGGTTGTTTTCTTAACCGTATATTTTATTTGATTAGTTGAATTCGTGTTATCTCAGGTCGACTTGTCCCGAGGATTCGACTCTGGACTCTCCAGATACTACTTGCACGATCTCCTGCGCTTGGAAGTAAAGCTCACATTGTTTTGAGAGAGGCAATGGGTTCGTTGGGCTGAGCTTGGTTCGAACGAAAACGAGAAGAGAGGGGGCGGGCTTCGGAGTTTTTGAACGAGTGATGGTAAGGGCCTAGGTTATTTGAGAACGAGGGGTGTGTGTGAGTTTGGGTTTGGATGAGAACACCCAGAGAGAGGGGGGGGTTTGCCTGTGTGTGTGAATTGAGTTTGTTTGGGTTTGGGTTAAGTAGAGAGGGAGAGGGTTTAGGGGGGGTTTTTTATAGGGTTAGTGATTAGGTATTAGTCAAATGTAATAAATGGGTTAGGTGATGATTAATGAGATTATGTATATGTTTTGACTAATTTAAGAATTTTTAGCTAAACGTATATCACATGGCTGCCAAAAGATGGGTTACTTAAGTGATTAGGTAATTATGGGGTAATTAAAATAGTTAGATACGTGATTAGGAAAATGTAATTAGCAAAGTAACGATTTTGCCCCTGAAGTCAAACGACTTTGAAAAATTACGAAAACATACCCACGTGGTCGTATCGTCGCGAGGATCGCGAATACGAAGTCTGTTTTGGGGTTTGGGCTATAGGGATACTCGTTTTAGGCCAAAATATTTAGGAAGCGGGTTTGCGAGTTCTCTATTGATTTGACTTCAAAAAATTATGAAATTAATATGTGGAGCCCTAAATGATCATAAAATGATACCGTAGAAGTTTGAAAACATTTTGATGATGTTTGTATAGAAAATTAATTCATTAAGCCAAAACAGCAATAATTGAAAATGGATTTTTATCAGATTATTTAGAGGTATTTGATAAAATCCGAACTTACTAAAATACTCCATAACTAGTCTGCTACTTCAAAATATTTTTGTAAGAAATTTTTGAAATCGTAAAACTCCTGACGAACCATTATAAAATAGTTTTAAAATAGGTTAAATGCGTAAATAGTTGTCTTGTTGAAAAAAGGCCGTTACAAATCCAGAAGATTTCATGAATGACAACACTTTGTAGTCATAGACCATCTGTATCTTACTTTCTAGCACTGTATCTTATTTTATATCTTTTTATTCCATGTTAGCTACTTTGTTTGTCAGCTTTTAAATAATAATGAAAGTATTCTCTTTTCGTAGTATTTATTGAATGCTTTTCATTTTTAGATATGAAATCTATATGCCTAGTGGACAGTGCGTCAACCCACTCTGTTCTTCATGTATAGACTACTTTACGAGCATTGGTAGTTACTGTGGTCCATTGAGAACAATCTCAGGACCAGCTGACATAATAGAAGGATCATGTGAAGCAATCATTTTGCTCCCCAATAACACACACATTAAACTTAGAGATGTGCTATACTCACCTAAATCGATCCAAAATCTTCTAAGTTTTAAAGATATCCGCTTAAACGGGTACCACTTAGAGACGGTCGAGGATAATAAAAAAGATACTTGCACGTAACGTCTTTTACAAATGGTATAAAAACCATTGTGGAACGTATCGAGGGACTCCCCATGGGTCTCTACCAGACAAGTATTCACTCTCCAGAAGTATACATGACGGAGCACTTGCAGTGCCCTCAAATACCAGAATTCCAACTCTGGCATAGTAGACTGGGACACCCTGAATCTGTTATGATGTACCGCATCATAAATAGCTCAAGGGGTATAAATTTGAAGAACCTGAAGATTCTTCCAAAAGGTAATTTTCCATGTCCACCATGTTATAAGGGTAAATTAATAACGAGACCCTCTCCACTTAAAGTAGACTTGGTGTCTCCTAGCTTTCTGGAGAGAATCCATGGGGACATTTGTGGGCCTATACACCCATTAAGTAGTCCCTTCAGGTATTTTATTGTCCTGATAGACGCATCTACTAAGTGGTCACATGTGTGTCTACTGTCCACCCGTAACTTGGCATTTTCTAAGCTTTTAGCTCAGATAATCAAGTTGTGGGCCCACTTCCCCGATCATCAGATAAAGAAACTTCATCTGGATAATGCGGAGGAGTTTACATCACAAGTTTTTCTAGATTATTTTGCCAAGCATCGGGCATTGAAGTTGAACATCATGTAGCACATGTTCACACCTAAAAGGGGTTAGCAGAATATCTAATAAAGAGACTGTAATGGATTGCTCGTCCATTACTACTTCAATACCAGTTGCTGGTGAATGCATGGGGTCATGCAATATTGCATGCCGCATCTTTAATAAAATACATACCTTCTGGAGGTCAGTCATCTTCTCCAATGCAATTAGCACTTGGAGTACCACCAATTGTCTCACATTTGAGAATATTTGGTTGTGCAGTATACATCTCCAAGATGGGTCCACAACGTCGTCTAGACATTTATGTTGGGTTTGACACACCCTCCATAATAAGATTCCTAGAACCCCCTTACAGGAGACGTTTTCAAGGCACGTCTAGAAGACTGTGAATTTGATGAAATATCATTTCCAAGACTAGGCTTACACCAAGAAGCCTGAAGTTTCAGAGAGTATCTCTTGGGATACACAGAAATTAAGTCACTTTGATCCGCCTACGAGCCAGTGTGAGGAGGATGTCCTGAATATTATCCATATCTAGACCATTGTCCATCTCTTGCCAGACAAATTTACTGACAACCAGAAGATTGTCGAATCACACGTCCATGTTGTTAACACTCCAGCTAGGATTAACATACCATAAAATGGATGCAATCCGCCTACAGTAGAGATGGTTGAATCTCTTAAAAAGAGAGGACGACCACCGGGATCCAAGGATCAAGTCCCTCGAAAGAGTAGGACTCATGGCAATGGTCAAACAATACCACCACAGGATGCTACTATAAGCCATGCTCCCCCATCTCTCCCAAACTCTCAAAGAGAGGAAAAACTGGGAGAAAATAAAGTTTCGATACATTATGTACGAACTGAGGAGTATTGGGACAGAAAGAGCCTAATTATAGATGACACATTTGCGTGTAATATTGCCATCAACGTCGCATACTGCAACGATGATATTGAACTACACACTCTGACAGAATGTCAAAGCAGCGATGATTGGCCAAAGTGGAAAGCGGCAATAGGAGTGGAGTTAGATTCACTCACAAAACTCAAGGTCTTCGAACCAATTGTCCAGACACCAAAAGGTGTAAAACATGTGGGTTATAAATGGGTATTTGTTAGAAAAAGAAATGAACAGAATAAGATCGTTCGCTACAAAGCAAGGCTTGTAGCACAGGGTTTATCCAACATCCAGGGGTGGATTTTGACGTCACATACTCCCCGGTCATGGATGCGATCACCTTTTGATTCTTTATTGGCATAACAGCTCAAAAAGGTTTGGATATGCAGCTTGTGGACGTCGTGACTGTATACCTATATGGTACTTTAGACTGAGACATCTTTATGAGATTGCCTGACGGTTATTCTTTGCCTACAGTACTAAAAGAGAGACAACGTGACGTCTACTCAGTGAAACTGTAAAGATCATTATATGGTCTGAAACAATCTGGAAAGATGTGGTATAACAGACGGAGCGAATTCCTTGCGAAGCAAGGATTTGCAAATGACCCGGTCCTTGCATCTTTATTAGAGCAAATGCAACAGGATTTGTCATTATAGCCGTCTATGTGGACGACTTGAATCTCATCGGATCTCCTGGAGAGATCATTGAGATTTCTAGAAGCTTGACGAAACTTTCGAGATGAAAGACCTCGGAAAGTCAAAATTTTGTTTAGGTCGTCAAATAGAGCATCTTAACGATGTGATCCTGTTACATCAGTCAACTTATACATTGAACTTACTGAAAAAGTTCCAAATGGATAAGTGCAACCCCCTCAGTACCCCTATGGTCGTTAGATCATTGGATGTACATAAAGACCCCTTCCGGCCGCTGGAAGAGGGGAAGGAAGTACTAGGCCCTGAAGTGCCTTATTTAAGTGCTATTGGTGCATTTCTTTACCTGGCTAACTGCACTCGCCCTAACATAGCATTTGCAGTCAACTTACTAGCCAGATATAGTGCTGCACCTACACAATGGCACTGGGCCGAAGTTAAGCATCTTCTGCGCTACCTCCAAAGGTCCATAGACTTAGGTCTATTCTACAGGAAAGGGGCAACAATAGGTTTAGTTGGTTATGCTAATGCGGGTTACAGATCCGATCCTCAAACAGAGAAGTCTCAGACCGGATACATGTTCACTTATGGCGGCACTGCCATATCTTGGAGATCTGTGAAGCAGGCCTTGACGACCGTCTCATCCACTCATTCAGAACTTCTAGCAATCCATGAAGCAAGTAAAGAGAGCTTCTGGCTATGTTCTGTGATCCAGCACATTCTCACCTCTACCGGTATGAAGCCCAGCGTTCTTGAGCCTACTACAATCTATGAAGACAATGCAGCATGTATTACGCAGCTACAGGACGTCTACATCAAAGGCGGCAAGACGAAGCATATCTCTCCCAAGTTCTTCTGGACGCATGACCTTCAGAAGCAAAAGCATATTGAGGTACAGAAGATCCAATCTTGTAATAACTTGGCGGATTTGCTTACCAAATCCCTGGCTATTAGTATCTTTGAGAAACTTCTAAGTGGGATTAGGATGAGGAGAGTGATAATATGTAAACTGGGTCAGGATGAGAGAATTATGAATGTATAGGTACATAGTAGACTGATGTATAGATTCAGAAGAAATCTGAAAGCATGAAGCTTGGTCAGATGAGGGGGAGTCAACAGTAATGTTGTACTCTTTTCCCTTGGCTATTGGTTTTTCCCACATGGTTTTCTATAGTCAAGATTTTGACGAGGCAACCTCGTTGACTTTGGATCTTGAAGTATCCACCGTATACACATCCCTAAAACAGGAGAAGTTATAGAGAAAATGTTCTTTATTTAACAAGGCAGTTATCCTAACTTGGATCTTGAAGAATCTACCTTTTATTTCATGTTGGTTGGATAAGGAGAAGTGTTGTGAATAGGCTCATTGGGCCCATTGGGTATCCACCCATCATTAATGCTATATATGTGAGGGTAGATGGCTCCTAACCCCTTACACCTTTTACCCTACGCTTTTCCCTTCATAATAATTACTATTTTAATTAATTAATTAATTAGTTGAATTAATGAATTAATTAGGTTAGTTTTATTTAAATACTTTAATTAATTAATTAGGTTAGTTTAATTAATTAGAAACTGTTTTAATTACTTACTTACTTCTAAATAATAATTTAAAGTTGTGTGGATCATACATCAAACTTTCTTCATCCAACTTTCTAGACAAGATTCTCAAAAAAGTAAACACAAATAAGTTCCGTGGGACCCGCAAATATTTCTCAAAACAACTTTCCAACCACTTTCCAACAAAGCAAACACAACCCCTTACCTATCTCTCCTCTAGATTCCAATCTCTAAACACTATTCACCATTTTCTAAAAAACTCATTCTCAACTAAGGGCATGTTTCTTTGTGACGTGCGTCTATATTTCATATATTCACGCACGTTTTCTTTTGTGTTTCTCCGTGTTTTCCGCCGTCTCTTATTCGTTTTCGTATGTTTTCCCGTTTTCTTTCACTTTTCTTTGTTTGTCCATGATTGCAGGAGTTCGACCACGTAGGGGACCTTTTACGATGATATCCCAAGTCCCCGGAGCAACGGGAGAAGTCACGCGTGATCCAGGGGGTCAAACGGCGAAGTATTCATCTTTCTGCCCCTCACCCGGTCGGTTGGTCATCTCCAACCGATCGGGTGATGCACGCGTGCACCAACCGGTCGCTACCGCAGCTCACGAAGAAGTCACCCGACCGGTTCACAGACCGGTTCTGCGGGCGGCTGTTCTCTGTCTTTTCGAGCAGAATTCCAACCGATCGGGTGACTCTCACCCGATCGGTTCATCTGTAGCTGAGAAAAAGAGCTGAAGACACGGGCGTCGAACCGACCGGTTCACCCGACTGCTCCAAGATCCAACCGGTCGCTCAAGAACTCACCCGATCGGTTCGTGAGATCGGGTGAAAACTCGCCGTTTTCTGTAATTTATCTGTAACGGATCAACCGATCGGTTGACTTGTCACCCGATCGGTTGATCCGAAAATCTATATATATGACCCCTAGGGTTCCAGAAACGGGAGAGTTGTATTTTTTTACTGTTTTATTTCCTTGTGACGGCTGTAATTGTTACTCTTAAGTAAGTTTTCAGATCTTTCTAATTTTTTAGTATTGTCTTTACTACTCCTTTACTTCCGCATTGCAATTGTCTGATTATGATTCTAACGGTTAAATTTCATTTAGATTGCTCTTTCATGAATTTTTGTGAGTAGTTCCCAAATCTGGGATTTTGGTGGAAGCCCCTTCGGGGGCTCTTCCCGATGCGTCCATAGGGTTAGGAAATCGATAGGGAGTAGGAATCTAACGGTTACGCGGGGCGTTTCATTGTCATCGGCGGGAAAAAGACCTCCTTTGACCGGCGGGCCAAGGGGGAATAAACTTGGCGGTTGACTCCCTAGCCAAAGCTCACGCCTTTAGCGTAGACGCCGAATCCTAGCACGCGGGAGCGGCAGGATGAGACGTCGGGAGATATCGTTGCGGACTTAGTGCTCCCGGGATCGATCAGTGTTTATGGACACGGGAGTGCCCACTGATCGAATCCGGGAAGTCCGGTGTATCATCCTGGGCACCGACCGGAATATCGGGCCCATGGGACGCCGGTACCACTTTCAGAGGCAACGTCTCACCATTAGACCCTAATCCCGATCGCTATCCATACCCGTAGGCCGTAGCGGCGAGAGTCTCTCGTCGGGTCGGAAACCAAAGTCCCGGGTTTACTTTCTTTTTGTTCATACGCTTTCATTTCCTTTCGTGACAACCAACAACCGATTCGGGCTAGCTCACCCCTCGGGGTGATTTAGGTCCTACCTGACCCAAGCACAACCTCGCCTCCCTGAGTTCGATATTCCCGCACCCTACACTAACCGTGAAACTTACGGTAAACGACACCGCGCCGCCGCGACGCAAGCGGGGCGCCGGTCAAGTTTATGGCGCCGTTGCCAGGGAGGCAACGTGCTTGATATTTTAGGATCTTGAAAACCCTCGTGTCTAGCTCATATCCCTACCTCGCGATAATTTTTGCATTCTCCTTTTTCTTTTTCTTATTTGTTTTTCTTATTTTTATTTCTTATTTTATCTGTTTCTTTCCCACTTGTCGCTTCACGGGTGTTTGTTGTTTTTCATGCGCAGGAGTTCAAGGAGTCTTGACGACTTGATTCCCCTCGATCCAGAGATGAACGCCACCCTTAGGCGTTTGGCCGCCGAGAAGCGAAGAAGGGAAGATCCCGAATCCATGGAAGAGAACACCCCACCTTACAAGTCTCTGTTGGAGTACTCGATGCCCTCCATCGAGTCAACTTCCGCCATCCGATCTCCAGCTATTGCTGCCCAAAGCTTTGAGCTGAAGCCGTCTCTAGTGACATGGATCCAGCAGGACCAGTTTGCGGGTGCGCCCATGGAGAGCCCGATAGAGCACCTGGACTCCTTCTTGGAGAAGTGCGACACCTTCCGAATTAATGGTGTCACTACAGAGGCTATCCGTCTGAAGCTGTTCCCCTTCTCTTTGCGGGACAAAGCCAGGCAATGGTTAAGGGGGAAGGACCCCAACACTTTCAACACCTGGGAGAAGCTCTCCAACGCTTTTCTGACGAAGTTCTTTCCTCCGGGGAAGACCATGAAGTTGAGGAGTGAGATCTCCTCCTTCTCCCAGGCCAGCCACGAGTCCTTGCATGAGGCTTGGACGAGATATAAAGAGATGCAGAGAAGATGCCCTCACCATGAGCTTCCGAAGTGGCAGATTATCAATCTGTTCTACAATGGGTTGAGGGATGACCTTAAATCTTCTATGGACGCCGCGGCTGGGGGTTCCTTCATGTCCCGAAGCGAGGAAGATGCCGGGAATATTCTGGAAAACATGGCATCCAACAATGAGCGGTGGTGCGACGAGAGAGCCACACCAAGAACTGGGGGTATACACAGAGTCGAGGACGTCGACAAACTTTCAAGCAAGTTCGACTTGCTTTCGACCCAGATCTCCGCACTGATGGTAGGAGCCGGTGGGGCCGGTACACAGCAAGTTTCTGCGGTAGAGTCCGAATTCCTTGGGGAATTCGACGGTGGTGACATCTCACCACCGTTGGATCAGGCGAGCGCACTGTTTTACAACCCCACGGGGAATGCGCCATATCCGCCAAGGACAAATTCCAACCCGGCCTACTCTCCCAACAACCGGAACCACCCGAATTTCAGTTACCGCCCACCATTTCAGCCCTCGCCGCCTCAGCAGCCGCAGCAACAAATCTATCAGCCGGCTAGACCACCGCAGAATCAGGGTCAGCTGCAACCATTTCAGCAGCAACCTCAGCAACAAACGTACGCTCCCAGGAATCAGCAGTCGTTCCAGCAGCAGCAGTATGGCCAACAGAGGGCCGTCTCTCCGGTTGAGTCTCTCTTGACTCAATATATTACCAACCAGGAGAGAATCAACCAAAAGCTGGAAATGGGCCAGCGGACCCTCACGGACCAAGTAACTGTCACGACCCGCTTCCCTAAAATGGAGGCGAGACGTGAAAAGGTCCGCACGGGAGTGGAGCGGTGAAGCCCCAAACCCGATAAGCGTCAATTTAGTATAAACAGGTCCCTGTAATTGCAATCGAAACAACAATAATAATAATATGAGACGAAAAAGAAACACCAATCCCAAGGGTTGTCCACAAATATTCAACATCACAGAAAAGCCACCAGGCTAAAAGAAAGAGTCTAAGGGCCCAGAACAAGGCCAAACAAAAGCAACGACATAAATAAGTATAGGTGCCACGCACCGAAAACAAAACAACTGTTTAACAAAATTTAAAACACAACGGAGACACTAGGACTGGTCCCCAGTGTCCACGTACTCCCCGTCCAACACGGGCTCAAGCTCGGCGTCCGCAAACACCTCACCCTCAGCAAGCAACTCAGGCTCAGGGTCTAACATGCGTCACCCAAAAGAGAAAGGGGCACATGTCAGCAAGTCTAAAAGACTTGGGCAAGGAAACTGAAAGTAAGGCAACTAGCATTTAAATGTTAAACAATGGCATGGCAGTTGAATATGATACAACAGTTTAAAAGAGAGACAAGCATGCACAATGTAGCCAAAGCTACCAACTCACTAGTTCACGAATCACTTATCACTGTTTTCACTTATCACTGTTAATCACTTAAACACTAGAGATTTCGCCTGCAGGCTGGAGTGGCGGATCAGGCCATCTCGTGCTCTGGTGACGCATATCTCTTACTCACTTAAACACTAGAGATTTCGCCTGCAGGCTGGAGTGGCGGATCAGGCCATCTCGTGCTCTGGTGACGCATATCTCTTACCCCACCCCTACGTGTATCGAGCGTTTGCTCGCTCTGGATCACGGGCCAGGAAGTGTATTTGGCATAGGGTTGTGCCCACGAAAAGTGGGTGCCTAGCCGGTATCCGAGCGTTGGGGTTTCCAACTACAGGGCTCGCTTCTGGAACACGAGCCAGGAATATAATGTTGTAGCGTGTGCTACACAATCACAATAATTTATTACTATGCAATGACATGAACAAATGATTGCGTACCGTTAATTGAATTTAAACGTGACATACAAGCATGATGAGGGTGACGGATCTAGCTTCGTTGTCAAGCTAGATCAAAGGGCGTCTAGGCAGCTATCCTTTCACTGCCTAGTCTCTTTTACGCTAAAGCAAGGTAATGGCCTAAGCACGGCCTAAACAACAAAGGTAGCAAGTTTCACTTGCCTATCACCGGGGATGACGGTTACGAATGTTCGTTTTCGCGTATGCTAGGCTACGGGGAATCGCTGTTATGGGGAACAATCATCAAAACACAAGTATTTTATTAGGGTTTCATAAAAATTACAATAAGATAAGAAAACAACGGTAGATCGATTTCTTACCGAGAGGAGGCGGAAGAAACACTCCGGGGGACCCTAGGATCAGATCTGGAGAAGATTGGAGAAGTTTGGGGAAACTAGGGTTTCAGGGGATTTTGGGGATTTGATGGGTTTCGGTGAGATTTTGGGGAAGATGAGGGGTGGATAGAGGGAATGGATGGATTGGATGATGGATTTAGGGTTTGGAATGAAGGAATGGAGCTTGGAGGAAGATGGGGGCTGAAGAGGGAAGTTTTTAGGGTTTTGGGTCGTGTTGGAGAAGAAGAAGTCGTTTGGGAGGGGTATTTATAGGTTGGGCTGGCGGCTGCCCAGAAATTAGGGTTTTAACACAGACTAGTCGGTCAAAGAACAACCACTGACCGACTAGTTTGGCAACTAGTCGGTCGGTCGACCAACGCATACCGACTAAGTGTAAACAGTAACTCCTGAACGAAAATATGATTTAGAGTTAGTCGGTCCATGAACAAATACTGACCGACTAGTTTAGAAACTAGTCGGTCGATGAACGTTCTTAGACCGACTAAGAGTAAACAGTAACTCAACTAAAATTAAGATGATGTGTTAGTCGGTTCAAGAAGCATCGCCGACCGACTAGTTTGCAACCTAGTCGGTCAACCAACGTTCTTAGACCGACTAACGATAAACAGTAGCTTCCTCAGAAAATTAGAAAGCTCACTAGTCGGTCCAAGAAGGATTGCCGACCGACTGGATCGTCATCTAGTCGGTCGGTGGCCCTTCTTACACCGGCTAATGAACACAGAAAAGTACCGATACGGAGCGCGAGGCCCCGGGATCGATTCCTAAGACTCCTAGGCTTGATCTAACAGTTAGATATGACCGTTATGAAGTCCGTCACGAATGACATACTTCGAAATCGACAATCCTAAGGAAGAAGCGAGAAAATACGACGAATCGATCGAAAATAAAATCTACGGAGACAAAACCCACACAAGAGGAGAAAATCCACCAAAACATATATTATATTATATTAATTTCAGATACAAGAAAACCAGTCGTTACATCCTCCCCAACTTAAGAAAAATTCCGTCCTCGGAATTTCCAAATACTCACGAGTCCGGAAACAAAAGTGGGTAGCGCTCTCGCATCTCATCTTCTCTCTCCCAAGTAGACTCTCCCGACGAACCGTGTCGCCACATCACTCTAACAAGATCGACGACCTTGTTTCGAAAAGACTTCTGACGCCTGTCCAGAATCTGCACCGGATACTGGTCATACGTCAAATCTGAGCGAACGGCGATCTCCGAGAAATCCACGGCATGAGATGGATCGCTAATGTATCGACGAAGCTGCGACACATGGAAAACATTGTGAACTCCTTCCAAAGATGGCGGCAAGGCCAAGCGATACGCTACCTCGCCAACCCTCTCCAAAACATCAAATGGTCCAATGTATCGCGGGCTCAACTTCCCACGCTTCCCGAAACGAATCACACCGCGATTCGGGGAAATCTTCAAGAACACATGGTCGCCCGGCTGAAATTCCAAAGGACGACGTTTGGCATCCGCCCAATGCTTAAAACGGTCCTGAGCAATCCTCAACCTCTCCCGAATATTCCTGACGATATCCACGGCCTCCACAATCATCTCAGGTCCCAACAACTCCCGATCACCAACGTCATCCCAACTCAATGGCGATCGACATTTCCTCCCATAAAGAGCGGCGAAAGGCGCCATGCCAATACTCGCCTGGAAGCTGTTGTTGTAGGAAAACTCCACCAAATGTAGATGGTCCTCCCACGAACCCTTGAAATCCAACATGCATGCCCTCAGCATGTCTTCCAAAATCTGAATTGTCCTCTCGGACTGGCCATCCGTCTGCGGATGGTACGCCGTGCTGAAACTCAGACGCGTACCCAAGCTCTTCTGCAAACTCTGCCAAAACTGAGATGTGAACCTCGTGTCTCTGTCCGACACGATACTCACGGGGACTCCATGAAGTCGCACGACTTCCTCCATATATCTCCTCGCTAGCACCTCCGTGGACTGTCCCACTCGGAATGGAATAAAGTGCGTAGATTTGGTCAATCGATCCACGATCACCCAAATCGCGTCATTCTGCTTCGGACTCCGAGGTAGTCCAGTCACAAAATCCATAGTGATGTGCTGCCACTTCCACTCCGGAATCGGAAGCGGTTGTAGCAACCCGGCCGAACGCTGATGCTCCGCCTTCACTTGCTGGCAAACCAAGCACTTGGCTACACTCCGAGCCACGCTCCTCTTCATACCATGCCACCAATAATTCAGACGGAGATCCTGGTACATCTTGGTGCCACCAGGATGCACAGAATACGGCGAACTGTGTGCCTCCACCATCAGCTCCTCTCTGATATCCCCAGCGGGCACACACAACCTGGCTCCAAACCTCAGCGAGCCATCCTCATGAATCAAAAAGTCAGTCCGCAGACCGGCTTCCACCATCTCCCGAATCCTCACCAGCTTCGGATCCTCAGCCTGGCCAGCCTTAATCCGATCCACGATCGTCGACTGCACCTGCATGTACATCAACGACGAAGCCTCTCCAGGAAGAACAATCTCCACGCCAGACTCGCAAAAATCCTGCTGCAATCTCCACTGCGAGGTCAAAATCATCACCGCTGGAAGCCTACTCAAAGCATCAGGAACCACATTCACCTTGCCAGGGTGATACTGCAAATCAATCTCATAATCCGCCATAAGCTCCAACCACCGACGCTGTCGCATGTTGAGCTCCTTCTGAGTGAAAATATACTTCAAGCTTTTGTGATCGGTGAAAATCTTCACTTTCTCACTCAGCAAGAAGTGCCTCCAAATCCTAAGAGCGAACACAACGGCAGCCAACTCCAAATCATGCGTCGGGTAATTCTTCTCATGAACCTTAAGCTGACGAGACGCATACGCCACAACGTGCCCGTGCTGATGCAACACGCAATCGAGACCCTTGCCAGAAGCATCGCAAAAGATCTCAAATCCACCGCTGCGATCAGGCACAACAAGAATAGGGGCACTCGTCAACCTCTCCTTCAGAATACCAAAAGCACCCTCACAATCATCCGACCAAACAAAAGCAACATCCTTCCGCGTCAACCTGGTCATCGGTTCAGCAATACGAGAAAAGTACTTAATGAATCGCTGATAGTAACCAGCAAGTCCAAGAAAACTCCGAATCTCAGACGCTGACGACGGAACAGGCCACTCCCTGATGGCCCTAATCTTCTCGGGCTCCACAGAAATACCATCTCCGGTCACCACATGCCCCAGAAAAGCAACCCTATCCAGCCAAAACTCGCACTTCGAAAACTTAGCATACAAACGATGCCTCTGCAAAATTTCCAACACCGTCCTCAAGTGCGATGCATGCTCTTCCTCCGACTTCGAATAGATCAGAATGTCGTCGATAAAGATAACGACAAACTTATCCAAAAAGTCGTAGAAAATCAGGTTCATCAGATTCATGAAAACTGCGGGCGCGTTAGTTACGCCGAAAGGCATAACCACAAACTCATAGTGTCCATACTTCGTCCTGAACGCTGTCTTCGGAACATCATCCCTCTTCACCTTCAACTGATGGTAACCACTCCTCAAATCCAACTTAGAAAACACCCTCGAACCTCCAAGCTGATCAAAAATATCATCGATGCGAGGCAACGGGTATTTATTCTTAATGGTCACCGCATTCAATCCCCGATAGTCCATGCACATGCGACGCGAACCATCCTTCTTCTTAACCAGCAACACCGGTGCTCCCCACGGAGACACACTAGGATTAATATAACCCTTCAGCAACAGCTCATCCAACTGCTTCCGCAACTCTTCCAATTCAGCAGGCGCCATACGATACGGCGCCTTCGAAATCGGCTGCGCACCTGGAAGAAGATCGATAGAAAATTCCAAAGCTCGATCAGGCGGCAAACCAGACATCTCCTCGGGGAAGACGTCGCCAAAATCTCGCACCACAGCTGGCCACTCCAGCTCCAACTGCATAGCCACAGCCTCCACCGGCCTGGCCCGAAATCTGACAGGACCAAGCGAACTGCTACCACGACTGAACTCAAATACTGGATGTCCGGGAATCTCGAACACCACCTTCTTCCGACGGCAGTCGATCGTAGCATAGAAGCTCGCAAGCCAATCCATCCCAAAGACTGCATCGTAGTTGGTGATGTTGTGGACAATAAAATCAGCATAAAGCTCATGTTCACAAACCACCACAGAGCAAGGACTGCACCCACGATGCACCGTGACTACTCCATTCCCTGTGACGATATTCCAACTCTTGGAGAGAGGGGACGTCGACAAGGAATGCTTCTCCACGAAGCTCTGGGCCAAAATGCACATTGAAGCACCTGAGTCAAAGAGGACTCGGGCAGGGAACGTGCAAACCAAAACCACACCTAACAAACAGTCTAATCAATCAAATCTTACTCTAGCAACATTCATACACAAGCATCCAGCATAATTTAGCAATCAACTAATTAAGGAAGGAACAATCTAGATCGAAAGTTACCTGCAATGACCTCATCCATGGCCAAAACCTCCTCCTCAGTCATCAGGAATGCCTGCCTCCTCGGCGGAGCGGCCCGCTCAAAAGCCTGCCTCTGCGGGACGAGGGGCACCCCGCGACCAGCGGGCACCGGGGCTCTCTGCTGCAAAGGCGGGGCAGCAATAGGTGTCTGCCAAGGTTGCCTCAACTTCGGGCACTCCCTGAGAGCATGGGCGGGATCTCCACAAGCAACACATTGCCCCAAGAACTTCCTACACGATTCCTTGATATGACCCTCCTTGCCACAAAAATGGCAAACCCTCCGAACAGGCCCTCCTGGCCTCTTGAACTGAACAGGATGGTTCGGCCTGAATCCAGGTCGAACCACAGCTCTCGCCTGCTCCACAGGCATCTTCCCAGCACCAACAACAGACCCCTTCCTCTGGTTCACAAGCAGCTCCTGCCTCTTGGCAGCGACCAAAACCTTCTGATAAGATTCCCTGTCAGAAGAGGTCACAAAGCTCTGGAGCTCTGAAGCAAGCCCCTGCAGAAACCTCTGAGCTCGCTCCTCAGCGTCCTGCACCATCTTTGGTGCAAACCGACTCAGCCTCATGAAGTCCTGGTGGTACATGTCCACCGACGAGTTCCCCTGCTTCAGATCGATAAAACGCTGCAGCATCTCTTCCCTGGCAGCCTTCGGGAAGAACTCACCATCAAATCTGGCCTTGAAGGTAGCCCAGACGATCGGCTCCTCCAACATCTTTTCTTCAGCATCCCACCAATTTCTGGCGTTATCCTTCAGCTGGCGCTTCGCCAAGTCAACCCAACTAACTTCGTTGACCTTGGACATCTTCAGGTTGTCCTCGATATTCCTCATCCATTCATCAGAAGCTAGTGGACCTTCGGTTCCATCAAAATACGCAGGACCCAGCTCTCTGAACTGCTTCGCCCCGGGCTCAAGGCGAGGGGCTTCCACCACCCGAGCAGCTCGAGCCGCCGGAGCATTCTGCACCTGCAGAAGCACACCCTGCTGAACCTGCATCATCTGCAACATCATCCTCATCATCTCTCCATTAGTGGGCTCCCGCTCAGGCTCCTCGTCATGAGGGGGCGCACCACTACCACCACCACGGGTGATTCGCCTTCCTGCCATCTAATGACGCAGAAAACGAAACAATTAGACTCATAGCTTAGGGCTCAGATGTCGAAATTATTTGTTGGACAATCTTGCATTATTATCGTTATCCCGATAGTTGCAGTTACAGAGGACCTGCATGGGCCACCACTAAAACCTGTCACGACCCGCTTCCCTAAAATGGAGGCGAGACGTGAAAAGGTCCGCACGGGAGTGGAGCGGTGAAGCCCCAAACCCGATAAGCGTCAATTTAGTATAAACAGGTCCCTGTAATTGCAATCGAAACAACAATAATAATAATATGAGACGAAAAAGAAACACCAATCCCAAGGGTTGTCCACAAATATTCAACATCACAGAAAAGCCACCAGGCTAAAAGAAAGAGTCTAAGGGCCCAGAACAAGGCCAAACAAAAGCAACGACATAAATAAGTATAGGTGCCACGCACCGAAAACAAAACAACTGTTTAACAAAATTTAAAACACAACAGAGACACTAGGACTGGTCCCCAGTGTCCACGTACTCCCTGTCCAACACGGGCTCAAGCTCGGCGTCCGCAAACACCTCACCCTCAGCAAGCAACTCAGGCTCAGGGTCTAACATGCGTCACCCAAAAGAGAAAGGGGCACATGTCAGCAAGTCTAAAAGACTTGGGCAAGGAAACTGAAAGTAAGGCAACTAGCATTTAAATGTTAAACAATGGCATGGCAGTTGAATATGATACAACAGTTTAAAAGAGAGACAAGCATGCACAATGTAGCCAAAGCTACCAACTCACTAGTTCACGAATCACTTATCACTGTTTTCACTTATCACTGTTAATCACTTAAACACTAGAGATTTCGCCTGCAGGCTGGAGTGGCGGATCAGGCCATCTCGTGCTCTGGTGACGCATATCTCTTACTCACTTAAACACTAGAGATTTCGCCTGCAGGCTGGAGTGGCGGATCAGGCCATCTCGTGCTCTGGTGACGCATATCTCTTACCCCACCCCTACGTGTATCGAGCGTTTGCTCGCTTCTGGATCACGGGCCAGGAAGTGTATTTGGCATAGGGTTGTGCCCACGAAAAGTGGGTGCCTAGCCGGTATCCGAGCGTTGGGGTTTCCAACTACAGGGCTCGCTTCTGGAACACGAGCCAGGAATATAATGTTGTAGCGTGTGCTACACAATCACAATAATTTATTACTATGCAATGACATGAACAAATGATTGCGTACCGTTAATTGAATTTAAACGTGACATACAAGCATGATGAGGGTGACGGATCTAGCTTCGTTGTCAAGCTAGATCAAAGGGCGTCTAGGCAGCTATCCTTTCACTGCCTAGTCTCTTTTACGCTAAAGCAAGGTAATGGCCTAAGCACGGCCTAAACAACAAAGGTAGCAAGTTTCACTTGCCTATCACCGGGGATGACGGTTACGAAAGTTCGTTTCCGCGTATGCTAGGCTACGGGGAATCGCTGTTATGGGGAACAATCATCAAAACACAAGTATTTTATTAGGGTTTCATAAAAATTACAATAAGATAAGAAAACAACGGTAGATCGATTTCTTACCGAGAGGAGGCGGAAGAAACACTCCGGGGAACCCTAGGATCAGATCTGGAGAAGATTGGAGAAGTTTGGGGAAACTAGGGTTTCGGGGGATTTTGGGGATTTGATGGGTTTCGGTGAGATTTTGGGGAAGATGAGGGGTGGATAGAGGGAATGGATGGATTGGATGATGGATTTAGGGTTTGGAATGAAGGAATGGAGCTTGGAGGAAGATGGGGGCTGAAGAGGGAAGTTTTTAGGGTTTTGGGTCGTGTTGGAGAAGAAGAAGTCGTTTGGGAGGGGTATTTATAGGTTGGGCTGGCGGCTGCCCAGAAATTAGGGTTTTAACACAGACTAGTCGGTCAAAGAACAACCACTGACCGACTAGTTTGGCAACTAGTCGGTCGGTCGACCAACGCATACCGACTAAGTGTAAACAGTAACTCCTGAACGAAAATATGATTTAGAGTTAGTCGGTCCATGAACAAATACTGACCGACTAGTTTAGAAACTAGTCGGTCGATGAACGTTCTTAGACCGACTAAGAGTAAACAGTAACTCAACTAAAATTAAGATGATGTGTTAGTCGGTTCAAGAAGCATCGCCGACCGACTAGTTTGCAACCTAGTCGGTCAACCAACGTTCTTAGACCGACTAACGATAAACAGTAGCTTCCTCAGAAAATTAGAAAGCTCACTAGTCGGTCCAAGAAGGATTGCCGACCGACTGGATCGTCATCTAGTCGGTCGGTGGCCCTTCTTACACCGGCTAATGAGCACAGAAAAGTACCGATACGGAGCGCGAGGCCCCGGGATCGATTCCTAAGACTCTTAGGCTTGATCTAACAGTTAGATATGACCGTTATGAAGTCCGTCACGAATGACATACTTCGAAATCGACAATCCTAAGGAAGAAGCGAGAAAATACGACGAATCGATCGAAAATAAAATCTACGGAGACAAAACCCACACAAGAGGAGAAAATCCACCAAAACATATATTATATTATATTAATTTCAGATACAAGAAAACCAGTCGTTACAGTAACCCAGCTGGGGTTACAGGTGGCGAACCTTGCTAGGTCACAAAACCAATTGCCGCCACAACCGGAGGTGAACCCGAGGGGAGCAACACAAACATCGGCACTCGTGCACGAGCACGCGAATGTGTCCGCTATCGTTCTGAGAAGCGGGACACAAATCCCTTCTAGAGTGCCCCCTAGCAACCCGGAAGCACCATTGGTCGTCGAGAGACCGACTGAAAAATTAAACGACACCGGTGCTTCGTCACCAAATCCCATGACTCCGGAGGGAGTGTCTGAAGAAGAGAAGATGAAGAAGGAAGAGAGCCCAAGAGTGTATAAACCCGTTGTGCCATTTCCACAACGGTTGGCTCAGGCGAAAATTGATGAGAAATATGGGAAGTTCTTCGCTATGGTCAAGGACCTAAGCTTGCAAATCCCCTTCTTGGAGGCAATTGAGACAATCCCCTCCTATGCAAAATTCTTGAAAAATTTGGTGACCAAAGGGTCGAGAAAAGAGAAAGTGGTGCTGACGGCAGAATGTAGCGCTCTTATCCAGAGGGATAACCCGCCAAAGCTCAAGGACCCGGGGAGCTTCTCTATCCCATGCACGATCGGGGCTGTGAAGATTAATCGTGCACTCGTCGATCTAGGAGCGAGTGTTAGCTTGATGCCCTTGTCGATGTACAGAAGGATAGGAATGGGTGATTTGGAGCCCACCGGGATGACCCTACAACTAGCTGACCGGTCGGTCAAATATCCGGTGGGAATTGTTGATGATCTCCCCGTGAATGTGAGAGGGGTGCATGTGCCTGTGGACTTTGTAGTCATGGACATGCCCGAAGACGCACACACCCCCATTATCCTGGGACGGCCTTTCATGGCCACTGCTGGCGTTCTTATAGATGTGAAAAACGGAAAACTCTCCTTGAACGTCAGCGGAGAGAAAGTTGAGTTTGACCTGGGACTATCCATGAAGCACCCCGACCCTCCTGATGACCTCCGGTGTAATCTGCTTGAGATAGAAGAAGAAAAAGCTGTAGAGGAGAACTCCTGGGAGATTCTCCTGAGAAACCCCCCCCCCCCCCCCCCCCCCCGATGAATTGGGGAATTCTGAAGATGAAGAAGGCCCCGAAGACAAAGAAGCTGCTGGAAAACCAAGTGCAGCGAGAACGACCCCTCCCGGGTTCCCCAAGTTTCCTCCTGTGAGGAGAACGGGGAAAGAGCTCACGGACCTCACTAAAGACGAGGTCCGGATCCTGAAAAAGATGGCGGGAAGCGCCAACACCAAGGAAAAGCCCCCGGACCCCAAGAACAAAGGGGAGTTAGTCGAGCAAGTATTTTTCCAGCCGCTTACTACTCCTAGCGCCTTCAGCTCCAGCGAGAAAGAGATGCCGAAATTAGGGCATCACCCGTATCAGCCACCATGAGCATCTCTTGCGGGCGTCGAGCCAACGACGTTAAACAAGTGCGCTTCATAGGAGGCAACCCATGTTCTAAACTTCTTCTCAAATTTTTAGCGTTATTTTTTACTTTATTTTCTCTATTTTTATAAATAAAATCAGCCGCGAGGACATCCGTTCGGGGACTTAATCAAATCTCTTGGTTTTTGCAGGAAACAAGCCTCAACCGATCGGGTGACATCTCACCCGATCGGTTGGGACGTATCAGATACATGCCGAGATCTGTCCCCATATGACCCGATCGGTTGAGTAATGAAGAGACCGGGTGGCAGACCGGGTGAGCTGGGGAGAACTCTCGGAAAATTTTGGGGAATATCAACCGATCGGTTGAGTTTGAGCGCGATCGGTTGACCTGACCGGGTGAGAAGCCCTAAGTTCTCGGGAAATTTAGTGGAGCGGCCAACCGATCGGTTGACAAGTCAACCGATCGGTTCGCCTGTAGCATTTCTTCGGCAAAATTTTCGACCTAACCGTCAACCGACCGGGTGACATGTCACCCGATCGGTTCGACTTAAAACCCTATATAACCCCCCCCCCCCCCCCGACACCCGTTCGTTTTCTTCATCGCCCGATCACCCGAACCTTTGCCGTTTCGTCTCCCGTCGTGCGCCTTCCTGCTTTCTTCCCCAAGATCAGCCTCGATCTTCTTCACCAACCATTTACCTACCCATCCACCATCATTTCTCTCCATTCCCCCCGCCATCTCCCTACACACAAACCCTAGATTTCCCCCATTCCCCCCCGTTTCAGAACTTGTCGAAGAGATCGCTGCGGCTTCCAATCGAGCAGCATCGGGGCATCCACGAGCAGCTATCTTCATCTAATTTTGGGTAACCTCGCTCCTTTACTTAATTTTAATCTTTTCCCAAATATTCTGTCTGCTTGTTGTTCGTATTTTGTGTTTGTGTTGAATTCGCTGTATTCTCACACACCCACACGCACAAACAACACCGACACAATGCCTCCCCGCCGTATTAAACCCACCGACGCTAGCTCTTCGAACCCTAGGCCCACCCGTCGTACCCGTCGCACACAACCTACCACCTCCAACCCATCCACCACACCACGCACCACTTCCCCACCTCCAGATTACGATCCCGAATATGGGATGCAATTCCAATCCGATGACCATGCCGACCGATTCACGGCCATGGTCCTCCTTGCTGGTCAGGGTGGTAGGATAACCCAAGAATCCGTCGACCGTGACCTCCCCTTCCTTCAAAGCTTCGTTCGCCACATCCGCGAAGACCCACCCGACGTCTCCGAGCTCCACATTCCACCCCCCACGACCCCTGGTCCCCAGCGCAGGCCCCCGTCACCACCCCCAGAGGGTGGCGCCCCTGCTTGATTTTTCTCTCCCGCTTTTGCCCCCCCCCCCCACTTTTGTGCCCATCTGTCTTTTCGGGGCCCTACTTTGTCTCTATCGGAGGGAGGGGACTATTTGCGTGATTGTTTTCTTGATTTACCTTTTTCTTTGTTTTGTTTTTGACGCCCCCTTGCATATATCTGGAGTTCATTGATCATATCATTTCGCTAGCACTTTCTGGTCTAGCTTGGGGGAAGTCTATTTCGGTGTGCTGTCGTGTTTTGTTTGTTTTTCTCATTTTTGTGTGTGTGTTTGTTTTTCACTTTTTGAGTGTCGTGTCGTGTGATTTTATTTTATTTTTATTTTTATTTTCGTATTGTTTGATTTTGATCTTGTTTTTTTTATTTCGTTTTCAATTTTATCTATGTGTTTTCCTCGTTTTCATTTCTTTTCGTGTCTGTGCGTATTCCCCCCCCCCCATTTTCATTGCCCTCCCGTACTCACTCTTATTGCATTGAGGGCAATGCAAGTTTCAGCTTGGGGGAGTCGCACTTCGTGCGTCATTTGTGTTGTTTTTCTACGTTATTTGAGTCGTTTTCCATTGTGTTTTTCTTTTTTCTTTTTCCTTCTTTCTTTAGCTCTTTCTCCTAGAAATGAATCCTATGATGAATCGCCACAAAGTCACACACACCTAGCATTGCATCGATAATCACACTCACTAACCCTAGGATTTCGAGTCCTCTTGCATTTCACGCATCGTGGGTCCACTTAGCTTTTTGTGAGTCGTGTGTCGTGACTAGCATTTGGTGTGCTTCTGCTTTGTGATTTTACTTTATATACCTGTCCAGGAATGACCCCTAGATTGTCATGCTCCGATTTGAATACGCGGTTTGCTTCTAATGTCTGCTTCTATATGCATGCTATTTATATCGTATACTTCAATTCGCATGCGTCGGGATTCCACAACTAAGGACTAGGATACCCCATTTAGCCTAAGCTCTATTTAGCAACAATAGTCTCCTTTGCCCGAGTGTTTAGATTTCGACTTCTTTTTTGTTTTACTTGGTGCAAATCCCCTCGTCGTGTACCGTTCTCCCACTTGGGAGAGTACACATGTGTATAGCCAATATCCCAAAAATTCAAAAAAAAACCCAAAAAGGAAAGAAAAGAAAAAGATTGTATAGCCAAAAAGCCAAAAAAATATGCAAATACCCAAAACCCAAAAAAATTCCCGTGTGAATATTTTCATACTTGCCAAGTATAAAGGGAAGGCGAGAATTTGCACCGAGTGTTCTTCTCCACATCATCTCAACCCCCGTCGTTATCGAAAGCGCTTGGCTTAGGAGCTATTTAGCTTGTATCTTGGCTATAGTGGCGTGATTTCCTAGACCCTAGTTGTGGAGTCCCCGATGCATGATACGCTTCTTTTCCCACTCTTCTCATGCATGATTGAACTTATATTCGCCGCTCAATTCAATTCGGATCGATATTTTGGGTCATTTCTTGGATTTGTGTATATCGAGCCTCATTGCACATCGTAGAAAGCTTCACCATTTGCTAGCACACGGCCACGCTCACTCGCGCTTCACTGCGTGGACCCACGACGCTTATTTGGACTCGCTTTCCTAGGTTTAGTGGTGTGATTTGGCGTTTGCTTGCTAGGTGTGTCGTTTTTGATTTTGATGGCTCTGATGGACGATCTAGGGCTTAGAGTTTTCTTTTTCTTTCTTCCTCTCTATTTTTCCCTTCCGAGCTCCTACTCTCACTCGTCTTCCTCGAGGACGAGGAAGAGTTCAGCTTGGGGGATTTTGACGTGCGTCTATATTTCATATATTCACGCACGTTTTCTTTTGTGTTTCTCCGTGTTTTCCGCCGTCTCTTATTCGTTTTCGTATGTTTTCCCGTTTTCTTTCACTTTTCTTTGTTTGTCCATGATTGCAGGAGTTCGACCACGTAGGGGACCTTTTACGATGATATCCCAAGTCCCCGGAGCAACGGGAGAAGTCACGCGTGATCCAGGGGGTCAAACGGCGAAGTATTCATCTTTCTGCCCCTCACCCGGTCGGTTGGTCATCTCCAACCGATCGGGTGATGCACGCGTGCACCAACCGGTCGCTACCGCAGCTCACGAAGAAGTCACCCGACCGGTTCACAGACCGGTTCTGCGGGCGGCTGTTCTCTGTCTTTTCGAGCAGAATTCCAACCGATCGGGTGACTCTCACCCGATCGGTTCATCTGTAGCTGAGAAAAAGAGCTGAAGACACGGGCGTCGAACCGACCGGTTCACCCGACTGCTCCAAGATCCAACCGGTCGCTCAAGAACTCACCCGATCGGTTCGTGAGATCGGGTGAAATCTCGCCGTTTTCTGTAATTTATCTGTAACGGATCAACCGATCGGTTGACTTGTCACCCGATCGGTTGATCCGAAAATCTATATATATGACCCCTAGTGTTCCAGAAACGGGGGAGTTGTATTTTTTACTGTTTTATTTCCTTGTGACGGCTGTAATTGTTACTCTTAAGTAAGTTTTCAGATCTTTCTAATTTTTTAGTATTGTCTTTACTACTCCTTTACTTCCGCATTGCAATTGTCTGATTATGATTCTAACGGTTAAATTTCATTTAGATTGCTCTTTCATGAATTTTTGTGAGTAGTTCCCAAATCTGGGATTTTGGTGGAAGCCCCTTCGGGGGCTCTTCCCGATGCGTCCATAGGGTTAGGAAATCGATAGGGAGTAGGAATCTAACGGTTACGCGGGGCGTTTCATTGTCATCGGCGGGAAAAAGACCGCCTTTGACCGTCGGGCCAAGGGGGAATAAACTTGGCGGTTGACTCCCTAGCCAAAGCTCACGCCTTTAGCGTAGACGCCGAATCCTAGCACGCGGGAGCGGCAGGATGAGACGTCGGGAGATATCGTTGCGGACTTAGTGCTCCCGGGATCGATCAGTGTTTATGGACACGGGAGTGCCCACTGATCGAATCCGGGAAGTCCGGTGTATCATCCTGGGCACCGACCGGAATATCGGGCCCATGGGACGCCGGTACCACTTTCAGAGGCAACGTCTCACCATTAGACCCTAATCCCGATCGCTATCCATACACGTAGGCCGTAGCGGCGAGAGTCTCTCGTCGGGTCGGAAACCAAAGTCCCGGGTTTACTTTCTTTTTGTTCATACGCTTTCATTTCCTTTCGTGACAACCAACAACCGATTCGGGCTAGCTCGCCCCTCGGGGTGATTTAGGTCCTACCTGACCCAAGCACAACCTCGCTTCCCTGAGTTCGATATTCCCGCACCCTACACTAACCGTGAAACTTGCGGTAAACGACACCGCGCCGCCGCGCCGCAAGCGGGGCGCCGGTCACTTTGCAGGGATAAGTGTTGAGAAAGTGTAAATTTTACACTATTCATGACACTATTCACCGTTTTCCTTGTTCGTTTTCTTGCATCGTGTTTCTTTCGAAGGAAAGCCTTTAACAGAAATTTTGCTGAGGTGGCGCAGCAAAATCCCGATCCCACAATCCCCGTAAAAACCGGGGATTACGCGCTTGGATTCTTCTCTCTTCCCTTGTCGTCCAATCAACCGCGTCTTTAATAATATAATAGGCGGAAGATAATAAGTGCGCGCTGTTTTTTGTTTTATTATCGAGGAATGAACAGTGTAAGGTTTTTTTAATTTTTTTTCCGATACACAGTGGGCCCAATTGCAAACAGTAATTGGTTTGTTTTTTGTTTTTTAATGCCAGCAGACTTTTTTTGTGGGCGTGCGATGAGTTTTGTTTGGCTTAATTGCTAATTAATGCTTGTCCATTTAAATTAATACTTAATTATTTAATAGTTAATGCTAATTAATTATTTAGTTAATAGTTAAGCTTCAACATTATAATAGTGGACATTTTAATTAATAGTTAATTAATTAATTTGTTTAATTATTATAATTAAACGTTTAATTATTATAATTAAACGTTTAATTATTATAATTAAATATTTAATTAGTGGGCCACACATCACTTGCCTCATCCAACAATCCCAATCCCACTTTAACCAAAGAAACACAAAACTTTAGTGTGGGACCTGCCAACAAATCCCAAACCAATTTTCCTACCCATTTTCCTCCAAAAGAAACACAAAACTCTATTTCTTTCTCCTCAAAATTCCACATGGATTTACTATTCACAGCAGTAAATCCCAATCCACTTTCACCAAAAGAAACAGGCCCTAACCAAACAGGCCCTATATAACACCCGCCAATTCCTGCTGCCAACTGCGTTGTAGCCTTGTAGAAGTCCTCGAGTACTGCAGTTATCAGAAGTCCTTTCACTCCTTGAATGGACATAATAAGCCATTGATATAAGCATAACTGCTGCCTCAACTCCTTTCTCAGCAGCATCTTCAAAGTCCTAAATCAAATAAAGCAGATAATCATGCACAGAAGTGCACCTACTGAATTGGGCTGCCACTTAAACCTGAAGAGTAAAGACCCTATACCCTAGTCAAGTTGATAATTATTCCTGCGCATATTTCACCTGACAGTAATCTGAGGTGAATGGTAAATAAACCCAAGCTAGGGTTTAACCCCCATGCATTCTGGGGCTAGGGTTTCATGCAGTACAGTTTGTAGCTATGGGCCTATGGCTAGCTAGCTATAGATTGCAATATACATATTGGATGCCAGTAATTCTTATTATTAATATTTTCATCACATGAAGAAGTTTTGCTCTCAACAGTTGCAACTGCTGGCTGCATCAAAGGGTTATGGCTTTTAAAGCTCGACACAGTGAAGGTACAGTGAGCAGCTAGTCCTTAGCTGTGGACCAGCCTCGGCTTTCGTGAATCGACGGGAAACCCGGGCGCTCATCCCCTCAAGCAAAAGATCCGATGCCTGCACTTGCATGATCCCCTCTCCCTCTCACTACAGCAAAAATAAAATAAATGATGTGAGTTGAGGGAGGCTTTTGGCCTCCCTCCTCTCATCATCTCACCATTACTCCCCACTAACTTAGTGGGGAGTCCCTTGGACTCCAAATCCCATGATGAAGTGAATATATTGAGAGCCATGGCTTATGCCATGGCTACTCCGAATGGAGAGATTATTTTACTCTTTTCCCATCTCTCTCAACACGTTATCAGCACCGAAGCTCTCATTCTTTTGAGCTTTTTCTCATGTATCTCCTCAAAATTAATCTCCTACTTGCGAAGGAATCTTGTTTGTTGCGGCAAAGTTGCGAC